>ML685797.1:1215873-1296237 GCA_007922175.1 Pelusios castaneus
GGGGAGAAGGGAGCGAGGAGCTCCCTTCTGCCCTGGAACACTCGGCTCCCTTCTGCTCAGGACTTCCCATGTCCCAGGCAGAAGGGAACCCTCCAAGCCTGGACCACTCGGGTCCTGGGGACAACTTCCCCAGACCTGAGTGGTCCGGGCCAGGAGGAAGAGCCGGAGTCCCGTGCTCCAGCTGCTCAACAGCGGGCAGCTGGAGCGGGGATCCTGGCTCGGTCCCGGTAGGAGGGAGCCCCAGCCGGCGCCATGCTCCAGCTGTTTAAGGGGGCTCTCTAAACAGCTGGAGCACGGCAATGGCCGGGGCCATGTTCCAACTGTTTAGGGGGCCTCCCTAAGCAGCTGGAGCACCGCAATTGCTGGCGCTGCGCTCCACCTGTAAACAGTGTCAGCAATTGCTGCTCTCCGGCTGTTTAGAGAGGCCCCCCTAACCAGCGGGAGCGCAGCGCTGTCTGGGGCTCCCTCCTCCCGGGACCGAGCAGTCCTGGCCAAGGGAGCCCCAGGCTCCCTCCTAGCCGGACCAAGCGGTCACGGCCAGGAGGCAGCGGGGGTCTCCTACGCTCCCTCCTAGTCGGGAATGGAGGGTCTCGGCTAGTAGGGACCGTGGGGTTTCCTTCTCCCTGGGACTGCTCAAGTCCCGGGGAGAAGGGATCGCGGGGCTTTCTTCTCGCCAGGACAGGTCCCAGAGAGAAGGAAGCCCCGCGGTCCCTTCTTGCCGGGAACTGAGTGGTCCCAGCGAGAAGGGAGCCCTGCGGTCCCTTCTTCATAGAATCATAGAATCATAGAATAATAGGGTTGGAAGGGACCTCACGAGGTCATCTAGTCCAACCCCCTGCTAAAAAGCAGGACCACTCCCCCTAAATTATCCCAGCCAGGGTTTTGTCTAACCGAGCCTTAAAAATCTCCAAAGATGAAGATTCTACCACCTCCCTAGATAGCCCATTCCAATGCTTCACCACCCTCCTCGTGAGAAAGTTTTTCCTAATATCCAACCTTGACCTCCCCAGCTGTAATTTGAAACCATTGCTCCTTGTTCTGTCCTCTGTTACCCTCGAGAACAGCCTAGCTCCCTCCTCTTTGGAGCAACCCTTCAAGTAGTTGAAGGTTGCTATCAAATCTCCCCTCAGTCTTCTCTTCTGTAGACTAAATAAGCCTAGTTCCTTCAGTCTCTCCTCATAAGTCATGTGCCCCAGCCCCCTAATCATTTTTGTTGCCCTCCACTGGACTCTTTCTAATTTGTCCACATCCTTTCTGTAGTGGGGAGCCCAAAACTGGACACAGTACTCCAGATGCGGCCTGACCAGTGTCAAATAGAGGGGAATTATCACATCCCTCGATCTGCTGGCAATACTCCTACTGATGCAGCCTAATATGCCATTGGCCTTTTTGGCAACAAGGGCACACTGTTGGCTCATATTCATCTTCCCGTCCAGCATAACTCCCAGGTCCTTTTCTACAGCGCTGCTACTTAGCTGATTGGTCCCCAGCCTGTAGCAGTGCATGGGATTTTTCCGTCCTAAGTGCAGGACTTTGCACTTGTCTTTGTTCAACCTCATGAGGTTTCTTTCGGCCCAGTGTTCCAATTTGTCCAAGTCACTCTGGATCCTGTCCCTGCCCTCCAGAGTGTCTACCATTCCCCCCAACTTGGTGTCATCCGCAAACGTACTAAGCACGCAGTCTATCCCATCATCAAGATCATTAATGAAGATGTTGAATAGAACCGGCCCCAGGACCGACCCCTGGGGCACGCCACTCGTTACCGGTTGCCAACCAGACATCGAGCCATTGATTCCTACCCGCTGAGCCCGTTGATCTAACCAGTTTTCGATCCACCTTACGGTCCACTCGTCCAACCCATACTTCCTTAACTTGCCAACGAGAATGCTGTGGGAAACCGTATCAAAAGCCTTGCTAAAGTCAAGGTATATCACGTCAACGGCTCTTCCCGCATCCACAAATCCAGTCATCTCATCATAGAAGGAAATCAGGTTGGTCAGGCACGATTTGCCCTTGGTGAATCCATGTTGACTGTTCCTGATCACTCTATTTTCCTCCAAGTGTTTCAGGATGGATTCCTTGAGGACCTGCTCCATGATTTTCCCAGGGATTGAGGTGAGGCTGACCGGTCTGTAGTTCCCCGGATCCTCCTTTTTCCCTTTCTTAAAGATAGGTACCAAATTTGCCTTTTTCCAATCCTCCGGGACCACCCCCCGTTCGCCACGAGTTCTCAAAGATAATGGCCAGCGGCTCTGCAATCACTTCCCCCAACTCCCTCAGCACCCTCGGATGCAGTTCATCCGGCCCCATGGACTTGTGCACATCCAATTTCATTAAGTGTTCCCTAACCTGACTTTCCATCACCGAGGGACACTCTTCTCTCCAGTCCGCGTTACCCCGTGTAGTAGCCTGGGAGCTGGCCCGCCCTGTGAAGACTGAAGTAAAAAAAGCATTGAGTACTTCAGCCTTTTCCGCATCATCCTCCACGATGATGCCTGCCCCATTCAGTAAGGGACCTACACCACCTCTGATCCTTTTCTTGTTGCTGATATACTTATAGAACCCCTTTCTGTTATCCTTCACATCTCTTGCTAGCTGCAACTCCAATTGTCCTTTGGCCTTTCTGATTTGATCCCTGCAGTCCCGAGCAATATCTTTATACGCCTCCCTTGTCATCTGTCCAAGCTTCTACTTCTTGTAAGCTTCCCTTTTATGTTTCAGCTCCCCGCAGAGTTCCCTGCTAAGCCACGCTGGTCGCCGTCCACATTTGCTGTTCTTTCTGCACATCGGAATGTTATCTTCCTGTGCCTTTAACAGGGTTTCTTTAAAATACAGCCAGCTGTCTTGGACACCTTTCCCCTTCAGATCAGCCTCCCATGGGACCCTGCCCATCAGCTCCCTAAGGGAGCCAAAATCTGCTTTTCTGAAGTCCAGGGTGTGTGTTCTGCTTCTTTCCTTCCTTCCATTGATCAGGATCCTGAACTCTACCATCTCATGGTCGCTGCTGCCCAGGTTGCCATTTACTTCTACTTCCCCGATCAATTCTTCTCTGTTTGTGAGCAATAGGTCTAGAGGTGCAAGGCCCCTAGTTGGTTCCTCCAGCATTTGTACTAGGAAGTTGTCCTCAATATTCTCCAAAAACTTCCTGGATTGCCTGTGCACTGCTGTATTATCTTTCCAGCAGACACCAGGATAATTGAAGTCCCCCATAAGAACCAGGGCCTGCGACGATCTGGAAACTTCTGTTAGTTGTCCATAGAACGCCTCATCCACCTCCTCTTTCTGGTCTGGCGGTCTGTAGCAGACACCCACCACAACATCCCCGTTGTTGCATTCTCCCCTAAACTTAACCCACAAACTTTCAACCATCTTGTTTCCACTTTCATAGTGGAGCTCCGAGCAGTCATTCAGCTCTTTTACATATAACACTACTCCTCCCCCCCTTTTTCCCTGCCTGTCCTTCCTGAACAATTTATATCCATCCATGGCAGTGCTCCAGTCATGCAAGTTATCCCACCACATTTCTGTTATTCCAATTATATCATAATTCCTTGTCTGTGCCAGTACTACCAATTCTTCCTGCTTGTTTCCCAGGCTCCTCGCATTTGTGTACAGGCACCTAAGATACCGGGCCCGTTGCCCTACTTTGCCCTGTCGATTCTCCCTCCTGTCGCATCTTCCCCCTTGCAATTTCTCCCGGTGTCCTTCCCCACTCGCCTGAGGTATTATGACTTCATCAGGAAATAAAAAACAATTATTTGATCCCACCCCCCAGTTCCAACTACACTCTCTTTTATTCCTGCTGTTACAGCCCCAGCATCCCCCAAGTTCCATCCCTTCCCCCAGGTTTCCCTCAGTTTCACTTACCTGTGGGCCTTGGTCACCTTCCCCCTTCGAACCTAGTTTAAAGCCCTCCTTACCAGGTTAGCCAGTCTGCTTCCAAATATGCTCTTTCCCTTCCTGGATAGGTGGAGTCCATCTCTGCCTAGCAGGCCTTCTTCCTGAAACAGCACCCCACGGTCGAGGAAGCCAAAGCCCTCCTGGTAACACCATCTCCGCAGCCAGGCATTCACCTCCACCTCCTTCTTGCCGGTTTCCCCACTCTAGCTGCCTGCTGCTGAGCAGCGGGCAGCTGGAGCACGGGTCTCCAGCTCTCCCTCCTCGTCGGGACCGCAGGGTCCCAGCTAGTAGGGACCGTGGGGAGTGTGGGGCTTCCTTCTCCCCAGGGTCCGTGGTCCAGCTGTTGAGCAGCTGGAGCACGGGTCCTGGGGAGAAGGAAGCGAGCCCCGCGGTCCTTTCTTGCCGGGACCTGAGTGGTCCCGGCGAGAGGGGACCCATGCCCTAAGTCGACTAAATCGACTTAGGGCTACCCCACGTCTACACTGGCTTAAATAGTCGACTTAAGCCTCAAAGTCGAGTTTATACCAGGTGGTATAAAGTCGACTTTGAATTTCCTTAAGTCAACTTAAGCAGCTGCTAAGTCGACTTAAGGAAATTGTAGTGTAGACATGGGGTAATTAAGTCAACTTAAGAAAGCTTAAGTCAACTTAATTTTCAAGTGTAGACGCACCCATAGATAGGATTCTCCACTTCTACTGCTCAATCCTCTTTTTTCTCCTACCACAAATTGGTTTTCAGAATCTTTCTCCTAAACAGTACTTCACTGTCGCATCCTTCAACCCATCCCTGCCAGAATGCTCAACACCTCTCCCCCCCATACTTTGTACTTACATAGCACTTCTCATCCAAGGTTATTTTTCTCTGAAAGAAATAAGTTCACTTTGAAGCCACAGTGCTGCAAGCATTTGGCCTTATTAGGACAATGTACATGTGTTTGCAGAATTGTAGCAAAAGTTTCGTAGGTGAGTGATCAAAGTAAATAGGTAATGTTTAGGGTTGTGGTTCCTAAACCTTTTATTACTGTGTCTGACTTACAGATATTTTAAACCTTTTGGATAGGGGAGAAGTAGTAGATGTGATATATTTAGATTTTAATAAGACTTTTGATACTGTCTCACATGACCATCTCATAAGGAAACTAAGGAAATATAGCTTAGATGAAATTACAATGAGGTAGATGCACAACTTGTTGGAAAACTGTACTCAGATTAGTTATTAATGGCTCACATTCAAACTGGAACGGCATATCCACTGGGGTCCTGTAAGGATTTGTCCTGGGTCCAATTCTACTCCATATCTTCATAAATGATTTGGATAATGGCATAGAAAATACACTTACAACATTTGCAGATGGTACCAAGCTTGGAAGAGTTCCAAGTGCTTTGGAGGACAGATCTGAATTCAATTAGAATTGAAAATGGAGAAATGGTCTGAAATATGATAAAATTCAGTAAAATCAAATAAAAAGTACTACACTTAGGAAGGAATAATCATCTGCACAAATACAAAATGGGAAATAATTGCCTAGGAAGGAGAACTGCGGGAAAGGATCTGGGGGCTACAGTGGATCACAAACAAAATATGAGTCAACTGTGTAATACTATTGCAAAAAAAGCAAACATCATACTGGGCTCCATTAGCAGGTAAGACACAAGAAGTACTACTTCTACTCTACTCTACACTGATAAGGCTTCAATGGGAATATTGTATACGGTTCTGGGGACCACACTGTGAGAAAGATGTGAACAAACTGGAGAAAGTCCAGACAGGAGCAAGAATAATTATTAAAGGTCTAGAAAACATGACCTGCAAGGAAAGATTGAAAAAAAAAAAAAGTTTATTCAAGAGAAGACAGATGGGAGGACATGATAGCAGACAAAGTATGTAAAGGGTTGTTTTAAAGAGAAGGGTAATAAATTGCTCTCCTTGTCCATTGAAGACAGGACAAGAAGAAATGGGCTTAAGTTTCGGCAAGGGCAATTTAGGCTAGACATTACAAAAAACTTCCTCATTGTAAGTGTAGCTACGCACTGGAACTAATTACCTAGGTAGGTTGTAGAATCATTGTCACTGGAGGTTTTTAAAAATTAGTTAGACAAACACGTCAGGGATGATCTTCCAGGTAATACTTAGTCCTGCCACAGTGCAGGAACTGGACTATATGACCTATCAAAGTCCCTTCTAGTCCTACATTTCTATTATTTTAAAGTTTGGTGGATCCATCCATCATTTTATTTATATTTATTTATATTTATATTTATTTATATTTTATATATATAAATTTATATTTATATAAATATATATATATTTATATTTATTTATATACCAGTGCCCAGCCACACTGGCACAGCCCAGCTAAGATCTTCATCTGCTATGAATTTATCGAGGATCCTGAATACTTCTTCACCAGTTGTTCAGGTTGAGATTTCTTTGCAGCATAAAAGTTCTTCAGCTATTGCACCAGTTTAGACAAATCCCACAGATGTTGATACATGTTTGCTATATCTGTGAATTCATTAAGTTGCAGTGCAAAATATTGAATATTCTTAACTTGTTCTACAAATTAATCCTGGATATTTTCTGCAAGGCCATCAGTGCACTGATAGATGACATTATTTGATACAGGAATGGTTTTCTGTGCCATGGACACTTGTTCCCCAGTCATAATTCCCACCTGTCTATTGCAGCTGGAAGTAAAAGGATCCTGCCAATGGTCTGAGCTTCTTTGCATTTTGTAATTTGCATATCCATAGCATAAGATGCTTCTACGGCATTTTGAGGAAAAATTGCTTCTCTAGACATGACTTTTTTCCTGCTTTAATTGAAAATCATGCCTTTTGTTAATGAATTGCAGGTCTCTGCCATTTCCATGGTCCCATACTTTCATTTACTAATACTTGAAACAAACAACACATTTGGGCTGTGGACTTTCCACAGTAATACTGAGACATGAAAATCCAAACATAATGTATTTGTTATGGTACTGTCTATTTTCTTCCTTTTCTATGTAACTTTATTAAAATCATTATCTTTTTCAGTCTAATACATACAGGCTTAGCACTTGGTAAAGATCATTCTGTAATACAGAGAAGACACACCTACCTCTCCTTCAGCCCCCTTCCCCTAACCTCTGCTGCTTGCTGCTTGCACTTCTTTTGCCTTCTGCTCCAGCATACACCTTTCAGCAGAGAGACTTCCTGATGAATGCTTTCCTAATAACAAGTCTCTATGCTGAAGGGGCAGAGGGCACACAAATATCTCTACACTGCAATTAAACATCCATGGCTGCATGGGTGGATTTTATTGGGGGGGACGACAACTATTCCTCCCCAAAATTTTTCCCATAGCTCCCCCTTGTTTTCCCCCCAAATCTTTCCCTGCCTCCTGGGAAAGCATTAGGCATGACCTGCAAAAGCATCTTTCTTTGTTCTCTATGCCTGCAGCTTGCTGCAGCGGCAATAGCAAGGCTGTGAGCCTCACAGTACTTTAGATCTTGAAAAAAACCAAACATTCAGTAGGTGGATGCAACAAGGCAAACTCCTTAGAATCTGTGCTTAATCACTGATGTTTTAAAAAGGCAGGAGCAAGCTATCTGTGACACCAATAGACACAGAACAATAGCAGCCCATAGGTCTAAATTAGATGATAAGTATCCTCACGGACAGCCCAGCCTTGGAAGTTTCAGGTTACCAGTTAGGTCTACATAGGCTGTTACAAATACTGTGAATGCTTTTTTACCAAACCCAAGCTTGCACTTTTCTAGGACCCCTTTTTCCCCTTCTAAGGAGTTGCTGTTCTTTTGATATAATGCCTCCTCCCTTCATCAAGTAGACAGCTAGATCATTGTCTATATGCACCTAAATGTTTCTATAAGATAGGAAGCAATCCAGACAATAATTTTGAATTGGTGTAAACTGGTTGGTGTAAGCTTGTAGATACATGTGGTATAATATAGAAAAGGCTACATATGCTTTAAAACTTGCAGGGAATGAATCTGGTTTACAGCATTTATTTTTGTCCAGAAATAATTGTGATTTACAGTCTCAATGGAAACTGAGTAGTATATCTGTGATTGGGTGGGTATACATTGTCCCCATGTATTTCACATAGTTCACCTGACGACAGACAAACAGAGCTGTCTTCCTTCTCGTAGGCAGTGGAGAAGTGCACAACAAAGACGATGTAAATTAAGTTCCCCTCATCCATTCCTTGGAAGGGAGGAGCCAAGTCAGAGAGCAGGCGGGTGGTGGTGGTGAAGAAAGAAGCGCATACACTTAGAACTATGATGGACAGTAAGTGCTGAGAGCAGGGATGCAGGTGCTGAGGGTGAAGGGGCATGGCTGGGGCATGGTGTGGGTGGTGCATGGGGTGGGGGTTGGGTCCCATGGAGCTGTCTTCCCCAAGGGAAGCTCCAAAATCCACCCATGCATGGCTGCCCCATGCCAGCTGATTCAGACTTGGGCTAAGGGGCTGTGGACATTTGGGCTCAACCTGGAGCCTGGCTTTAGGACACTGCAAAGTGGGAGGGTCCCAGAGCTTGGGCTGCAGCATGATCTGAACGTCACCACTACGATTAAATAGCCCCTTAGCCTGAGTCCCACAAACCCCAGTCAGTGGGCATGGACCAGATGTGGGCATCTAATTGCAGTAGAGACATACCCAGAGAGGCTTCAAGCCCTGACAGCAGCAGCAGCATAAGATACAGACCCATAGATAAGACGGAGGTGAATTTAAGGCTTGTGTAGTAGTCTAATAGTCTAGTTTTAATAGAAAAACAAAACCAGGCATATTGATTTAAAAAATCTTCCCAAGGAAACCATGGCTCATTGTGTGGGGTGTGCTGGTTTAAGACAGGCTAGGGGAAGGCTTCCATGCACAGAATCCAGAAAAATATTATTACACTTAAAATATGCAGTGCTTCACAATCCAGAAAGCACATTTGAACACATTTCTTGTGGAAAATATCAATTCTGATTATACCACATCAGAAGCATTTAGTGGAAAATTTTCTGCCAGCTGTAGTTTAAAGTGGTGGATGGATAGCACTGGGAAACCAGTAATGTAATCATGTACGTGATGCTAGCCCTGAAAAGTGTTGTGTACCAGAAGAGCAGGTCTAGCTGGTTAAGGGAGAGAAGAGATGCGGAAGTGCTTTACAAACATACATCAGCTCAGCCTTACAGCATCCCTGTGAGGTAGATAAAGAGCAGCTTTTTGTCCTCCCTAAGGTTGTTTTCTGGAAATTACAGACCACCCAACCAGCTTAATTTCAGCTGGTAATGAATAAACTAAGCAGGTCCTTGCTGAATTTTGTCAGCATAAAATTAATTTGTTTGCAGTGTAGTTGTAGCCATGTTGGTCCCAGGATGTCAGAGAGAAGGTGGGTGAGTTAATGCCTTTTACTGAACCAACTTCTAATGGTGAAAGAGGCAAAAGCTTGTCTCTTTCACCAACAAAAGCTGGTCCAATAAAACATATTACAGCATCCACCCTGTCTTTCTAAAACTAATTTACTGACAGAGAAATCACATGGTAGTCCAGGTGGAATAGCAGACTTCTCCAGATAGAAGTTCATAACTGTGGTCAGGGGAAAGAATAAGATCCTTTAAAACAATGTTAATTATAGACATATAAACATTTAAACTAACAATTCTTCCAGAAAACCTGAAAATTTACCAAAGTCTCTGGACTGCTTATTATTTAAGAAGATTTTTTTAAAAGGATAAAATATGTTACATCTTGATGTAAAAATACTAGGTAATGATGTCAGTCAAACAATACACAAGCAGTGGTTAATGCGTAGCTCAGGTGTGTTAGGGTCTCTCCATGTTTTATGGAGTGTCCATATTGCCAATGCCTCTCTTTGTGTCTAAGGTATGAATTAATCAGTGCTATCACACCTTTCATCATCTTATCTCTTAATCAGAGCTCTGTCCCCTGTGGGTTATAACTCTTTGCTCCTCAATATACTCATCAAAGCATATTCCATTGAATTCCAAGCAATTAGTAAAAATTACAGTAAAAGGATTCTTGTGTGGTTTAAATTGGGTTCCCCATAACCTCTGGAACAATCTAACTAACATGTCTCTTCTTTCCAATCTATATCTGAAATGTAAAGCTCCACTGGAATCTGTGGCTATAAAATGAGATGGCTGGTATAATAACTGGTTTACTTCTTTTGTCTCTCTTTTGTTATTCTGTTTCAACAGCTGAGCCAGTAGGATAAGGATTTAAAACCTCCATGTGATAAATAAAACAATAGTGCTAAATGCCCACTTCCCTTGACTTGTAGAATATTTTCATTCTCAACAAGGATTTTAATTCATGGAGATGAAAAAGATTTCTCATTAGACTTGCGAGGATAGTGAGGGAAATACATTTTTATAATGGGTAGCAATTTAGACCTTCTAGAAACAGAACAAAATAATTTAACTCTGTTAGAAACATTAATTGAAATTATAACTTCAAAAAAAGAGACTTAGGACATGCTATCATTGCTGAAGAATCTTTAGAAGACTGTTTGAGAGCCATTCATTTTTATCTGAAATGGTTTTCACTAATTAAAACACTTGCACTCCATGATCCCAATCTTGCAATAAGTTCCTAATGAGCAGTCTTATAAGGCTC
The DNA here is from genome assembly GCA_007922175.1 of Pelusios castaneus. NCBI lineage: Eukaryota > Metazoa > Chordata > Testudines > Pelomedusidae > Pelusios > Pelusios castaneus. The sequence continues at coordinate 1,226,401 of ML685797.1, forward strand.
CATGTGGTGCACAGGTCCACCAATATGGCGCTCCTTGGATGATGAGGGCCTAAATGATGTTAACTAACAGTGGGAAAATGTATATTTATGTGTAATTATATTTATCTTCAATATCATAAAAAAATGATTAAGACACTCCAGTATAAATCCCCAAACAAAAAAGGTGAATTTTTCTTTCATCTAGACAGATTGAAAGTGAGGCACTGCAATAATCTCAGCATTAAGTGGGGATGCAATGGAAATAAGAGTATTAAAAAAAATCTATTGACAAAATTAGCTTCTGTGTTTTAAATAGTCAAAATCCTTGATTATAATTTTGTCTCTTCCTTGGCAGTATATAAACATGGTGAAACATATTCAAACTGCAGATCTTCTTTGTACTTTAAAAGTGTTGTACTTGAGTTACCAAAGTTATTGAAAGCTCCCTGAATGAAACAACTTGGTAATGCTTGATCATTCTAAATTCAGAAGCTATTGCCTTAAACAAAAAAGGAGAATTTAACACTATGGTAATTAAACATGTTTATGCATATCAAACTGCCTACAGCAACCTGGCTCCTCCACTGGAAAAAAAATCAAAATACAAATCAAAGGATAAATTATTCCAGGCTTGGTGGATTGCTTCTCCCAGTGAAGTTATAGGTAGGGGTTGTAAAACACTGCAGGGAGGAATCCAGTGCATAAATCCTGAATGCCTTCTCTATCCTAGTTAGTTGCCAACAAATAATAGTTCAAGAAGAGAAGACAATCAAATATAAATGGAGTAAACAAGTGATATTCTGAATCTGATAAATCTTCCTTTGAAAAAAGTAAATTTTAACTTGTTTGGTGATTTATGACTACATCCTGGCTGCAATAGCATCTGCAGCCTGCAGGAGCAGCATAGCTTGCTGGCCTCCAGAGCCACAGAAGTTTAAACAAATGCTGAGGGAAAAGTAACTCCACCTCCCACAACACACTTATCAAGATAAGCATAAAAGCCTTCCACTGTAATCTACTTCTTTGTTTTCAACTGGAAGATGAAATAAGAAGAGGTATGGAATACCCTGCCCTCAATTTCAGATATCCTGGTGAATAGCCCTGAAATGGAGCTATCTGTGCAGAGGTTCTCAGGGAAAAGGAAAATCACAAGCCAAAGACATCCTTTCTCTCTTGGTGACCCTGACCCTTCCCCAAACTCAAAACGCTCTGCATATAGGAAATCAAATTTTTAAATAATAACATAGGGAGCCCAGTCCTATCTCGCCTCTAGTCGGAATCAGACAAAGTTTATTTCGACTCTAGGGCTGGGATAACAACAGTGAGGGAAAAGAGGTATCATTTAAATATCTGATGACTTATCTGATTTACAAATGCAAATCTGTCATCTGGGTCTGCAATGAATTGTGCCTCCAGCCACAGAGGCTTTGTTTTTAAATGACCTTAAACCATATGTCTGAGAATGTTATAGTTTCCATAGAAGACAATAAAAGCAAGTCCATTTATACTGAAGGTGAAATGCGTCAGACATGGGCACTAAGAAAAGAGGAGATGCTACCTAAGTGGCTCTTCTAATGCACTACATAGTGTTTAGATGCCAAACAGCATGTGGTCAACACTAAAAGCACTAGTTTCCACTGTGTAGTGCACCGAATCCTGCTGGGATTTGGGGTTTATTTGCTGGATTATGCATGGCTTCCCAGCTGTAAATAACTGTTCTGTGACATGAATTTCAATTATTTTTATGGCTTAAGCACTCTCTTCATGTAACAGCACATTATTACTTTTAACTCTGAATATCTTTGCTTTTGTTTTATTCTGACACAATCAACATTATTTAGTAGGATATTTTCTTGGGGTGAGGAGAAAAAGGTGTTAAATACTGCTTTAGCTTTGGGGACCTAATTCATACCTCTTGTAAGTGGTTTCAATTCCTATAGACTTCAATGAAAACTACAGCTGTTTACACCAGGGCTGATTAAGGCATTAGAGACTGAGCTAGCAGCACCACCTATTATTAATGTTGATAGATTATTTCCCTTATAAGACCCTGTTTTCAGTTGCTTATAACTGTGCCAAACTTTCACGATGTGATCTGAAACTTAGAGGCACGGTGTCCGCCTCAGGCTGAGTTTTTGGTGGTATTGTTTTTTTTTTTAATTTCAGTGACAACTGTCCAGAGGAATGAGACTATGGGAAAATACATTCTTAAAACATATTAAAACAATCTTGAGACCTTTTCTGAAATGGTTTAGCAACCTCATACTTCACTATAGGGACCCGAATTTGGTTAGGATGTGGACTTTCTGTCAAAGATATGTCTTTGCCCACGCCCATGAAAACCTGCCTACATTTGGTCAAGTTATAAAGTCTGAAAAATCCCAGTTTACAAATGTTGGGTGGTGACTTCCTAAAATCCCAAAGATTTTGTCCACACGGAGCATGCTCAAGCCTCTCAAACCTCCTAGTGCTCACCAGCAAGAGGGCTGGACCCTGTTTAGAAGTCAGGAGGCCACTGGTGTCAGAACCATGATCCCGCCCCCTGCTCCTCCTCTTCCTCTGAGGCCCTGACTCTTGGCCAGGCCAGAAGCTGGAGCCAAGCCGTGGTAAGAGCTGGCCAGGGAGCCCAGGCTGATGTGGTGTGTCCTGGACTATCCAACTGCCTTAGGGTGCCCAACAGCAGTATCCAACACATGTCTCTGCCCCCAGGGGCATGCTGCAGCGTGGTCTCCATGGGCAGCTCTAACCACTGCCCAGCTCCAGCCTCCAGGGAGCAGGGCCTCAAGGGGAACAGAAAGAGTAGGGGATGGGGCCCTACAGCAAAAGGGCTGCATCTACACTGGTAAATTAAGTCGACTTAAGCTTGCTTAAGTCGACTTAATTTACCCTGCATCTACACTACAGTTTCCTTAAGTCGACTTAAGGAAAATAAAGTCGACTTAATGAAAATTAAGTCGACTTTATAAAATCTCCTTTCCATTAGACCTAAGGCTTAAATCGACTCCCTAGAGTTGACTTAAGCCAGTGTAGCCATGGGGTAGCCCTAAGTCGACTTAGGGCTACCACAGGGCTACACCGATGCCCTCCCTGCTGGGGGGGGCACAGGGGGAGCCTGGAATGCCCCCCCCACAGGGCAGGGCAGAGCCCTGCCCACCCTGCCCCTATGCCCTGCCAGGGTCCCTGTCCCCCTTTGCCCTATTGTACCTAGTGTGGCAAAGTCAGGCCAGATGGCTTTAGAAGGGTAATTGAAGGCAGGTTTGTCAGCCCTAGAATGCTGAAAGCACTGTTCCCAGCAGACAAAGGAGAAACAGCTGCGGGGCAATTAGGGACACCTGGGCCTTGTTAAGGGCTGTTCTTGGCCCAATAAAAGCCCCACCTCCACCAGCTCAGGTGTGGGAGTTTAGAGGAGGCTGGTGGAGAGGAGAGGAGAGGAGAGGAGAGGAGAGAAAGCGAAGCGAGAAGAGAGCAGAGCAGAGCAGAGCAGAACAGAACAAGAGCAACATCAGAAAGGGTTAGAGGAAGGGAAGGAGACTAGGCAAGGCCTGGGAGGCTTGCCTCGTCCGCTGCAGCAGGGGCAGCAGAAAACTCCCCTTCTACAAGGACTGAGTCCAGGGCAGTGAAACCACAGCCCTGACAAGGAAAAGTGGGCTTGCCAGGGAGACTGACTTACCATAGGCCCTACTACGCCAGGGGATTGGACATTAGGCGGCACGAGTTGGAGAGTACTCTGCCACACGTGGTGTCAGGGGAGGGATTTGTCTCTCACATCGGCGTCAAGAACCACCAGTGGGTGGGGTAAGTCAGCTAGAAACGGAGGACCTGGTAAAAGCCCTGGTGCAAGCCACGGCAGCCCAGCAGAAAGCCCTGCGGGTCCAGATGGCTACCCAACAGGAAGCAGTACGGGTGCAACAGTAAACCAACCAGCTGTTGGCTAGCCAGGCAGCTGAAGACAGAGCCACTTTGCAGGAGATTGTGAGCCAGGTAAAATCACTGACCACCCAGAGCCGGGGTCCGGAGGGAGGATGCCCCCTACGAGCCAACTATTATCTCCAGAAGCTGACAGCAGAAGATGAGATAGAGGCATACCTGCTCACCTTTGAAAGAACAGCCCTGCGCGAGGCCTGGCCTCAAGAGCACTGGGCCAGTATACTCGCTCCGTTCTTATCCGGAGAGGCCCAAAAAGCTTACTATGACTTGGCACCTGAAGCGGCCGCTGATTATCCACAGTTGAAGGATGAAATACTGGCCAGGTTTGGGGTGATGGCAGGTACGAGGGCCCAACGATTCCATGAGTGGAAGTATCGAGAGGGCCAAACACCAAGGTCCCAACTTTTCGACCTCGCCCACCTGACCCGGAAATGGTTGCGGCCAGATCTCCATAGTGCCGAGAGGCTAATCGAGATCCTCATACTGGACAGATTCACAAGGGGGCTTGCCGCCAATACTACGTAGATGGGTTAGTAGGCAAGACCCCACCACATACGATAACCTAGTGGACCTGGTCGAGAGGTATGTGATGGCCAGGGAGATGGTCCAGACACCTGGGGAAGATGGGCACCGAGATAAAAGGCCAAACTTGGGGGCCAGGGCTCAGACTCCCAAGGCAGTAGACCGACCCATGCTGGGGAGAAGAGAGACTGGAGAGCGCCCTAGGTCTGTTAAAGAGGCTGAGGAAGTCCGACAAGAGGACAATGGACAGAGACCCCGCAGCCCGAAGAACAAGAGGCTGACGAGGTCAGGGTATAGGTGCTATGCATGTGGGGAGCTAGGACACATTGCAGCCCAGTGTCCAAATGCTGAGGAGCCCATGCAGTGTGGCATCGGACAACTCGGCCACCCTTGTAACCTCATCTGCGTCGTAGGAGTAGCAGAGACCCCACACCGATATACTCGGCCGGTGACGATGAATGGCATCAAAACCCAGGCATTAGTGGATTCTGGGAGTGCAGTAACATTAGTCTTGGGGAAATTGGTGGGTTACGACCAGTTAACCCGCGCCAAACACACAGGTGTAGCTTGCGTACATGGCACGGTCAAGTACTACCCGACCATCCCCATCAAGATAGAAGTACAGGGAAATACTTCTAGGGTAGCAGCCAGTGTAGTTCCTAAGTTGCCCTACCCGGTCCTCATAGGTCGGGACTTCCCGGGATTTAGGCACCTGCTCCCAAAGGAGGAACCCACAGCTAGCTGTAGCTCCACCTGCAATGAGGAGAGCCTGGCCGCTGATCCACTGATTCCCTTCTCAGAATTCGACCAGGACCTATTTCCCATTACTGAAAGGCAGGGGAAAACCCGTCGACAAAGGAGGGCTGCCAAAAGGATAGGAACCCAGATACTAGCCCAGAACCAGCAGGCTGCCCTCGTGGGGAGACGATTGTGCCCTGCCGGTAGGCAGGCAGAGCAGGCTGTAGAGGAACCGGGCACCAGCCATAACACTAATGGAGCTGCCCCGAGTAGCGGAGATGAGGCAACCCCTCTCGAGGTTGAGGACATAGGGCCCGCCCTTGGGAATTTCACCCAAGACCAGGCCAACGACCCGATATATGATAACGTCAGAAAAGAGGTAGTAGAAGTAAATGGGACCCTGGTGGAGGGGAAATCCAAAGGGCCAGGTCCCTACTTTGTGGTTTGGGGGACTTGTTATATAGAGTTGCCCACACCCAGGGGGAAGTGGTAGAACAACTACTGGTGCCCCGGTGTCATTGGTGGACGGTGTTAAACCTCGCACATAGCCATCTGTTTGGGGGACATTTGGGTGTGGACAAGACCCTTGATCAGGTATTGAGGAGGTTCTTCTGGCCAGGGGTGTATAAGGAGGTCCAACAATACTGTGCCTCGTGCCCTGAATGCCAGCTCCACAGCCCCCAGCCACAGTTACGGGCCCCACTGGTCCCCTTGCTGATTATTGAGGTTCCCTTTAAGAGGATAGCCATGGACCTGATAGGCCCCCTCGAGAAGTCAGCTCGAGGCCACCAGTATGTGTTAGTCGTGCTAGATTATGCCACAAGATATCCGGAAGCCGTTCTGCTGCGCAATATGCTATCAAAAACAATAGCTAAAGAGTTAGTCCACATCTTCTCACGAGTAGGAATACCCAAGGAAATCCTCACAGACCAAGGAACCCCATTCGTCTCCAAGTTGATGAAAGACCTATGCACGATGCTCCACATCCAAGCATTACGAACCTCTGTCTATCACTCCCAGACCGACGGCCTCATTGAACGGTTCAACCGGACCCTAAAGGCCATGGTGAAAAAGGTGGTAAGCCGTGATGGGAAAGATTGGGACAATTTACTGCCCTACCTGATGTTTGCCATTAGAGAGGTAACCCAGGCATCTACGGGTTTTTCCCCTTTTGAGTTGTTATACGGCTGTCACCCCCAGGGCATCCTGGATATTGCTAGAGAAATCTGGGAGGAACAGCCCAATCAGGGGAGAAACATAATCGAGCATGTACGCCAAATGCGGGACAGGATTGCCCGCGTCACCCCAATAGTGCGGGAGCACCTGGAAAAGGCCCAAGGAGCCCAGCAGACCTACTACAATTGCCATGCCAGAGCACGGAGATTCCAGGCTGGTGACAGAGTGATGGTGTTGGTGCCCACAGCGGAGAGCAAGCTCCTAGCAAAGTAGCAGGGGCCGTACGAGGTTATAGAGGCGGTTGGAGAAGTTAATTATAAGGTCCGGCAACCGGCCATCGGAAACCAGAGCAGATCTATCATATCAATCTGCTAAAGCCCTGGAAAGACAGGAGTGCTTATATGGTAGCCATAGAACCCCTACCTCAAGAAGATGGGGCACAGGGGCAAGTGAAAATATCCCCAGATTTGACCCCCGTGCAACGGACGGAGGTTATAGAAATGATGGACCGAAACCACGATGTATTCTCGGAAGTACCTGGGAGAACCAATGGAGCCCTCCACCATATAGTCACTGAGCCGGGGGTGAAGGTAAACGTCAAGCCGTATAGAATCCCAGAGACGAAGAGACAAGAAATAAAGGCAGAAATAAAAAGGATGCTAGAATTAGGGGTCATCGAAGAATCGCATAGTCAATGGTCCAGCCCCATCGTTCTGGTCTCTAAACTGGACGGCAGCATGCGGTTCTGCAATGACTTCTGGAACCTCAACGAGGTATCCCGCTTCGATGCCTACCCCATACCCAGGATAGACGAGCTAATAGACTGGTTGGGGAAAGCACGATTTTTGTCCACCCTTGACCTCACCAAAGGCTATTGGCAGATTCCTCTGGCTGAGGAAGCCAAAGAAAAAACTGCCTTTGCTACGCCCGAGGGGCTGTACCAATACACTGTTCTCCCCTTTGGACTCCATGGAGCTCCGGCGACCTTCCAACGTCTCATGGACAAGCTTCTGCGACCCCACACAGAGTATGCTGCTGCTTACCTCAACGACATTGTGATACATAGCTGAGATTGGGATACCCACCTAGAGAAGGTGGAGGCAGTCTTGAATACCCTGAGGGCCGCGGGCCTTACCGCCAATCCCACCAAATGCACAATAGGACTTGCAGAGGCCAAGTACTTCGGATATATTGTAGGGAGGGGAGTGGTTAAACCACAGCTTGACAAATTAGGGGCCATACAGGACTGGCCTCGACCCCTTCGGAAGAAACAGGTACGGGCGTTCCTGGGGATTGTTGGTTATTATAGACGGTTCATCCCCCACTTCGCCACACGGGCCTACCCACTGACAGATTTGATAAAATCCCGGGGGCCAGACATAGTGAAGTGGTCGGATACTGCCGAAGAAGCCTTCATGGATTTAAAGTCTGCCCTTTGCCATGACCCAATATTGGTAGCTCTGGACTTTGAAAAGGAGTTATCCTACAGACGGATGCCTCCGAAGTCGGACTAGGGGTGGTGCTCTCCCAAATAATAGAAGGAGAAGAACATCCAGTGTTGTTCCTTAGCCGGAAACTCCTGCCCCGAGAGCAAAAATATGCTGTAGTAGAGAAAGAATGCCTTGCTATAAAATGGGCGATGGAGACCCTAGAGTACTACCTCTTGGGGCGGAAGTTTACCCTCGTCACAGACCATGCCCCTTTGAAGTGGATGCACCGAAACAAGGACCGTAACTCTAGAGTAACCCGGTGGTTCCTGTCACTACAACCGTACCACTTCCAGGTGCAACACAGACCGGGGTCCAAACACACCAATGCAGATGGCCTCTCGAGGATGCATTGCTGCGCGACCCGGGTAGCCCAACCCCGTGGTGTTGAGCAAGGAGGGGGGATATGTGGCAAAGTCAGGCCAGATGGCTTTAGAAGGGTAACTGAAGGCAGGTTTGTCAGCCCTAGAATGCTGAAAGCACTGTTCCCAGCAGGTAAAGGAGAAACAGCTGTGGTGCAATTAGGGACACCTAGGCCTTGTTAAGGGCTGTTCTTGACCCAATAAAAGCCCCACCTCCACCAGCTCAGGTGTGGGAGTTTAGAGGAGGCTGGTGGAGCGAAGCAAAGCAGACCAGAACAGAACAGAACAAGAGCAACATCAGAAAGGGTTAGAGGAAGGGAAGGAGACTAGGCAAGGCCTGGGAGGCTTGCCTCGTCCGCTGCAGCAGGGGCAGCAGAAAACTCCCCTTCTACAAGGACTGAGTCCAGGGCAGTGAAACCACGGCCCTGACAAGGAAAAGTGGGCTTGCCAGGGAGACTGACTTACCATAGGCCCTACTACGCCAGGGGATTGGACATTAGGCGGCACGAGTTTGAGAGTACTCTGCCACACTAGGTACAATGGAGCAAAGGCTGAGCCCCCTGGCATTGGGCAAGGGGTGCCCCCCTACCCCCACGGACCTCCCCTAGGTCCCCCTAGCCCCTAGAAGTCAACCCAGGCGTCCAGTGTGGACGCTCTAGGTCGACTTTTAAGTTCCCTTTTAAGTCGACTTTATTTTTAAGTGTGGACACACTAAGTCGACTTAGTTAAAGTTGACTTAAATTACCAAGTGTAGACATAGCCAAGGGGCCTAAGGCTAGGGTTACCAGAAGTCTGGCAAAGGAGGACATGTCCTCCTTTTCACTTTCACGTCCTCCGTCCAGCAGGCATTTTAAAAATATGTGACTTTGTCCAGCTTTTTACTTATGATTAAAATTTTAGTTTTTCATATATGCGTATAAGCCAAGAATTTTAGGGTCCAAAATATGCCTGAAAAGCTGGGTTTGGCTAATCCATGGATCACAGCCAAAACCGAGGCGGAACGCTGCATTCTGGTGCGTTCTGCCCAGGAGCCCAGCAAAGTGGCAGACCCGGGCAGAATGCTTGTTCCACCCTGTCCTGCTGCGGACAGGCTGGGGAGTTTCAAACCTCCCACTCTGAGCATGCTCAAACAGAGGGGGTGGGCAGATATTAATATTACATTTTCTCCATGTCCTCCTTTTCATACTTCCCTGTCCTCCTTTCCATGCTTTGGTACCTGGTAACCCTACCTAAGGCCCATCTCAACCCCCTCACCAGGAAGGGGAAAAGGCTGATGCTGATGGCAGGGGACGTGCTTCACAGCAGGGAAACTGATCAATTTATCAGCTCCCCTTTCATAAAGCGCAGGCTCTACCGCACCATCCCTGTTCACCAGACTGTGCTTGCACCATCCCCACAGAATTTCAAAGCCTGCTCCATTACTTCACAACTCATCCCTGGTACTAAACGGTATGTGTGCCATCTCCACATACTGATTGAGAATGCTCCCTCCAGCCCAGGGATACATGGGGAAGCTGGAACATACACATAAGAACATAAGAATGACCATACTTGTTTAGACCAATGGTCCATCTAGCCTAATATCCTATCTTCTAACAATGGCCAACACCAGGTGCTTCAGGGGGAATGTATAGACCAGGTAATCATCAAGTGATCCTTCCTGCCAGCCATTCCTAGCCTCTGGCAAACAGAAATTCCTGCCTATCTTGTGTAATAGCCATTGACAGTCCTCCCTGAACTTCTTCTTTGAACCCTGTTACAGTTTTGGCCCTCAGAACATCTTCTGACAAGGAATTCTACAGGTTGACTGTGTGTTCTGTGAAGAAATATTTCCTTTTGTTCCTTTTAAAACTGTTCCTTATTCATTCCATTTGGTGACCCCCCTGCCCAGTTTTTGTGTTGTGAGAAATTGTAAATAACATTTCCTTATTTACTTTCTTCAAACTAGTTATGATTTTACAGATCTCTATACTCCCTTAGTTGTCCCTTTTCCAAGCTCAAAAGTCCCAGTCTTATTAATCTCTCTTCACACGGAAGACTTTCCATACTCATAATAATTTTGTTGCCTTTTTCTGTATGTTTTCCCATTCCAATATATCCTTTTTAGGGTGGGTCAACCAAGCCTCCAAGCAATATTTAACATGTGGCAGTACCAGGGATTTATATAGAGGCAATACGATTTTTCTGTTCTATTGTCTTTTCATTTTCCTAAGTATTCATAATATTGTTAGCTTTTTTGACTGCCATTGCACATTGAGTGGATCTTTTCAGACAACAATCCACAATGACACCAGGATCTCTTTCTTGAGTGGTAACAACCACTTTATAAGTAGAGTTGGGATTGTGTTTTCAAAGTGCATTGCTTGGCATTTATCAGTACTGAATTTCCTTTGCCTTTCTGTTGCCAGTCACCCAGGTTTGTGAGATCCCTTTGCTAGATCCTAGACACAAGAAGGCCCCTTAGAACCAAATGACCCATTGTGAAACATCAAAAGATAAAGATTTTGTTGATTGCTCTCCGTCCCCCACCCCCTTTCATAAAGAGTAGATATATAAGAGGACTTGTTCGTCCATCAGCTTGAACTCTGAGGGAAGGGAATAAAAATCCTTGCCAAGAAGAGCAGTGTCTTTATGCTGCTTAGACTGTAAGGGGCGAGGTATACTAAGAATAAGCAAAAGATCCCCAATGTTCAGTTTAGGTTAACCTAAGGGGATTTATAGAACTTGCATACTATGGCAGCTTCTCCTGCCTTTTGGAACGTAACTTTTTCTTAGTTAGTAAATCTTCAGTTAATTTATTATAGGACAAATGTTGTCTTTGGTAGAGAATCTAAAGACAGGTCTACACTATATTCTTAGTTTAGTATAACTATATCACTCAGAGATGCAAAAAATCCACATCCCTCTGAGCAACATAGTTATAGAAACTTTAACTTGTGTTGATATCACTATGTCAGCAATAGAGCTTCTCCTGCCAACTGAGCTACCACTTCTTGCAGAGGTGGGGTTATTAAGCTGATGAGACAGCCTTCCCATTCACTTAGTGTTTCTTCACCAGAAGTGCTACAATGGATGTTCTGAGCAAGTATGTAGTGTAGACCTGCCCTAAGCTGCAGTTGATCTGGAGTAAACGATGTGTCCTTTGGAAGTGGGAGTAACCTGAATATTGATGTGATTTTTGGTGTAAGGGACCATCTATCACAAAGGCAATCTTGTCTGAGTGGCAAGACAGATTGGAGTCCCCAAAAGGATTGACTGAGACTCCATTTTAAGGCTGTTGTAGTGTCTGAGGAATTTATACTTGGTGAAATCATAGAATCATAGAATAATAGGGTTGGAAGGGACCTCACGAGGTCATCTAGTCCAACCCCCTGCTAAAAAGAAGGACCACTCCCCCTAAATCACCCCAGCCAGGGTTATCTAACCGAGCCTTAAAAATCTCCAAAGATGGAGATTCTACCACCTCCCTAGATAGCCCATTCCAATGCTTCACCACCCTCCTAGTGAGAAAGTTTTTCCTAATATCCAACCTTGACCTCCCCAGCTGTAATTTGAAACCATTGCTCCTTGTTCTGTCCTCTGTTACCCTCGAGAACAGCCTAGCTCCCTCCTCTTTCGAGCAACCCTTCAAGTAGTTGAAGGTTGCTATCAAATCTCCCCTCAGTCTTCTCCTCTGTAGACTAAATAAGCCTAGTTCCTTCAGTCTCTCCTCATAAGTCATGTGCCCCAGCCCCCTAATCATTTTTGTTGCCCTCCACTGGACTCTTTCTAATTTGTCCACATCCTTTCTGTAGTGGGGAGACCAAAACTGGACACAGTATTCCAGATGCGGCCTGACCAGTGTCGAATAGAGGGGAATTATCACATCCCTCGATCTGCTGGCAATACTCCTACTGATGCAGCCTAATATGCCATTGGCCTTTCTGGCAACAAGGGCACACTGTTGGCTCATATTCATCTTCCCGTCCACCATAACCCCCAGGTCCTTTTCTACAGCGCTGCTACTTAGCCGATCAGTCCCCAGCCTGTAGCAATGCATGGGATTTTTCCGTCCTAAGTGCAGGACTTTGCACTTCTAAATATAGAACTCATATCCAATCTGGGGTATGTGCTCTGCTTCCTAATAATCTGCCCTTAGATTGGTATTTGCACTCCTGAGCCACTCTAGAATGCCTGACAGTGCCACAGGGATTCCCTTTTGCCATAGAAGGAACAGGTAATAGGGGAATCTGCAAATTGTGCCAGGTACATACCCACACTCACAGCTCCTTGGAGGAGACACCAACAAATAGCCCTGGCAGGCTATGGAATCATAGTAGAATACAAACTGAGCCACCAGGGTTTGGTGCCATTTGCAGGTGGCAACAGGTCCCACCACTTGGCATCAGGGCATAACATGAGGGCAAGGAAGTGAATAGAATGAAGCATGAGCAAATATAAATGTTTTCTGGGGGTGGAGGGCGGGGGGGTTCAGAGGTGAGCTGGCTGGATGTCATGCAACTGGCTCAGATGGTGTGTCTGGGGCAGCCAGGGAGGCTCGTGGGGCAGAAGATATATGACAACTTCCAGAAGGCCAGGGGTGAGGGCTGCGTGGGGAACACGCCTCCCAGCAGGATCTTCTCAAGGGAAGTGAGAGAAGTAGGAGTCAAGGCTACCCTCACCTGGTGGAGCACTCAGAAGTGGATGCGCAGGGTATACAGCCCCATGAGCAGGCTAAGCACTGTGGTGTCTACCCAGTCCCTCCGAGCATAGTACAATAGATCTTTGAGTCTAATGGCACCAGCCAGGACCATCGCCAGGCACAGGCACAACATGGGGGACTCAACTAGCTGCATATGAAGAAAGAATGAAGAAGAGTATCTGGCACCTGGAGAAACTTACTCCACAGTCCTTGATGATAAATGAGGTGAAGGTGGTTGGTCTCATGGGGGGTGGGGGTTGAGAAGCCTCACAGCCAGGAGTACCGTCCACCATGCAGAGTCACACAGAATCCCGGGGGGGAATTATTTGGGTTATAGCTATAAATTATTATTATTACTACTGTTCACTCAGCTCTTTTGAGAACTGCAGAAAGTCAATCTCTATAAACAATTTGAATGAAATACATCCTTCTTATTTCATAGTGGCCATTAGACACCACAGGCAATATATTTTTAGTGTATCATTTTACTTTGTTGGGTTATTAGTTTATTGGCCTTTTGTCTCATCTTACAGTATCCTACAAAGCATGAAATTATCACCCAGAATTACACTACATCTTATGTCTTATTGCTTAAATGAACAGTTTTCTTTTAACTAGAGATAAGTAGGCATGGGAATTTCAAAGATGACACAAAAACAAGATGTGCATTTCAAAACAAACTGTGAAAAATAGACTACACCTCCTACTCAGAGCTGCACCAAACATGTTAAAGTGGATAAAAACAGATATTCTTGCAAGGAGAACGCAGCTGTTCAAGACTCAGAAAAGTGAATAGACACATACTGAAGATAATCTACAAACAGCGGGGAGATGCAGAAAGAAGCAAGGGTATTTAAAAAAAAAAAAAGACTGCCATTGCCATCTCAATTTTTTTTTCTAACAGGATATATTTTATAACAGATAATATATATACTTACAAAAATAAACTATATATAAAGTAAATACAAGTTAGAAAATATACTATCAGGTGAGATCAGAATGTCTATATTAGCTGTCCTTTATGAACAAAACAACATATATGATTACAGGTCTTCAGAATATTTAATGCATGTGTCTTTTTGTGATTAAAAAAAAAAGTATTCCATCAACACACAAATTTTACTTAGTCACAAATTTCTCTTATACTGTTGTTCAGATTCTAAACTCTATTCTAAACTCTCTAGCATTTAAAAAATAACCATAATTGATATATAACAATAAAGAGTATATTCTGTATATCCACTTTTGTCTAGTTGAAATGTCTATATAAAGAGTGCTTGGAGCTTCAGTCCAACAGATGGAAGATTCTTCTTAAATGCCTTATTTGCAATCCTTGCTCATGCTGAGTAGCACATATACATGTGAGCTTCTCCATTGACTTCAGAGGCATTTTTTGTGTAAGTGTAAGTGTATTTCTTAGTGTAAGGTTTGCAGAAGCATGAAATCCAATATTAACAAATAATAGCATTTTTGTTCTCATTTTCCCTGATAGCAAAAACTTTAATGGAGTCTCAGACCAGTCCCTATTTTTGCAGACTTCTTATCACATTTCTAGTTAGCATTTATAATTAAAGAATAGAAGAACATATTGTTTTAAACTTACTATAAAAATCTGAGCTATCATAAGATTAACATTTGTATTTTTCTGTAAAGCTTTCCAAATCTCAAAGAGGATTTTTATAACTAAAAACATGATGCCTTTTTGCATTAACCACTCACAATCATGAAGTCTCCACAATCACTTCAGAAGATCAGGTGAAACTCTGCTCTTAGTTACACCTGTGAGAGAAAACATGGTAGGAACTGGAGTGTAACTAGGAAGATCTAGATTCAATTCCTGGTTCTTCCACAAAATCTCTGTGAACTTGGGCAAGCCACTTTATCTCTCTGAGCCCCAGTTCCTCGCTCTATAAAATGGAGTTAATATTTCTTTAGTGCCACCATTTGTTTGTCTTATCCATTTTAATTTTAAGCTCGATGAGGTAGGGATTATCTATTATTATGTGTTTGTACAATTTATAGCACATGACTGATTTAGTATAAAGCTTATCTAGACAGAAAGATACACATTGAAGATAGCAACCATGAAATATGTAATGGATCATGTGGGTGCACCACAGTATTATTGACCTAAATGTGCTACTTCACAATAAAATCACGACTACTATTTCATTTGCTCTAGTGAAATTCACGTAATTAACAACTTCATAAAATGAAACATACTATTTCCATATCCATAGACAGCTATATAGATAAAATATTAATGAGTGTGGGTGAAATCACACTGAGTGAAATACTAGCTTCATTGATGCAAAACTCCCACTGACTTCAGTGGGGCCAGGGTTTCAAGCACTATGAACCTTTCTTCTATTAAGATTGCAGTTTTGATTCCAGGTTCTACAAATACCTTTGAAAATTAAATGCAAATAGCTTCCCATGCAAGAATTAACATCCGGATAGAAACTGATATATCACATTCTCTCACCATATAACAAAATTTTTGCTTAAGTATGTACATATTTTCTAAGATTGAACTGCTAGAATAAAATGCACAGTACTTGTTAGGCGAAGGATAGCAATGATCTATCATTACTGTCAGTCCAGAAATCCCACTAAAAACAAGCTGCAAATAATGTGCGGAAATGTCTGTATCAGAGAAGATGTCATCATGAAAAATATGCTTATGAAGCACTGTATCACAAGTGGTTCTGCTTCTAATTTTGGTCTTTCAAAACTGAAATCAAGCCAATTTAGATACAGATTTCATAGCTGATGGAACAATCGCAACCATAACATAGGAATAATTCAAATAAGTAATTTCCTGAAGAGAAAAATGTTGTTAATGCAACTTTAAACTTGAGACTTTAAATATAAATATGTCAAAATTACAGCTGGCGGAATTTTTTTGAGCAATAGTTTATTTGTCAAAAAATGCAGTTTCGGGTTGACCAAAACCATTTACAAATTTGTGTTGAATTAATTAAATAGCTTTGACTAAACAGAACAAGTTGAAATTTGGTAATGTCGAAACAAAACACCTAAAATTTTCATTTAGATTTTCATTCATTTTGAGGAAAGCAATGGAAAGCAGGATTAGATTCACCAAAAGACCAGAGAATGAGGAGGAAAAGGTCTGCTCATTGTCATTCATAAAAGCAATTCACAGACATTCATGACTGCAATTAAAAGTCATTGGATCACAGCAGTTTGTTGATCCATCACACTAGTAAAACATTAACGAATCAATTTTCCTGTTGGAAATATTTTTGTCTCAGTAGAAATACTTGTTACTAAGAATATCCAAAGTACAGTGATGTGTCCTCTTGAATGACATATGGTGTAATCATCAACTTCCAGTTTTCCTAACAGAAGTTCAAGGCCAACCATGTATAAATAATTTAAAAATTCCTAAATAATATTACAAGGTCACACGGACATTCATTCTAAATCAAATTAAACCTGGCAACTTTAAATAAGGGCAATCTACTAAAAAACATACTGTCAGACAAAAAGTCTGGACAAGCAGTTTATAGAATCAATATTTTTAAATGATGTTTGTTTAGTGAAAATAAAGAAAAATAGCAGTGTACTCCATGTAGATATTCTGAAAGATATTCAAGTAGTAAGCAGCTTAAGATGAAGCTGGTTCCTTAACCAGCTAGGAAATATGATTATTATAATCATATACCCTGGGACCTGTTACTACACTTTAAATAAAACTTAAAAATAGAAATGGCACAACAACGCTTGTATGTTTTATAAATATTGCCTCTGAATAAAATCCATTGTCAAGAAGTGCCATTGCACCCTGCTGCTAATAAAAGTATACTGACTTTTGAAATAGACAAAATATACCGTTTTTCTTGTTTTTGGCTTAATTAAGAGCTCAACATAAACTTTATCTTCAAGTTTGGTTGTTCCTAGGGTTTTCTCTCCAGAATTTCTGCATTCCCGAGCCTAGTTCTCTTTGACAGCTCCTAAGCCAGGGTCCATCCCATTTCACATCCTAGCTCCACCTGACTGGATCCATGTACCTGTATGATTTTGCAATAATTCTACTGCACCTTCATTCAGGGTTCCAAGCACCCGATAACACAATGACTTGGCAGACTAGTCGTGCCTCCCTATTTAGCATCCTGGGTTTGCCAGGCTTTCTCAACAAAGTAATTTACCCAAACCCTGAAAAAAATCCATTAAAATATTTGGTAAAAATATTGTCCAATATAAATGCTGTTTTTTTCTGTAGCATATTACTGTAAAGATCATGCAAATACCTGTACCTTAAAATACAGTCAATGAAGAACCTCTTTTGATATCCATGCCAAGAATGAACATACATTCTTACCTGTAGAATTTTCCTGTTATCTTTTTATTCTGTAAGATGGAGTAAAACAATATCAGAAATAAGGAATATATGTTTTTGTTTTCCCCACTTTATAAGTGACATTGGTATTTTCTTGTGTAAACTCTAAGATTATACACATGCTTTCAGCCTAAGCATTAAGTACAGTAGTTATCATCTGATCATGGTTAAAAATACAGACAGTGTGAAAAGCGAAAAGCGGAGGCTACTTACACCTCTTATGGAATAAGGCAAAGCTACCAGATGTCTCTGCTTACTCATTAAGAATTACTCTCCTAATGACATGGCATAGAAACCAGTAAACATTATTATTTCAATCCAAGAGGCATGAACAGAGAAGTGATTTGTGATAGGGTGACCTAAGAGCTGGGAAGTCCAGGAGGCACCTGCTGACAGAGGGTGAACAAAATTGTGCCATCTGGTTCACTAAATCTGGACAAGCCTTAAATGCTTTCAGTGCAGGAGGACTGAGATTCTCCCAACCTTTATTAAAGAAATGATCCACCCCATGCCGATAGTGGGGTGGCACAACCCAGGAACAGCTTCACTCATCTCCCTCCAGGCAGCCGCCCCCTCCAGAAACAGTGCTCTCTCCCTGCAGTTCCCAGCTGTTCCTCCTATCTCTGCCTCTCCCTACCCGATGCAGCTCACAGCTCAGCTGCCCTCAGGGTGGGGGCCCAGCCACACCATTTGACAGAGAAATCTAGGGGGCATGTGATTCCCCATATTCCCCACATGCCACCTCTGCCTTATTGTACTACTGGGAATCAGGAGGTAAAGGTTCTGAGATGGCCATCTCCTCCCTACCCTGGAGTGCAGAATGGGTGGCAAAGAATGTCGAGACCCAAGTTTTCACACAACACACAAAGGCCCTGCCAGCCAGCACATCAGGGGTTAAAGCCCCTGGGCCCAGCTAGTCCCTACCTCTTATACCTACAGCCAATGAAAGGTCTGAAGGGAGGAGAAAAAGGGAGAGCCTGACTCAGTTCAGAACTGACTGGCAAAGGGGCAGGAGCTAGCCAACTCTCTAACTGAGAAGAAGGATCAGTAGTTGGGCCACCGAAGCAGATTGCTGGGAGAAAGGACTGTCTCTCCAGCCATAAGAGACTCTGGAGGAAACTTAGGAGCTTCCAGTTCCAGAGGCAACAGAGTCGATGAAGCCCAAGAATACTGTGGGAATCAGCCTCCACAACTTGCGGCCACTTACCCAAAGGAGCTTAGGATAGTGAGGAGGTACCACTCAAGATGCAGGATAGGATCCTACAAGAAGCAGACCATCCTACTAAGTGTACTAGAGGGGCCATGCCCCAAACCCAGACACTGCTAGGAAGTACCCCAGGGCAGTGAATTTAGGTTTCCTATTGGGAGGACTGCTCCTGTTCACAGGTGGGCCATGGGCTGAGACCTGGTGGTGACGAAGGGACTGGGTCCCCCTACCTTCCACTAGGCCTTAAAGATTGAGGTGCCTCAACCAAGCAGAGAACAGAAGCCACATCTTTACCCACTAGGCCATCCTGCCCTCCAGGCCACTCCTTACAGGTTCCAAGATTTCCCTTTTCCCCCTCCTCCATCCTGAAGCAGTGAGAGTAGAAGGTTGCAGTTCTGAGAGAACATCTCACCCTCTATTCAAGAGATGCTGGAATTATCTAAGATTTTGCTCACTCGATATACAAATTCTCTTGATGACTAGGCACTGGTATCTTCTTGCCTATGTTGTCATAAAAGCCCTTGATAGTACTGATGTCCATATTATATGAGCCATGAAAGACGACTGTTGGACAGACCATTGTTTAGTCAGATCAGTCATGCTTTGCATCACAACACCATAAACAACTGAAAGAAATTCAGAAGAGATTTAACATGAACACACTTCAGAATCAAACTAGTAACGGGGCTCTTCAGTAATGCCTCATTGAATTGCTTTCTGACTTACCAGACAACAATAGTGACATCCAAACATATTGGGAGAAGTTCAAGACCATTATTCGCAAGGCACATGCTGAATCAATTGGCTATTCCACTCACTTCCATCAAGATTGTTTTGATGAGAACAATGAGGAAATCCTAGCATTTATTATCAGAAGAGAAGCACAATTTGTGTTTGGTAAAATGAATCTTCTCACCAGCAAAACCAAAGACTTATCATCAGTTTAAAGCTGTAGTTCAAAGGAGACTGCATAACATCAAGAATCAGTGGTGGCAAGCAAAGTCCATGAACATCCAGAATTGTATTGATCAGCATGACATGAGAAGCTTTTTCAAACAACAAAAGCCATTTATGGTTCACATTCATACAGCATAATCCCTTTGCAATCCCAGCACAGCTCTACCCTTCTTAAGAAGAATGTAGCCCTCAAGCAATGCTGGAAAGAACATTTTGAGACTCTATTGAACTAATAATCTGAGGTTTCAGCTGCTGCCATTGACTCCATGCCTCATCATCCCATAATAGAAACTCTTGCTGACCTTCTATCCTCTGAAGAAGTTTGGCATGCCATCACTCAGACTAGAAACAACAAGGTGCCAACCCCAAAGGGCATCTCTGTGGAGATCTTCAAAGTTGGTGAAATAGCACTCGTACAAAAACTTCACCAACTTCTTGTTAGAACTTGGATTAATGAGGAAATTCCAAATGAGCTAAGGAATGACAATCTTGTGACAATTATTTTTAAGAAAGAGGAAAAGTCAATATATGTGAAGTACCAAGGTATTGCCCTCCTCTCCACTGCCAGAAAGATCCTTGCTCACATCCTTTTGAACTATCTCCTCCCCCTTGATGATGATGTCCTTCCATAATCCCAGTGTGTTTTCAGATTGCCTTGGGGCACCACCAATATGATTTTTATTGCATGACAGATCCAAGAGAAGCGTAGAGAAGAAAATCAGCAATTGTTTATGTAGCATGTGTTGACCTAAGGCCTCTGACAATCATGAAGCGTTATGAGAGGTGCTGTCTAGGTTTGGCTGTCCACTGAAGTTCATTCATGTTTTCAAGCTACTTCATGATGGAATGCCTGCTGTCACCCTCTGTAATGGATTAAAAACATTCACTATCTGCATTGATGTTAAGCTCCAACCCTTTTCTCCATCTGTCTTGCTGTAATCTTGATTTTTATTTGTGACCACTTTCCTCTGGAATTGGGCTTGAGTATCACATGGATGGCCAGCTTTTCAATTTGTGGCATCTCTGTTCTAAAACTAAGGTCACCAGGACTGTTAATACCAACCTTCATTATGCTGATGACCAGGCTGTCCTCTTACACACTGATGCTGACTTGGAATCCACCCTAGATCTTTTCAGAGGTTCCTATCATAGCTCTGAACTCTCCCTCACCATTGAGAAGACTGCCCCAGCACAAGCTGCCCTCCTTCTCCCATAAATTATCATTGATGGTGAACCCATGAAAAATGTTGAGCATGTTCCTTACCTTGGTAACCACCTCTCTCAGACAGCCAATCTTGATGTACAGATCAGACATAGCCTACATTGTTCCAGTGCATACTTTGGAAAGTTACTCTGTTGTGTCATAGAATCATAGAAGCTCTAAGGATGGAGATTCTACCACCTCCCCTAGTAATCCATTTCAGTGCCTCACTACCCTCCTAGTGAATATTTTTCCCCAATATCCAACCTAGACCTCCCCCACTGTAACTTGACACTATTGCTCCTAGTTCTGCCATCTATTACCACTGAAAACCACCTAGTTTTATCCTCCCCAGAACCCCTTTCAGGTAGTTAATGACTGCGATCAAATTTCCCCCTCATTTTTATCTACTGCAGACCAAACAAGCCTAGGTCCCTCATCCTCTCCTCATAAGCCATGTGCTCCATTCCCCTGATTATTTTTGTTGCCTCCGCTGCACTGTTTCCAATTTATCCACATTCTTTCTGCAGTGGGTGCCCCAAACTGGTCACAATACTTGAAATGAGGCCACACCAGTGCTGAATAGAGAGGAATAATCACTACCTTCAATCAGCTGACAATACTCCTACTAATGCAGCCCAATATGCTATTAGCCTTCTTGGCAATCAGGGTATACCATTGGCTCATATACAGCTTTTTTATCCACTGTAACCTCCAGGAGCTTTTCTGCACAACTGCCCCCTAACCAGTTGGTCCCCAGTCTGTATCAGTGCATGGGATTCTTCCATCCTAATCACATTACTCTGCACTTATCCTTGTTGAACCTCATCAGATTTCTTTTGCCCAATCCTCTAATTTGTTTAGGTCACTCTGTACCCTATCCAAGGGCATCACTATCCCAAAAATAGGTTCATGGCCTGGGCCCAGAACACTGGGACTTAGGGTTTGTGCCCTGTGTGCCCAGCGCCAGCAACACCACTGATCCTATCTCTGCCCTCCAGCATATCTAACACTTCTCCCAATTTAGTGTCATCTGCAGATTTGCTGAGGATGCAATCCCTCCATCCTCAAGATCATTAATGAAGATGTTGAACAAAACTGGTACCAGCACCAACCCCTAAGGCACTCCGCTTATTACCGGCTGTCAACTAGATATTGACCTGTTGATCACCACCTCTTGAAAACAATGATCTAGCCAGCTTTCTATCTACCTTGTAGTACATTCATTCAACCCATTCTTCTTTAACTTGTTAATATGAATATTGTGGGAGACTATCAAAAACTATGCTAAAGTCAAGGTACATGACATCTACTGCTTTCCCCACATCCACAGAGTCAGTCAGCTCTTCATAGAAGGCAATCAGATTGGTCAGATGTGACTTGCCCTTGGAGAATCCCTGATGATTGTTCCTGATCACCTCCCTCTCTCTTCCTTGAGGACCTGCTCCATGATTTTTCTGGGGACTAAGGTGAGGCTGACCGTTTATAGTTCCCTGGATCATCCTTCTTCTCTTTTCTGGAGATGGGAACTATTTTTGCTTTTTCTCCAATCATCCTGGACCACCCCAAATCACCAGGAGTTTTCAAAGATAATAATTTCTTCATTGACAGATATCTGTGAATGGAAACTAGGAACTTGGTCTACAATGCAGTAGCCATTCCCACTCTTTAGGGGTGCGAGATATGGCTGACAAATCAAAGCCATATTAAAAATCTGTAGTGGTACCAACAGTGCTACTTTATGAAGATTCTTCATATCAGATGGGAAGACCTTGCACCAATGCCAGTGTTTCCTCTGCAACGAACATCACCAGTGTTGAGGTGACGATTATGAAACATCAACTTCACTAGACTGGTCATTGCATACAGAGGTCTGATACTAGTCTTCCAGACCAAGTCCTCTTTTCTCAACTTAGTCATGTTAACAGAACCTACAGGGGACAGAGTAAATGCTACAAAAACACCCTGAAAATATGTCTTAATAAACAAAGCACTGACCCCATGAATCGGGAAGAAGTGGCTGGCAATAGACTGCAATGGTGTCACATCAGACATTAAGCCTCAACACATTTTGAAGAGAACTGCCTTGTTCACAAGGCTGAGAAATGGCAGAGGAGGAAGGAAAGTGCAGGCCATCCTAGCCCACAGTTGTGCTCTCTCAAGCAACTACCTGTCACACATGTGGAAAAATCTGTAGAACATGAATTGGACTCCTAAGGCATCTTAAGTCTCACAGATGAGCTTCTCCCTGGCAGACACCACCTTCATATCTAAAGACAGCTGACAATGATACCATACACAATTAACAGTTAGATAAACTGACTTCCAACATCAGTGGGACTTGGTGTAAATAATGACTGCAGAACTCTCCATTATTCCACTTGAATAAAACCTACTGGGAATTGTTTCCCAAGATTCATTTGTAAATATTAATTTTAGGAAGGTATGGGTTAATCTCTAAAACAACATTTCCATGCATTTTTTTTAGGCACAAAAGAAACAGCCTTTATATATGCAGTGACGGCAGCAGGCCTTGTACATTCAGCGACTCGATCGTGCAGTGCAAGAAATATGACTGAATGCTCTTGTGATACAAACATGTATACAGCTGTTTATATGAAAGCCCAAACTCCGGCCCAAGCTGCAACATCAAAGTAATGTTAACACAGCTATTTTTAGCATGCTGGCACAATCCTCATGAGCACCTATCTGTTGACCTGGACTTGGAGGCCCACTCGCAAATGCAGGATAAATTTATCCAAAGTGTTCCAGTAATGCTTGTATACTCCCCCCTTCTTCTTCAATAATCTAGATCAGACCGCAGATATGCCTAAATCTGAATGACTTTTCATTGATGACACCTGCTTAGTCTTGAAAACTAATTTTCATGGCTTTTGCATATTTGCTATATTTATGCCATTCCCCAAGACCTCTGGTCTACTACAGCAGGAAGAGGAACACAGTAATACCAAGGACACTGGTATCTACAAAAGTATATGTCTGTTGAACTAGGATACAGGGAAAATATTTTATAAAATTGGTTACACAAATTTATACCTCATAAGCAGAGTTTACTTAGGTCTTCTGTATATTGGGATTAAGCCAGAATAGCTACATGGTGGTTGATTAATCAGTGCAAGTCCCTAGCATAGAAGTAATATACCAATGTAAATCATGACTACAACTGGTTTGAAAATGGATGAAATTCTATGCAAGAGGTCAGACTGTTTGATTGATTTTTGGCCTTAAAATTTATGAATTTATGACAGCAAAGTGACTGTTGAATGCTACAACCAGTATGAGTGAAGAAGATTGTTAATACTATACAACCAATTTGCATTTCCTTTACATAGCTGTAAATTATTACATCAGTCGCAGACCAGTGGAGAATCAACCTACACAGAAATAGACTATGGTCTGGCAAGCTCTATTTATACAGGGGAACTACAACACTCAAAAAATCACACTTGTACGGTCTCCACTTATTGTCAAAGAAACTATAGTCGAGTGTATAGGGTACGGAAGAACAGCCAGGGAATTTCATTATTTAAGAAACAATTTACAAACAGCTGTAATTTCCTCGTCCTATTTGCTTAATTTTTGACAGTGTTATTTTTATTTACATAATAACCAACTGGTGTTTATACAATAACTAATATATTTACAGATAAACTGAATTCTTAACAGAATTATGACTGCTCAAATATTTAACCTACTATAGAATTTACATGAAATTAATTCACTGATTGAAAGCAACATTTAACAAAATGAAGAAAGTAATGTCAGAAACCAAAACCAACAATTAACATTAACAAATCAGCAGAAACAAATATTGGAATACAAAAAACCATGCATAAATAATCCACAGATATGTATTGTTACAGCTATCTATAGCTGTCAGTGCAGGGCCAATACCTCTGGATCCTGTAATCTTCTGTGATTTGCAGGAGCCCAAATCTACAATCCTGAAATCCATGCTTAACTTTATGCACACGATTATATTAGACTTCAATAGGACTTAACATTGCCTTCAAAGAGACTATTTGTGCAAAAAGCTAGATATGTGCAAAACTGTTTGCAACATCACAGCCTTGAGTTTGACAGTCTTCACATCATACTATCAGACCTATTTTTGGTCAGCTTTTTGACTGACCTTTTATGATAAGGGAAGGGATTTGTTAACAAGCAAAATATTTTGCTTTGTTACATATGGTTAATTTTAATTGATTATTTTTACTGATATAAACTATCCAGGTGTTTTAGAGCGTGACATCAATATAATTTCTAGATATATAAATACATTTGTATCTGCAATTAGATTTCCCTAAAAAATACCTGTTAATATTTTCTTATTTAATTTACTCTAACCACTAGCAATATGATTAGCCTGAGATTTGTTGTTTACTTAAAATATAGTCATGCTGTTGAACCAGAAAGATCTGAGAATAAAAAAGCAACCCTGGGTAAAAACAGATATATGATTTCTGAATTCTACAGTGTAGGGAATTTTTCAACTTTAATAGAATTTAGTGTATTTGTAAATATAATTGGGCACAGTAGTTTTATTATAGGACAGGATCTAGCCCCTGGTCTTTGCTGAACATCTTATCATGACTGACACTCCTGAAATTGCCTGACATCACATGGGTAATAGGGTTACAGTGACAGCTGCTGAACATTCAGACATAGGCTATGTGACAAAGGCAGACTAACACTTCTCCCAGAAAGATATGTCTTTACATCTTGAGTCAAAACACCTACCTCTCTAAGTTGCCAGTGACACTCAACTATACTCTTCAGGTTAGGATAATATTTGGTATTTGGTAGATTCCATGACACTTTATAAACAATAGTGATGTACCAAAAAGACTTCAGAATACTTTTTTTTTTCAGTTCATAGGCAAAGAATAGATATTGTGGTATAACAGGGACTTCTGGTATAACAGGGACAGGAAATAATGATCCAAGGCAATGCAGTTCATAAAAAGATATATGTTCCTAGCTTGGTCCACTAGGAAGCTAACTCACAGGTCAAGGGAGATATGTTTGGTTTAGAATGTAGCAGAGACAAAAAGCATGCAAACACATATACACACAGGTGAATTACAGTCAGCAGTGTAATAATAGCATTGAAAATGACTCACACCCTATAATTACAGTTTATTTTTTAAGAAGATAATTAATCAGTGCAGACTATTTATTTTGAGACAAGCCAGAATCGGAGCTGCAGAAATACATGATGGTGCCTATTGTGTGAAACAGCCTTCCCTTTCAGATCTTTGGAGAGGTAGTGTCAGAAGGTTCCACTTTTCTTTGTTTGACCAGATGTCAATGAACAAAAAACAAAAACAAACAACAAAAAAAAACCCTTCCTGATCTGTTCTCTAATATAAAGCAACAAAACATTAATTAATGATACTACATTTAAAAGGTTATTCAGTACAGAAGAATACATTTATTAAAAGCAGCAAGAAGGAAGAGTAACCAACGTACATAAGCAGGTGGGGTTTTTTTTGCCAAAAAACACCACTTTTATTTATTTAGAAGAGCTGTAAACCATACGCGTGTTTGGAAGAGCCACTTACCCGGATAAATCTTTAATGAACTACGTACCATCCACAAAATCGTATTTTTAAGAACTGTAGGCCTATGGAAAGCATGAACAGCCTAATTTCACCAGAGGATTACAGTGTCACTCATCCATCCATTTGCTGCATAACATCTATGTATGAACATCTACACTCCAATATAAAACAAAGTGCCGGGATGCCACATGACCAAAGGTAAAACAATACATTGTGTCAAAGTCACTTCTATTGAAGATCTCCAGGTACTCTGACATCCAAAATCAAGTCATATGTTAATTTTCAAAGGCCCATATTGCAGACAATGTTCTTCCTCTTGCCTTGAATTGTTTACAGCTACTGCTTCGGAAAATGGTTATTACATAATTTTCTGACTTCAGTAGGATTTCGCCTGAGGAGGAATAGCAATATTGGATGACTAGGACTGGGTGTATAATAATTTTATAACTGTCCTAATTTGGGGTCTTGAACACAATTCTATACCAAGAACACAACATTTCATCTGTAGATGCTATTAAATTTACAGTTGAGTTAATCCTGGTCTAGAGGGGCTCCTATTCCAATTATCTATGAGCAACAAACTAGGACTTTGGTGAGTTTATCATCATCCCTAGTGACTCCAACAACCAATTTAGACACAGATGATCTATTGACATCCTCAAGAACAGTGTCCCTGATCAGCCATTCTTCTTGCAGGTGAGCACATGGCCTTCCTGACTGAGCACTCAGAATACTGCTGCTGACTCAAGAGGCTTGTCATTAGTACCAGCCCCACGGGTGAGACATATAGAAAACATTGTTCTCCTAGAGGGAATCTATGACACTTCCAATGCTTCGGAAGAACACCTCTGTGCACATAAAGATCTGTTCTGTTTGTATGTATGTATTTATTTATTTGTAGATCAAGTATTAATTTGTTTGGTAGCCAATGTTGGTTTTCCTGTGGCATCTCTTCCCAAAAGAGATTTCCATGACAACATGATTCAGAGATGATGTGACATGATCAGATCATGATTCAGAGATGCATTCCCTCTGGAACACAGCCATGTTGTCTGAGTTCTGGAGCTCCAACTGTGAAGCTTTCCAAAGAGGGTCTGCAGGAGCTACATACCTGAAGTATTAACAACTCATAATGAACTTTTAGGGAATTAAAGAACCTTCTGAAGTATTGACTGCATCTCAGATTCTGAACTTCAACAGAGAGATAAACTAGGAAAAGAGCATGTGCATCAAACTATACGTGTAACTAAAGAAAACCCAGTTTGGTTGAATCCCTCTGCCAGTGGTACTGGCAGCATAAAAATTTGGGTACTCATTTTCTAAGGTTTCTTCTAACACTTAAACCACTTTGGCTTGAGCTCCCACCCAGTAATCTGGGAACCTATACATATGAATCACTTGGGATGCCACCGATAGGCAAATTATTACCCACTTGCAAGCAGTGACCAGAGGGATTTAAACAGGAAATAATTGTTAGAAAGAGGGCAGGACAATGAAAGGGTAACCTTGTTTTCAACTCTACAACTTTACAATTTCTACCATTTCTCCCTAGAGGCTCATGAGTCACAGTTCCATGACCAGCCTCCTAATAAGCCATGAGTGGCTAATGAAGCATCGTCACTTCCCCAGCTCCCCTCTAACAGTTAGTTGGTCAGGAAGGTTCAAGGAGAACCTGGGTCCACACTGTTGAAGCACCTCTTGGACTCTGATACCTTATCCACTATAGTGACATTCAAGCTGTCATGCTTGGTTAGGGAGCTCTCACTAGAGTTCTTAGGCCGATGGAGACTGGGGCTCAAAACCCCTTACATCTGATCTGTCCATTGCCAAACTGCCTCTCCATATGCTCAGCTCTTAGTAACTCTGCCCCTCACTAAGCACTAATAGGTCAAACTGCCACTCACCCCCTCCCGCCCTTGTCTGCAATTGTTAGCTCTCACCTGGCTTGAATCTGCTACTCCACTCTGTACACTATTGGCTCTGCTGTGGACCCGATCTGGTATTCTGCTCTGTCCAAAGACTGAAACTCTCAGCAATGGACCATATTAGCTGCTGTGATTTCCTCACAGAAAACAGCTGCTAATTTCACTCACAAAGGATATAAGGAACCCTACACAGAGTCTCTACCACTCAGAGAGAAGCTCCCTGTGACAAATCAGCTTCTCTCTCTCTTTCCCTTTTGTCTCATACCCAACCTTGGAAAATATCAATCTTAATCAGGGTAATCCCGACCCCATCATCCAAGCCTTGCCAGGTGGTTCCTAACAGGATGATTTCCAAAATATCTGCCCAAAGTATAAAACTTTAGCCAAATTATAACTCAGTGTCCCTGCACTGTTCATAATTAATATTTAAATGAGGTACAGCCTCACTCAGTCATTCCCCTTGCTGTCCAACAGATGGTAACAGAGAACTGACTAAGTTACTTGGCTTCTCACAGGCTTCAGGCTTGCATCAGACCACATGTTTAATGAAAGAAAACCCAACAAAGCACATAAGAGAAACACCACTAACCAGATAAAAGCTGATTGATTATGATTACAAGTCGTGAACAAGGCAAGATTAATGTAAAACTGAGTCCTAGTAAGGGCTGCAGCAGCCATGAAAAAAATCCAGTGCACATGTAATCCATTTGACCAAAAAAGCTATCTCTTTAAGGACTTACTGAGGGTGGCTTACTGTTGTTGGGCAGATTAGCTACCCACAACTAGAAACTTCTAGAAGCAAGGAGTGGTAGCATTTTTGAGCATGCTCCACAGGGTATCCTGCTGGTGTGATGTGTTGCTGTCAGTCAGATGACATGAGAGCAGCAGTCTGTGCAGACAGCAGGCAGGAGCTGCTCTGAGAAGAGACCATGTGCTCAGTTTTCAGGAGAGAAGCTGAGCCAGGAGTGAACAAGATGTTTTCTCCCTCTAATGGAGTCATCTGCAACAGACTTTGCAGACATGCATATGGGACTGAGGGCTGGTTGCAAAGGAGAAGGAAAAGCCTGCATGGAATGCTACAGAAGACTCCTGCAAAGAAAGAAGAAGAGGACAGCTATTTCTTGCCACTCAAGCCTTGACATTCGAACAAAGTTGTTCTTGATTAATTGTATTTTGTTTTCTTAGAATAAGGTTTATTTAGTTAGTAGTTAATAAAGTTCATTGTTATGTTTGGTTTTAGTAGTATTTTAATGTGGGAGGGTAACTCTGAGAAATCTTTGCTGTGAGTCCCATACAGATTGGATCCTGGGTCTCCAGCTGCTTTCTCCATAGGGAGTGGGGTTTATTTCTGTGAGGCACTGAAGAAGGGCAATTAAATGAATTTTAGCCCACCTGAAGGTTACACATACTTCCAGGAGCTCCTTTGTTGACTGAAAAGAAATGATTGAGAAGATACAAGGGGGAGCTGAGCTGTAGCAGCTGGAATGGAACTTGGGATGGAGCTAGGGCCTGACTGGAGAGCAAAACATTTATGAGCTATGGGAATTCTGAACTGAGATAGAGGGAAAGGGAAAAGAAGTTAAAATAGGACATGTTCTGATAGCCTGTTCAGTTGCTAATACCATCAGAAGTCTCTACCTTATCTGGTAGCCGCTTCTGTACTGGATTAGCCCTTTGGATTACTTAGAAACAGTCCCACTATCCACTCCCCCAAGTGGATCAGATATTGCCCCAGTCCTTTCATTGAAGTCAATGGAATTTTTATTTGCATAAATACAGTCACGTATTTGCATAAATGCAGCCACTCATTTGCATAAATACAGCCAGAAGCCCAGAACCATTAATACAAAATTTTGCAAACTTTTTCATTGTTTGCCATGAATTAGGAACCCTGTTTCATATCTGTATTCATATATTTCATTAATCAATTCCCTAATAATGTTTTATTTTTTTATAAAATAATATTCTTTTTTCCTCATTCTGTTCCTTTATGGGTATGTATAATTCTGACTGGTATACTTTGACTTAAAATGAGTAACTTTATCAAATTGTAATTGTAATTTTCAGGCTGCAGGATGTTTGCTGTAGATATCTAACCTGGGAAAAAGAAAAGGTACTTCATTTTTAATTCATTGCAGATCACACTTCCTCTGGATTCAGTTCTGCCCTTCTTGCTCATGAAAATGCCCGCAGAAATGAATGGGCCAGATCTTGCAGTTTTCACTCACGGCAGTTTCGCCGAAGTAAAGTATCGTCTCAATTTGCAAAGTTGCCCCCTATTAATGTTGATTTAGAAAAGGAATTTCTAATCATTAGTGTATGTAGTACTGGTGGTTTAATCTGAGGAATTTGACATCCTTTGCTTTTATTACTCCAAACTCCTACAAAATATCTTTAAACCAGTGTAGATTATTTTGCAGTGGAGGCAGAGGCGACCTTTGGCTATTAGGGGCCCTAGGCAAAGGGCCATTGTGGGGCTCTCTATAGGCCCACCGGGGCCCCCCTCTGTGTCCCTGTTCCCCCTTCTCTGCCCCATGCTTCTCCTCCAGCCTCAGTTCCCACCTATGTGGCCCTGGCCCCATAAGCCAGTTCCTGCTCCTGCTGCCGACCAAGGCAGATGGGCCTTTTGGGGTAGAAAAAGCAGGTGATGGGGTCCCTTACTTCTCGGGGCTCTAGGCATGCGACTGCTTCGCCTACCCCAAAAGCCACCTCTGATTGGGGGTATTTCCAAAGGCACAAAGAATGCTTGCAGGACTCAACTGTCATTGTCTGAGTACCCAAACTGCTCTCTGTGCCTTTAAAATGATCTCTCATTAAGATCTTGTCTACACACAAATTTACAAAAGTTTAGTTAAACCAGCTTAGTTTAACTGATAGAAATCACTATATGGGTCAGAGGTAGGCAACCCCCGGCACGCGTGCCAACAGTGACACACAAGCCCATTCAGAGCGGCACTCGGCATCCTCTGTGGCGCCACAGAAATTGCCACTCCTGCCACCAAAAGACACTCCAAGTGGCTTCTTTCGGAGGCGGCTGCAGTGCGGAGGTCCCTGCCATGTCCATGCCCCAGGCATACTGTGTAAAGAAGCTACCCAGAGTGGCTCCTCTCTGTGATGTGCCGCTGCCAAAAGGAGTCACTCCAGGCCACTTCTTTCCATGGCGTGCCTGGGGATAGGCGTCTCCAGGCACGCTGCCAAGAAGCTTCTTTCCATGAGTGGGCCGTCGGCACCAGCTGAGGGTTGAGGGGAAGGGGCCGGCACAGGGGTCGGCAAAGGTTGCCAACCCCTGATATGGGCACTCATTTCATTTTACTTTAAACCTTTTTCTAATCTACTTAAACTAAACTCACCTATATCAAGTTCAAACAAAAAATGAGAGTATCTACAAAGCTTTTCACTCTAGTTTTTACTAAATCATTTTAAAACCACACCCTTAGTTATAAAGTGCAATTTTGCATGCAGACAACACCTAAATCCCTGGCCTAACTGCCACTACTTTGATCTTTTAGGATCCTGTGTGGAGTCCTCCCTGAAGCAAAACTTCTATCGTAATCAATTAAGTGCTCACTCCCATTTAAGAACTGTGTGAACTGGCCTGTTGCAAACAGAACATCTGTTATAAGTACCAATATATCATTAGTCCTTTATTTTTTATAGTTCTTAATGTTTCTGCAGAAATTTTGCAACTGCATTTCACAAGTGCCTTAGCTTTTTGTCTCTCAAGAGAAAGCACTGTTTATAGATTCATGGCTTTGACGGTATCATCTATTCATCCATTCAAAACACAAGTTTCACACTTCTGTCTTAGAAAGCAAATTATTAGGGATAATTTAACAGCCACATGTAATCATAACTGAGAACTAGAATGGCCTCTTTTCATATTACCCTTCAAAGCAGAACTTCTTTTTGGCTTTCATTCTCAATTTCCTAGTCTGTTTGTAACCTTTATTATATACCTCTAAATTAGCTAGTCCATGCTGTAATCATTCATTATATGTAACACTACAGTACAAGCTGTGCGTCTGCCAAGGCAGTTTTAACACGGAATATAAAAAACCTTTCTCCTGTCTAAAGATTAAACTGTTAATCAGTTTTCAGCCTTATAGCCACACTAAATTTGAAATTCCTAATTCAATTATTGGTTGCAAATCTTTGGGACATTACTTTTAAGCTTCAAGTGTTTCCAAACATTTTTTTCAATTTTGAATTGACCCTGTATTTCAAATGGTATTTATATTAGACTTTTAGAGGTGCAAATTATGTCTCAATATTTATATATTGAACTATGTAAAATAAACTGAAGGCTCAATCTCCTCTTTTATAGTTACCTAGGAGTATCTCTGGCTTAAGCTCATAAATACTAAGCAGGTCCAGAGGTTCTTTAGTTACGCAATACTCTCAACTTCAAAGTAGTAATGTAGTAATATCATCTACTACTTACAGTCATATGGGATGTGTTTAGCTCTTGGGCACATTTCAGTATGTAATCTATATATGGCCAATGAGAAATTCGTATTTCTCTTCATAACCTATTTTCTCCATATAGTCAAAGACTAAATCCCCCTGAGTATTGAAACTCACATAAAATAGTTTCAAAGACCATTTTAAAACTGAAGAAGTTTGATTAAATGAAAGGACACTATAAAATTACTTTCCTTAACTGTATTTGTCTTCTCTGTATCTGCAGCTCCAGGAGCCATAGAACCATCTGTAAATTTCTGCCATTTCCAAGTTTTGGGTATAGGTAAGAGGTTTCTTTTTGTTATTATTTTCAACAAAGGAGTGCAAACTGACAGCCACACTACATAGGGGAACACACAATTGTATGAACACATGACAAGTTACAGTAATGCTGGTAATCAAATTCTGTCCTCAGAAACTACAGAAATCAGTGAGCTGCCATGTAAATTAGAGCAAAATTTACTATAGTAACTTTGAATTTATAAATGTTTGTGAATTTAAATTTCTAATGATAATATTGAATAAATTTGTTTTTTCATTTTTTTAAAAAAAGGAAAGAAAAAATTAGATTGAAAGGTTACACATTTTGATCCTATATTCTCATACACATATATTGAAATAAATATATTCTAGGCCAAGTCAGGCGAAGGTTCTGCTAAGAAAGATATGCCATGAGATGGCCTTATGTTTATTCAAACTGAACTCAGAATAAAAAGAAAAAATGTTTGATTACACTTGATTTTGGTTCCTATGTGATCTGAAACTGCTGGGGATCTCTAATGCACAAATCTATATTATGTGATTGTACATCTAGCAGCACTGAAACCTAGTTTATAATACAACCTTGAGGGTCCATCCAAATGCACTCTGTATAGACAATTATAGGCAAGGCTGTCAATTGGATTTGTAAACAAGTCCACCCAACCATTTCAAGGTTTACAAAACTTTTCTCAAAATGAAATTCTAGTTTCTGCTATGGGGTGTTATAAATAGATTAAGGAAATTTTGACTAGATATATTCTGAAGCCTATTTAAGGTTTCCTGTCCTATTTTTAGTTTTGCTTCATTAATTTTTTTAGCTGTAGCATTATTGTCCAAGAGGCATTAAAAAATAGGTTATATTCAAAGCTCTCACTCAGGGCCCGATCAAGGCCTGGAGGGCCGGGGGCTGCCCACCCTTGTGAGGCTCCCCGTTGTCCCACCCATAGTCGGGAGCGGGGTCAGGGCTCTGGGGTCCTGGGGCACCGGCTGGTGCTGCAGAGGAGGTTGGGGGGGGGGGCTATGACCTCCGCTGCTGTGGAGGTGGACACAGAGGGGCTACAGGCTGGCGCTGCTTCCAGGGGGAGGGCTGTTGGGGGGAGCATGGGCCATACTTCTGTGGGGAGAGCCATGGGGGGGGGGGCTGCAGGCTGGTACTGCTGAGGGGGGCTGTAAGGGTCCACAGGCCAGTGCTGCTGCAGAGGGTTTGGGGGGCAGGCCAGAGGCCGCAGTTCGCTGCACTCCTGCCCCACCTCCAGGCTGGCCGGTCTGGAGCAGACCAGCCAGCTCGGGGGCTGGGCAGGCAGGCCGAAGGTGAATGGCAGCAGCCCACCACACAGGGCAGTCGGACTGGATTTTTGGAGGGCTGCGATGCTCTCCTTTAGGTCATGGCCTGGGGCTGCAGCCCCTAAAGCCCCTGGCTTAATCTGGCCCTGCTCTCACTGACATCTCACATGTTTTTTCATATGGCAGATTCCATTTTTCTCTCAACTGAATATTTTTGCCTAATATTCTGACACTGACTTCAACAGAAGTGGAAGCTCAACATATTTAAAAAGAACCCATGCTATTAATTTCTAAAGACCTTCTCTAAGTCCTTGATCCTGAAAATACTTAAACATGTGATTAACTTAATGCATTGGGTATGGTTCCGTTGACTTAAATCAGTGTTTCTCAACTGGTGCTCTGGGAAACATCAGTGCTCCACGGACATAGTGAAGGTATTTTGTGACTGACCTCAACCCTTCCCCATCCAGGGGTGGAGGAGAGGACTGAGTGGAGAGGGGACAAGGAACACTGTGGCAAGCGAGGTGTGCTTGGGAGATTTAAACTACCCCAGCCACAGCAAAGCTTCCAGTACTTGTTGGCAGCTGCCCCCGCTGCCTTGCTCCTTTGCTGCAGCTGGGGCATTTTAAATTTCCTACAACTGTTACCACCAGCAAGAAAATCATTTGGACTTAACTTCCATGGTAAAACATTCTTTGATGAACCTTACTTACAGAATAGATGGACTTTATTTGAATATGCAGGCCCAAAATTCCCATTATTTCTTTAGTAATATTTTCAGTTTTAAGTTGTGTGCATAATCATTATATATCTATTTTTTTGAAATAAATGCATGTTATATTTGTACAATTGTATTTAATCGTTTTCGCAGGAATGAATAGTATGCAGATATTACAAACATTACAGCCGGCATATACTGGCTTTTCAGGAAAGTTTTCATCAGGTGTTCTGTGTAAAGTAGTTAATACTTGTAGGTGTTCCCTGATCCACTAAAGGTAGAGAAACACTGACTTATATGGGCACAGGACTGGAAGCAAAAATAGTACAAGAAGTTTCAGATGAACTGATGCAGAGTTCTTCCACCCCCTTCTTTGTCTCTAAACTATCTTGGGAAGTCTACACAATTGTACAGAAATTGAAGCAGAGTGCTTTTCATGCAAAGTCCCTCAGTCTATCTATATATGAAGTTTTCTTACTTACTGCTTTCCAACATGAAGATTTCCTCATTTTTTTCCCCCTTTTGAGAATAGGGATTTTATCCTGGCTTGGAAGAGAGAATGGAAAATTCTAGAACTTTAGCAGTTCATTTACCTAAGCAATCACTGGCTGCTATGTCAATATTTTTGCCTTCAGAGTAGTCAGAAGCTCCTCTGATGAAGTAGAAAAGTCTCCCCTTTGACTTTGGACTAGCTAATCAATGTTTCATTATATTGCCTAAAAAGATCTTTCCTTGGAAAATTGGTGTCCACCAATGAGTCTGAAACAGAAAAGGAATTGGTTTAGGAACAATTTCCTCAACTTCCTGACTGAACTTGTTCTGAAGTTTGAGGAACACTTTGTTCAAATTATGAATTAAATTTCAGCTAACTCATACCTAAAATTACTTCTGAAAAACAGAATATAGTGAATCTGAAAAGGAAGACAGAGGAACTTTAATGCACAGTCAGAGAATTTCTGCTGCATCTTCCAAGATGCCACCCTCGGTTTGGGGTTGAACATCTCCTAGCAAAAGACCAGGATCCAGAACAACAGAGCTGGGCCAGAAGAACTTGGGGTATAGGTGGGGTCAAGTACTATAGAGAATCCTTCCACCTAGGCTGCAAGGTGAGTTCATATGTTTGCAGCAAAAATGGACATATTTTGACAAGTAGGCCTTGCCACTTTCTGCTTGAAGTTCATATCTCACTTATGGATGCAAATATGTCTTTGCAATTAGATAAAGATCAAGATCAATCACACCCACCCTCAGGCTGTACTGCTATATGGATCAGAAACCTGGACTCTCTTCTAGGCAGAGTTAGAACAGCTGCTAGAGCATAAAGTGGTTTAACTTTGTGCAAAATGTCACAGTCTCTCAAAGATATGGCCTTCCTTCAATCACTCACTATATTAAAAAGCAGTGTTGCATATTCTTTGGCCACTTTGCCAGGATGAACAAAAATCCAGCACACCATGCTCTCAAACTTTCCATTAATATGCACACACTGAGCTTACCTTGGGCTGCCTACAATACCAGGGCCATCCAGCCTGTGAGGGCCCCTGCCTCTTCCCCCCATGCTGGTGGAGGGGCTGAGCGGGCTGGCCCAGAGAAGTTGGGGCCCATGTACACACCCCTCCTCTGGGCCCCTGGAGGTGGGATGGGCCAGCCCAGAGGCCAGACTGCGCTTCTCCGCCCCGCCCCTGGGCTGGCTTTTCTGCCCCTGGAGGCAGGGCGGGCCAGCCCATAGGTCGGGCTCTGCTTCCTGGTCCCTTTCCTGGGCCGGCTGCTTCGTCCTGCAGGTGGGGAGAGCCAGCTGAGAGGCAGGGATTCGTGATCCCACTCCACCCTACCGCCTTTGGCTTGCCACCGAAGACAGCAGGGCAAAGCGAAGCAGTGGGTGGGGGCAGCTTCAGGACTGCCCTACAGATTTATGGATTGAGCCAGATCTGCTAACTTCACTACACAATGCCTAGCACAATGCCATCAACTGTGGTCACTCTGGCTGCCACAAGAGTCCTTAGTAGACGGTACCTCATCGATTATGATGACCTCCTAAGCACATAGGCTCAGTCAAACAGGAAACCTGAAGTAATACTATGTGATGAATTTCAACCAGCCAAGCTCAAAAGCTGAAAATGCCACATAAGAATGTAAGGAAATTTGCACTGATATCGAGGGAATGGAAAGCATATCTTCCCAATTTTGAACACTTTGCAGAAAACACTGTTTTCATGGAACCACTGTGAATGGAAGAACTGGAAGTTTAGATATGTTCTGTTTCACATGTGGTTCCTGTCATTCTAACTCTCAACCTCTCAATGTTAAATAACAAATATTAAATTAGAGGGCCTGATTTTCAGTTATTCTAAGGCCATCAAAACAGCTCTGGGAGTATAAATGGGGCCTCTCTATGGCTATGTCTACACTTGTAATTTTAAGTCGACTTTAACTAAGTCGACTTAACTAAGTTGACTTAGTGAGTCTACACTTAAAATTAGAGTCGACTTAAAGGGGAACTTACAAAGTCGACCTAGAGCGTCCACACTGGACGCCAAGTCGACTTCTAGGGGCTAGGGGAACCTTGGGCAGGTCCACGGTGGCGGGAGGTACCCCTTGTGTACAATGGGGCAGAGGGGGTCAGGGACCCTGGCAGGGCATGTGGGCAGGGTGTGACACTGTCTGGATTTAGGGAACCATTTATGATATTATTTCCTATTGATATCTCATATATGCTGTAATCCATAGGAACTATGTCATGTTTGGTATCAATAGAAAGGTAGTAATTTGCTGGGAATGATTATATAGTTCATGTATAGGAATTGTATTTGTATTAGAAGTTAGGAATATGGTTGTTATATCTATACTTTAACTTGTGTGATTAATGTACACACGATCAGATTAAAGCGCAACATGGCAATCGCGCTATAAAAACACGTGACCTTTATTGCGGGAAAGCGCGTACACACGTCACTCCTTGCAATGCAACAGAATTCATTGCAATATCGCGGTTTAGCGCAATGAATTCTGGGCACCTATCCCACAGTTCAATTTTCCCTCAGTCAGCGCTTGGAATCATGGGATGAAGGAAAGGAACTCAAAGCGCCATGGGTAAAATCTCAGTTTCCCGTGGTGCACTGTGTTCCCCTTGCATCTTCCTCGTTGCCAATAGCAACTCGCGCCTATTTTCAACAGTGCAGTGACGCACCACACCACTTGCGAGCAATCACAACAGCGACAGCATGGATCCTGCTCTGATCTCCACTGTCGCCTTCAGCATTCTAAATACATCTCGGCTGGTTGCTCAGTACGCAATAAGCTCCGAGTCAGACAAGGATGCTGAGGAGCAGGGGCTGATCGATGCCATGCAGAGCAACAGCACCGCATTGCTCAGCTCTTTCACCGATCATCTGCACACGGTGCAACGCCGTTTCTGGTCGCGAGAGACGAGCACTGAGTGGTAGGATCGCATTGTTATGCAGCTGTGGGATGACGAGCAGTGGGTACAGAACTTTCGAATGCGGAAAGCAACCTTTCTGGAACCGTGTTCAGAGTTGGCCCCTGCCCTGCGACGTAAAGACACCAACACGAGGTCAGCCCTAACCGTGGAGAAACGTGTTGCGATTGCTGTATGGAAGATGGCGACTCCTGACTGCTACCGGTCGGTTACAAACCAGTTTGGAGTCGGGAGGTCCACCGTCAGATTAGCCCTCTCACAAGTCTGCCGAGCCATCAATCGCGTTCTGCTACGGAGGACGGTAACGTTGGGCAATGTTCGTGAGATTGTGGACGGCTTTGCTGCCATGGGATTCCCTAACTGCAGGGGAGCCATAGACGGCACACACATCCCTATTTTGGCTCCAGACGATCTCGCGACCGAGTACATCAACAGGAAGGGCTACTTCTCCATGGTGCTGCAAGCACTCATGGATCACAAGGGGCATTTTACGGACATCAATGCTGGGTGGTCGGGAAAGGTGCATGATGCCCTCATTTTCAGGAACACTGGTCTGTACTGGAAGCTGCAAGGGGGTACCTTCTTCCCTGATCAAAAAATTACAGTGGGGGATGTGGAGATGCCCATAGTCATCCTCGGAGACCCAGCATACCCACTGATGCCATGGCTCATTAAGCCGTACACCGGTAACCTAGATAACAGCAAGGAGCAGTTCAATTACAGATTGAGCCACTGCAGAATGACTGTGGAGTGTGCCTTCGGCCGTTTAAAAGGGCGCTGGCGATGTTTGTATGGGAGGCTGGACTTGGCGGAGGACAACATCCCTGCTGTAATTGTGTCATGCTGTGTCCTTCATAACATTTGTGAAAGTAGGGGAGAAAAGTTTTCCCCGGGGTGCGCTATGGAGGCACAGCGCCTCAAGGAAGCATACGAACAGCCAGCCACTAGGAGTATTAGAGGGGCCCAAGGAGAAGCTGCTCGCATAAAGGAGGCACTCAGGGACCATTTCAATGATGCCCTCCCCTGCTTAACTTATAGGACGCATCAGGTGCACCTTATGAGATTTTCAATGTGTACAGATAAAGGCACTCTTCAAATTATTTGTCACTGTTTTTATTAAAACCTAAAGGGGGGGGTTACAGGTGGGTGTAGCTGCGGGTCTCTAAAAAGTAGCTCTGGGGGGGACTGGATGTTGCAGTGTACCAGGGGGATGGGTGGTCTTCAAAGAAATTCTTTGAAGGACTACGGGGTGTGGGAGGCAGACACGGCTGAACTTTATGGAGTGGAGCCCGTACATTAATCGCCTGGGTCTGCAAAGCAATCATGCTCTTGAGCAGTTGTTTGCTCCTTCATCACGCTTATCAGTTCGTCCCTGTGTTTCTGCTTCCTCTGTTGGGATTCCTCTCTCCGGGCTCAATTCTCCCTCGCGGATTCCTGTGCTGTTTTCAGCAGGTCCTGAAACATATCCTCCCTGTTTCTTCGAGTACGCCGCTGAATGTTTCTCATACGGTCAGCTGGGGTAGACACCGGCCTTATGAAGGTTGAATCTAAAAAAAATAATAATAATAAGGCTGTTGTTAACACATAGCCTAGATAACCAATGTAACCTTCCAGTAGCACATTCCACTGGAAGGTACAGGGCAGTCAACATCCTGTGCTTCGCTGAAGCGGAGAAGGTACGTCCTAATAGAAAGCTTACTGGGGGCTAACATTCTGCACAGGGCACACAGATGGAACCCGATATCTCTGTCCTAAGAGTGCCCCTGCCAGCTAGAATACATATCCTACATGCCACCGGTTGCAAGCCAGGACCGTATGCTGCTGCACTGTGTGTTGCCATGGTTCCCAGGGCTGTGCTTTGTAGCTGGCGAGGCAGAGTATCCGTCTTTGGGAGTGTAGACACAAACGCTC
Organism: Pelusios castaneus; assembly: GCA_007922175.1. Lineage (NCBI taxonomy): Eukaryota > Metazoa > Chordata > Testudines > Pelomedusidae > Pelusios > Pelusios castaneus. The sequence continues at coordinate 1,266,582 of ML685797.1, forward strand.
TCCCATCTAACCTAAGTAGTAGGCTCTGGAGATACATCGAGGAAACCTTTACTGACCTAAATATAGATGATTTTTTGATATCACTGCTTGTGTTGATGCACTTCTAATGAATGCAGAGTAAAGAGCGTGCACAGAGGGGACTGAGACAGCAAGCACCCCCCGCCCCGGACAATTATATTTTAGCAGGAGCCATAGCTGCACGAAAGAGAAACTTACCGGAATCCCCCTCTGCCGCCTCAGAGGACACGCTGCAATTCATGTCTTGGGTGGACGTCTCAGCGGGGGTGCAGAAGAGCTCCTGGCGACACGCTGTTGCGCTTTCCTCCAGGTCATCCTCCATCTCCTCCTCCTCATCGATCACGTCCTCATCCTGCTCGGGTCTGGCATTCACTGGATGAGGGGGGGCCGATGTGTCCACGGGACTCTTTGCAGTGGTTGTGGGGTCCCCACTGAGGATGGCTTCTATCTCCTTATAGTACCTGCATGTAGCAGGCGCTGATCCAGAACGGCGGTTTGCCTCCTTCGCTCCGTGATAGGTTATTCTTAGCTCCTTCACCTTTGATCTGCACTGCACAGTGTCTCTATCATAACCTCTCTCTGACATGGCCCAAGAAATTATGCCAAATGTTTCATAATTTTGCCTGCTGCCGCGTAGCTCCTATGGATTATAGCATATATGAGATATTAATAGGAAATAATATCATAAATGGTTCCCTAAATCCGGACAGCGTCACACAGGGCTCTGCCCTGCCCGTTGGGGGGGGGGGGGAGATATGCCAGGCTCCCTCTGTGCCCCTCCCTGCCCCGGCAGGGAGGGCATTGGTGTAGTCCTGGGGTAGCCCTAAGTCGACTTAGGGCTGCCCCATGTCTACACTGTCTTAATTTGACTTTAAAAAGTTGAATTAAGCTTTAAATCTTATTAAATCTAGGTTTAATAAAGTCGACTTAATTTTCCTTAAGTCGACTTTATTTTCCTTAAGTCGACTTAAGCAAGCTGCTTGAGTCAACTTAAGGAAACTGTAGTGAAGACGCAGGGTAAATTAAGTCGACTTAAGCAAGCTTAAGTCGACTTAATTTACAAGTGTAGATGCAGCCATAGTGAGCATAAATATACATCTTGATTATGAGTACCAATTTAGGTTTTACATACTATATTTTAATGTAATATTCTGATTATTTTACAGTTAAACTCCTAAAAATTATTATAATGAAGCATGAGATATGTTATCTATAGGGAGCAATATAATGTTGCACTAAAGAAAGCACTGCTATATATTTGAATTTATATTGGTTTACCCAAGTGCACATGTTCAAAAGTTATTTTATTTAATTTTTTTGTTAGATGTGTCAATAATATTAACACAAAGGAACATATGTCAAAGTTTATTAAACTAAGGACTTAAAATTTTTAATACCATTTCTGAGCTAGTAGACTTTAAATCATTGGCTTTACACTCATGCAATTAAATTGCAGTATTCACAGTTTTACAGATAATAGAATTACTATATTTAATCACACATGCACAGTAGCATTACCATCTGAAGACAATTTAATTTTGAAAAACATGTTTGATAATCTTAAGAACCAATCACATTTTCAAACAAATCAACTTGGAATGACATTTAAGAATATAAAACAATTTATTTTATGCTCACTTCCTCCTAACTAATTTTTAAATTCTGTTTCTCTTTGTAACTTTAAACTATAATAGAACAAAGTAAATTGTTATTTTTTAATTACAGCAAAATGTTCCTTTAAATTGGTATACAATGAACTATGTATTCAGCTGAAAGTTAATGAAAAAGACAGCATAAAAATATTCACCCATCTGAGAGGGATATAATTACATTTTAGCACATTATGCTATAATGTATTACATAGCTATAAAAACTATATAAATGTAAGAATTAATGAAGCACTAAAACATACATAGTCAGAGAACCTAAAATTGATAGACAAAAATATGAAACAAATCCGTTCCTTTCTATACAATTTATATCAAGATTTCTATGGGTAAAATTTAGATGCAAAACTGACAATTATGTAATTTAAAGATAGAAAGAAACAAATACTTAAACATTTAACCTGGCTAAGTGGATTTAAAGTGCAGTCTAATCATACCATATCAACTTTACACTTCCAGTAGAAGTATATTTCTGTCACATTTATTTCTGATCTATATTTAAGATAAGTTTTGTTGTCAGTAAGGGCATACTATTCCTAATAGCTAAAAAAAGATTTCCCATCATGACTTGTCTGACACTGTCTATGAAAGTCATTATCTACGAACATGCTAGCATCTGAGTTTTCAGGATACTTTTGCAAATGTAGGAACACAACCTATATTACCATTGCCTCTTCTTCCAACACCCAGGATCCTGTTTGACATCTGCCACTCAGCAAAGAGACAATACTGTTGTCAGAAAGGGACTACCTCTTGGGTTAGACAGTAAAACAGCATGCAAGCAATTCCTTGTTTTAGGAATTTCAGCCCAACACCAATGCCCCATTCTTGGTGAACAACTCTGCCTTCAGAGTTGCCTCTAATGAAACACCAAAGCAGAGAGCAAATTCTCCTGTTGCTCACTCAGCATCTTCTACAAAAAAAACCTTGAATAACTCAAAAATAAAAATGACATAGCATGTCTTTCTAAGACTAAATATTTGCTTTCACATTAAAGAAAAAGGACTTGGAAGACAATGGGCAAGGAAACTTTCTAGTGACATTTACCATATTATCATGACTGTAACGTACTACATCCAGTAAGTGTGCCTTTTCTCTTCCCCAGTCTGTTATGGTTTTTTGTGGGAGAGATCCCAGTAGTCTGCTATACTCATTCCCATCACTTCCTGTGGGTGTTTCCTTTACTATTACCTGTGTTACAGTCCATTCTTTTCCAGTTTGTTTACCTATCCTGTCGTGTTATGCAGGGTAACGTACAGTTATGTTTTTCATATGGTACCCAGGGATTTTATGTTATTTAGTAAGGTATCTTGGCATCAGGCCTATTTTGAGGTTAACCATGAGCTGCCTGTTTTACACAATGTGTGTACTTTAATAAATTGTTATTTTTGTTGAACCTTCAAACCTCTCTAGAGAATATAATTCATAAGCTGGTGAATAGATACAGTTGGTGGAGACCTTGGGAGGAAGAGGAGTCTTCATATAGTCTGCATACACCAGCAGAAAGGGAATTTTTCCTATCAGCAATTAAATTCTTTCTAACTAAAGATAAAAGTGCAATTCAGTGCTTTCTGAAGTCAATAGGAGCCTTTCCAGCAATTTGAATGGATTTTGGATAAGGCCTTAATTTACTTACTAATTGAACACAGAGCACAAACTTTAAAAATAATTATTTTTGTTTCATTTATGATCAACTAAATTTATAATCAAAATGTTTTTAAATGATTTTGTAAAAGTTTAACTTTTAGTTTTAAACAATGGGAGAGATTTTCATTATCTTTGGGACAGAGGTGGCCTTAGGAAATCAGGGGCCCAGGCAAAGGCCTATTGTGGGACCCTCTATAGAGCCCCATGCCCAACCCTCCCGATGCCCCAGCTCCCTGCCATTGCCCTCCCCTCCCCCCCGAGCACCAGCTCCCCGCTCCACAGTCCTGGCTCCACGCCACTGGCTCCAGCTCCCCACCCTCGGCTCTCCACCCCAGAATCAGCTCCTCTTCCTGCTGCTGGCCAAGGTAGATGCAGCTTTTGGGGTAGGCGAGGCAGGCAAGGGAGCCCTTTACTGCTCAGGGCCATAGGCATGCGCCTGCTTTGCCTACCCCAAAAGCCGCCTCTGCTTTGGGACCAGGTACCGTAAAAAGTTGGCTAAAAGTTGTGAACAAATTTGTATTTAGAAAATTTGGCTTTGTGGCAAATTTAAAAGAAAAAAAAAAAAAGAAACAGACTCCATGTAAAGAAGTTAAAGAAGTTACTCCTATTCAAATATTATCTTTGGGCCTTATTCTGGAAACCCAAACCCATATACATAAGTGGTTCTTACTCGTACAAGAAGTCCCATTGAAACTGAGACAACCAACCAAACAAAAGATAAATACAAGATCTGATCCAGCCAACTCTTATGTGAAAAGCCAATATACTTACAAGTGAGATAAGTCTACTCATGAGGCAGATTCTGATACCCTTAAGAAGGAGCTTACTTCTTAAGGAATTTATTCATTTCAATGAGCATTTCTCAGCATTAGTAAGGGTATTAAAATCTGGCTTTGTGCGTAAAAGATTGCTGAACAGATCTGTCTATGTGTTTCCTTAGCATATAGAGTCAAAAGAATCTAGATATCCATGTTTTCATGGCAAATATTAACTCTTGTGAAAGATACTATAACTCTGAGAAAATGTTAATGAAGCATTCACATTTAACAGTTTTAAAAATTAATCCTTGCAAGTTTACAGTTCCTAGATGAAGGCAGAATGTAAGTAATTCATTTTTAAAAGAATTTATTGCATTTTAGTGTATCATATATGACAAATCAAAGACGTCTACTATTTGTTTTGAATCAGTAAATATATTTGCAGACTTCCATGAAGTGCATACAACTTCTAAGGTAAACCACAGTAAATATGTTTCACTTTCCATACTAAAATCTGGTTTAACAACTTTAAGAAAAAAAATCAGCTTTTGCTCAAAGTATAGCTTCTTAGAGGAGATTGGTGTGGTTGTTTAATTTAATGTGACCATTGGCTATCTGAATCTTATTATTGCTATCTCAAAAGACAGGGGAAGGAGCAAAAGGGGTTAGTACAAGAAGTACATATACTAATGTATATGATTAAAGTATATTGAATATTTTATATAATTAAAACTGGCACATTGTATTTTAACAGCTATTCAATGGTATGTACCAGAAAAAGTGGCTTAAACTTCACAAAAAAATGCTAGGATTTTTTCTTAAACATACTATTCTTGAATGTCTGTTAAAATACCTTGCAACAGTATTAATAATAAAATGTAGTTGAGTGCTTTATTTCACCACAGACAACCCAGTGGCAACCCCTCTCCCTGCAAAATAGTAATTTTAACCACCCACCTTATCTTGTTAAAACACCAAACAAGGACCCCTGCACATACGTGGCTCATTGAATACGTTGCTAATAGAAATGCTGTTTAAAGTTAGAAATATCTCAGATACCTCCTTTGTATATACCCAGGAGGTTCCTGAGTATATCAAGCATCAAAGTTAAGTTTCCACATAACATCCTTGATCATTTAATTTACAATAAAGTGTAATAGACTCAAGGATGTAATTTACTGAGAACTCTTTAAAAAACTATCTATTTCAGAAAGGCACTCCCACAGCTTACCCTACCAACTCTGAGAGCTTCTACCTGTATTCTAAGATATAACACTGAGACATTTATTTAGCCAATATGACAAGTAGAAGAGATTATCTGAAATGTAAACCTTAGTAGCCCTGGGAAGCTCCCCAGATTTGTGGTTGGTGACAGATTTCAAATACTTGTGGGAACTGAGATGAGTTGCAATCATTTTGAGCCAGATACCCTGTCAGACCTTATGTAGATGCTCGATGTTGTAGGTGCTCAATGTTGAGGGGAGGGAGAGCACATAACCCTAAAAGGGCCAGGCAGATTCCAGGCTCAGAGCAGTCAGGGAAATCTAGAAACAATTTATGGATACTGCTCCACTCCTTTTACAAACAGGCTAGCAGAATTGGACAGTCAGTTAAAGAGGTACTAAACTGTGTTGCTTCTGCACTTCAGAGCTCCAGAAGGTATTCTGCTTACACCACGTATCTCTATCTCCTCCAACTCAGGACTGTGCCTACAAGGCACAGCTGAGCCTCCTCTGAAACATTGACTCTCCCCATGCATGCCATCTAAAAATCCAGAACATGAGACACAGCTAGGAAAAAGTTAAAGTGGGGGCATCAGGGCTATCCAAGAAGCCAAGATACTATTGCCTCCTTAACCACTTCAAAACAGTCAAGGTCATAACTAAGAAAAGGATGACAAGGTATATAAATAAGTACTCTGCCTATGAGTGAAAACAAATGGAACCTCTTTTCCTGATACCATGCCTCTTGACATGCTAACCCACAAATCAGATTGAAATTCTGTAACTTTGAGATGGTATTTTTGAGCCCTCTGAAATGGATGAGAAATGTGTTCCCAATTTGTTTTTCCACAAAGCCATGAGATATAATCTAGTGGCTTGTTACATTTAGGAAAGATTAAAGGTGAAACTCCAGATTTCACAGTTGAAATTCATTCCTTTGATTTAGTGCATTTAGTTCAGTACTGCAGCCTGTGAGCTGTACTTCATCATGGGTTGCTTTAATAACAACAAAAGGGAGGGGCAGGGGGAGAGAAAGAATGATGCAATTTTCTTACTACAGACTAGTAAAAATAGTCACATTTAATTTGGTCAACTTTTCAAAAGTAGGCTTCAATGAAAGTTGCTGGGAACTCAGCACTTTTGAAAATCAGATCACTTAGGTGCTTAAATAAAGGCTCTGGAAGCCTAAGGACAGACATTCATTTCACCTTAAACACCATACAACGTGATGTCTGACACATACTGTAACTACAGTGAAAACTGAATATTTACTTATTATACTCAATGTATTGGAATCCCTGTCCCTATGCCCAACTATTTAAAATAGAACAATGAAGGACCCCTTCTGGTAGCACTAAAAATTATAAAATACAAAGCCCTTTTCTAATCTAATATTGGTGTAAAATGAGTGGCTATTGAGATCAGTGGATTTACACTGCTGTAAAATTGATGTAAATGGGATCAGCAATAGGCTCATCATCGAGTGCTTTGAACTACTTCAGTAAAAAGACTAGAATAAGAACCGGACCTTACCATTTGTCTATATTGGGAGTGGGATTGTAATTTGATTTTAGACTGTCGAATTACAGAAGGCAAAGGCCAGTGATCACAGCAAATTGCTTGCTCGGGGTTTCACGTCCCCCACTGCTCACAATACTTCCTGAAAGGCATTGCACTGAGAAGTAGACACAGGTACTTGTGGGGACACAGTTGTCTTCTGCTCAGCACCACCCCATCCCCCCAAAAGCAGGAAAAGCTTTCCTTGCTGTTTCTCTGCCGTAGGCACAACAGAGAGGCACAGTGCTGCATGCAGAAAGAGAGAGAGAGAGAGAGAGAGAGAGAGAGAGAGAGAGAGAGTTAATTGAGAACTTCTCGGGGCTGCCGGCAGGGGAGGAGCTATGTTGCTATAGTCAGGGCCAGCCTTAGCGGTAGGCAAGCTAGGCAGCTGCCTAGGGCCACCGATTTTAGGGGCCGCCTAATTTCCGGAAGACGTTCCAGGGCCCACAAATTTGGCTGGCGAGTGTTTCGGGACCCAAAAAATAAAAAGAATCGGGCGGAACGCGGATCCCGCGCTCATCCAACCTGCAGGTGTGGTCCACGGTCTGCCCAGAGCAGCGGTCAGGCTGGGGAGTTTCAAATCTCCCGCCCTGAGCATGCTCAGACAGAGTGTGCTCAGGGTAGGAGCGGCCTGGCCAAGGAGCGGCTCTGCCGGCCACACCTTCAGCTCTGGCCAGGTGAGGGGGAGCGGGCGGGAGGGCCAAGAGCTGACAGGCGGGCAGGGAAGGGGTCCTGGGGGGCAGAGGATCAGGGAAGGGGCACAGGGTCGGGGAGCTGGCGGGCGGGGGGGGTGAGAGGGTCAGGGAAGGGGTCCGGGAGGGTCAGGGCCTGGGCCCAAGCCCAAGGGAGGATCGGGGAAGGGACTGAGGCTGGGGCAGTCGGGGAGCCGACAGAGGGTGAGGAAGGGGGCCAGGGGTCCGAGAGAATCAGATACGGGGCACGGGGTCAGGGAGCTGGTGGGCGGGGGATGGGGTAAGAGGAGCCGGGAAGAGGGCCGAGGGGATGAGAAAAGATAGGGAAGCCGACAGGGAAGGGGCCCGGAGGTCTTGGTGGCGGGGGACCAATGGAGGGACAGCTGAGGGGCCCCCTTGGGGAATGCATTGAAGGGGCCGCCAAGAATAAATTTGCCTAGGGCTGCCAACCATCTAAGGCCAGTCCTGGCTATAGTAAAGCAGACAGGAAAAACTGGAAAAGCTGCTCTCTGGCTACATGGAGCTAAATTGAAATTGTAAGTTTTGACCTCGGAGCTATGCCACTTGTTGGGGGGGGAGGGGGTGTTATCAGATCGTATTCCAGCACCATTTAACTAGAACTTAATGCTCGGATAGTGGATGCAGAAGGTCGAGAGAAACAGCATTAAGTCAAACTTCACTGTCAATGTAAACCAGAGTTTAGTCATTAGCTACTTTGGTAGTAGGTGCTATAAAAATTGTAAAATAGAGAAGACTGAATTAACAACTACATAACCAGAGCGATCCATATATTTGTGACCATAATACTAATCTTTAATTATGGCTGAAGTCACCATCCCTAACAAAACATCACTTGGTCAAGTAAATAATTGGTTCTATATTTAGCAGTATGCCAACAGAGCAGACACACAGGTACCATGGTGAGGGTAACAGTATATAAACCTGCACTGAATGCATAATACTGGAGCTCTATTTTATGCACTGTCTTCTCTCTGACTCCAGAGACAAATCTAGGTTTCAGTCATGACATTCAAAGCCTATCACAGGACTGGCTCAAGCAACCTGAGAGACTACTACTTACTGTGCAATCATGATCTCCTAAAATATCCATGTTATCAGGATCAATGGATCTGTCCACCCAGTTATAAGGGTGAGACTTGTGAGCAGAAGAGATAACATCTCTCTTTGAAAATGGCCCATTATTTGGAACTCACCAAAGAGTCCAGTGGCAACAAACTTTCATATCAACCTTCCTTGGCTTAAAGAAAAGAAAAGGGTTCTTTATTTTAAGACACTGAAATAACAGTGAAATGTATGTTTGCGAGTGAAAAAAGAGATAAAACCCACACTGAGCTTGAAAGAGCCACAGAGTGTGTGTGTAATAATAAAAACATGGACAAAGACTTTCTGTGTATCTCAAATATGGCAAAAGAGAGAAAGAGACATTTCTTCTTTGGTTAATTTTTTTTAAATTATTAAAAAAAATAAATACCAAAATTCAGTTGAATTCATGATTTAAGAAACCCATTTTTCAGTATCTAGTACACTAAATTGATAATTGTTCACAAAAACAGCTAGAATGTATCTGTTTTTCATATACTGGTTAAAAAAGAACTGGCACCATAAAATAGTAAGTTTTTAGCTTTTCTGTCACATTTCAGTGCACTTAATATCCTTCTGTCATATTATTTATGACTTCACAAAGAAACCAGTTATTTCCTATTATCTCTTCAATAAATAAGTAAAGCAGTGTATGCTACAGAGCTACAATTTGTTAATGAGATGGCCTACAAAATCGTCATGGTGTCTAGTCTCAGAAGCTTGCACAGCATCTAACTCTTAGAGCTTACCTCAATCCTGAAGAGTAATTGCATTTTTTACACATTGATATGTTCCACTCTGATGTCCAAAACATACGTTTTGAAGTGGATTACATCAACCAGATAAAGTTTTCCCTTATGCAATTGATCAAAAGAAAGATTCTTAGCTGTTTTTATTTTCTTTGATGAACATTTCTACCAATTCACCACTAGCCCCTGCTAGTATCACCCTCTATGATGATAAAAAAGGCAGTTCAAATCTTTCAGTGGTGAGTTTCATGTGGGAGAAACGCAATACTCCAAATTCCCACCAGAGTGATTTCTTTCAAAGGCATCAGCTAATGACATAAAAATGTTGGTTTATAGTGTAAAACATAAATGGAGGTCTGATCCAAATCCCATTGAAGTAAGGGAATCTTTCCATTGATTTCACTGGACTAGGACAGTTTGGAGTCTCTTTTTCTCTGGCCCTATTTCCAACTTCTTGGTATATCAATTCACTTGTACTCATAATTATTTGTTAAGTGTAAGTGATAGGTAATATGACTCCTGAATACTCCCTCTTACTATTCTTTTAGTAGGAAAAAAATATTCTTATACTAACATCACAAAAAAATGTTGGGGGTGCTCTTCTCCTTAAAGATGGCTATCTGGAGGGGCACTCCCAAACTGTCCTATAGGCTTAATATAATGAATCAAGAGGACCTACAAAACATAAAGATATCTTATGGTTAACAAGGCAAAGGTTAACAAAACATAAAGATATCTTATGGTTAACAAGGCAAAGGTTAACAATGTTGTGGGAAGAAGCCACTAGAGACTTCAAGAGGAGTGGTGCTTATTGCAAGTGAGAGACATTCATATGTACTGTTAATCTTTTCCACCCTTTTAATTTTACAAATAACTCCATGCAAATCACTTGTGACTGTCTTGTAGGTATGGCACAAAAAAGAAGGTGGAGAAGATAATTATTTTAGATCTATGCAGATGTAATGCATAATGTTTTGTGAGTACCAATCAATACATAGATGACCACATTAAAGTTCCAGGCAACCTCCACAGAAGATGCTGTGCCCTTACTGCTCAGGAAAATATCATTTATTTTGCTGATTCGGCATTATGGTTAGAAGAAATTTTTCTCATGCAGGAAATTTTAGAGTGGAAAATAAAGAAAAGTTATGGAGAAATAAGCTGAATTACATCAGTATGCAGACTGGACTCAGATCATTAAAACTACAAAACTTGGATGAAGTAAAAGCAAACTGTAGATTTGTAAATGCCCTGTGTTCATCTGAGAGTAAATCCCCAACACTTTCCTAACATCTGTCTTATGCAATATCTTTTCTTTCTGAAGTCTCTAAATTTCACGTGTGTGTTCATGTTCTAAAGAAGGAGTTTTTCTTTGCCATAAAAGAAAGGTCAGATGTATAGAATAAGTGTTACATGGAAGCTACAATATGGATCTTCTGCTGGCAGATTTCCTATCTGTGAAACCATTACTAAGGAAGTAACTGCCAGAAAAAAAACTTTTTTTGGTCAATGGAAAATACCAACATGAAGATTATCACAGTTCAGGTAGATGTTTTGTGTTCATTCCCAACACTCATTTCAACATATACTATACTGTTAGTTTCTCACCAGTTGTTAATATGCAGACACTCTGATCACTGATGTAATTTATCCACATTTATGATGCTGCAACATGTCATGTTAATAAAAACTACAGTCTGTCAGTCTTTCTTCCATGATTTCTAGTGCATTTGGACATTTTTCACTTCTCCGATAAAAAAATATATGAATTTGTGACAAAACATATTCTTAAAATAGTGGCCATTCTTAATAGGGGCAAGAAAGATTTTTAAAAAGATTTTTTTTTAAAGGATGATTTTCACAACTATAGTGCTCTTAATAAAGAAAAGAAAGCAAGCTTAGCATGTCATACAATTCTAAATGCCTCCGATATGTACAGTTCTTAAGTACTCTATATTTTCTGTTCTTCTGATTACTTTATTTATTGACCCTGATGGTGAACCAAATGTTTGGCTCTATGTATCTCTTTATATAACCGATAGCATGCCTACACATAAAACTTCAATATTTCTGTAAAGTGGTACAATCCCCTTGTATGGATGAAATTATATTGGATAAAGGCAGGATGTCATGGTTAATGTTCTTTGATGTTACCCAGAAAGCAGGTGCAGTACGTCAGGACTGGCAAACGGGTGGTGGTCTAGATCTTTAAGAAAGAAGATGAGAGGGTGTGTTCCAGCTACAGGCAGATCACACTTCTTAGCCTCCCCAGTAAGGCCTACGTCAGAGTGTTGGAGAGGAGGTTACACCTGTTAGTTGAACCTTGGATTCAGGAGGAACAATGTGGTTTCCATCCTGGATATAGAACAAGAGACCAGTTCTTTGCTCTCACACAGATGCTCAAGGGTTTGTGGGAATTTGCTAACCAGGTCTACTTTTGTTTTGTAGATGTGTAGGGGCTTATAACCGCATTCCCTGAGGTGTCCTCTGGGAAGTAAGAGATGTAACCGTGTTCTTGGCATTAAATCAAATTTGTTCAAGGTGGGCAAAGGTGTGTCCTGTCCCCACTCCTGTTTGTGATCATCATGGACACAATATCAAGACATAAGTGTATCCAATACAGAGAATTGGAGGTTGATGATGTTGTCCTTGTGATAAGAGGAGTGAGCGAGAGATGGAGGAAGGGGAAGAGGAGTGACCAAGAAGTGAATCCTGGAGAAAGAGGTAGGGATAGAGCCTGCTGGAAGAGGCAGGGCCATGGTTGGGCCTTGGGTGGGGTGGGGCTAGAGGCAGCGTTTGGCTATTGGGGGCCTCAGGCAAAGGCCCATTGTGGGGCCCCCAATAGCCCCACAAGGGCCTTCTATAGGCCCATGGGGCCCGCCTCTCTGGCTCCAGTTTCCTCCATCACGTGACTCTGTCCCCCTCAGCCAGCTCCTCCTCCTCCTGCTGACTGAGGCAGATGTAGTTTTTGGGGTAAGGCAAGCAGGCAATGGGGCCCCTTACTGCTCGGGGCCCTAGGCATGCGCCTGCTTGGCCTACCCCAAAAGCCGCCTCTGGGTGGAGCAAAGGGGAAGGTAGAGATATCCAGTTTTCAGCAATCAGAAAGTTGGTAACCCTAGTCCACAAATATACAACTACGGTCAGATAGATATTTACAAATAGCATTAACAAAGAGCTGTGAGGAAAAGCCAGATTTTTTCACATTATTTTTCTGATGCACTTTCAATGTTCTGATAATCTAGCATCATTCTTAGTCCCTCTGATTCTTTGGTGCAATAAAGAATAGAAACTCTTTTAACTACATGTATCAGTTCCTCATATGAACATTGTTCGCAGATTTACAAAACACCTTTTCATTAGATATTCCATTTATTTCTTCAATTTGGGATTTGGGACAAACCCCACTGATGTCAGTGAGAATCTCTCTTCTGACTACAGACGGGCAGGAAGTGGTTTTCCCATCTTGTGAGAATTTTTGAAGATTTCAAAAATTTTCATAAACCAAAAATTATTTAAAAAAAAAAACCCTACAAAAAAACTTGAATTGGCTCAATTAAAATGTTTTGTTTTGATTTCAGCAATTTTTATTTTATTTGTTACATTTTTAATTATATCCTCTCTATTTCTTTTAGTATTGGGTCAATGTTAAGGCAGGTTCCCAGTATTTGATCAGAAACCACTGTCCACTCTCACCAGGGAAGCAAATATTTTACATTTTTCTATAAGTCTTCTAGAAAGGTAATGCTACAGTTTAGTACCTTAGATTTGGAATTCATTCTGAAAATTTCTGACAACTCTGTTTTTGAGTTAAAGAGAACAATGCTATTATGAAAGGTTAACTATCTCTATTGTAGGTGTTTTAAAACAGAAATATTAACTTAGTTCATTACAGTGTATCATAATATGACTTAGTTGTTTTTATTATTTTAATTATTTAAACACCCCTAACTGGTCAATCTTCCATATGGTATTGTGGCTTCTGCTTGCCTATTCCACTCCGTTCGTAATCCTTATTATCTTTGTCTCAAATGGATTTGATTTATTGATATAAATAAGTTATCAATATAATCAAACCCACTCCAAAAAGCTTAAAAAGCACAATATTCCCCAAATAAATTCAGAATAATCCTTTGTGTAAGTTTACAAAGAAGCTGCTCCTAAAAAAGAGGGATTTCTCAATTCTGCTGTACTTTCAATTAAAAAAAAGAAATGTTTAAACCTCTCATTTTTCATCACAACAAAAGATGAAACATCATAAAACAAAAAGTAAGGCCCCTTCCTCTCAGTTTGAAGCAGGGAACACATCTTCAACCTCTATGCCCACTGTGGGGAGGAGGAGAACTTAGGAACCAGTATGTTGCCACTGTAATCCTCCATGGTAAAACACATCAACTTTACTCCTAAATAGCCCAGTACACTGCAGTAGTTGCTGCCCAAAAGTGATAAGAAAGTTCAAGAAATCGTTAACTGGCTACAAGCGGTAGAGATGCAAGGTATAGAAATGGAAAGTAAAGTTTCAATCATGATATGTTTCCCTCTTTTAGGAACAAAAACAGATTAAAAAATAAAACTGAAAATAAATTAAGTGTCCTTTCTATATCATATATTGTTTTGTGTAGAAAACTCTTTTAATTTGGCTTACTGAAGGAAGCTAACTGCATAGAGATTCAGAAGGAGTTGGATAAATTAGAAAGAGTCCAGCGGAGGGCAATGAAAATGATTAGGGGGCTGGGGCACATGACGTAGGAGGAGAGACTGAAGGAACTAGTCTTATTTAGTCTGCAGAAGAGAACACTGAGAGGGGATTTGATAGCAACCTTCAACTACTTGAAGGGGTGCTCCAAAGTGGAGGGAGCTCGTTTGTTCTCGGTGGTAACAGAGGACAGAACAAGGAGCAATGGTTTCGTTACAGCTCAGGAGGTCGATGTTGGATATTAGGAAAAACTTTTTCACTAGGAGGGTGGTGAAGCATTGGAATGGGTTACCTAGGGAGGTGGTGGAATCTCCGTCTTTGGAGATATTTAAGGTCCGGTTAGACAAAACCCTGGCTGAGATGATTTAGTGGGAGTGGTCCTGCTTTTTAGCAGGGGGTTGGACTAGATGACCTCATGAGGTCCCTTCCAGCTCTATGATTCTATGATTCTATAAGAAATTAGTGTGAGGTAAGTCACTAGCTAATGTTACAGGCTTCAACAATTAGGATTAGAATCTTTGTGAGACTCATCCCCTCATAAAGAATACCTGGAAGTGCACGGTTATAAATGATAACTTGAAAGACTGTTCCATAAGGATTAGCTCACAATGTTTTTCAAATCTCAAAAATAACAAAAAAACCAACAATTGTGTAAGTGTTTGTGCTGGACCTTTCATCAAAATAACTTACTATCTCTGACCCAAATTCTGATTTTAATGAAGTCAATTGGAGCTCCAGGCTACTACATTTTTTTCAAAACTGGACATTTAACTCTTCCATTTACTCCATCTTAAAATTTTGCAGTTTGTTACTGGAAAACATTTTAATTGGTTGAATAATAACAAAGAAGAAACCTGAAAAACCTGCATAACAAAATTACTATTTTTTACTATTCACTTCTTGCTAAATTATCAGTTATAGAAAATGACAGCAAAAACTGAAAACCATAGAGGATTTTGCCTTAAGTGCTTAAATTTCTCTCCAAGTTATTCCTCCTCTTTTAAACTGTTAAGCTATCTGCCTCCTTTTCCTGCAAGAAACAAAGAATAATTTTTAAAAAATCACACATGTACACACAACACACACAGAGCAGTTCTCTCCTTTCCTAATGTAACAGGAACATAAGAAATGTTGCATTTTCACACATGTTGGGCACTCATAAATACCATTTATTCCTATATCAGCAGCTAGTGCTCATCACCTCTGAAAATAATGCTATTTATTTAGGTTCTTAAGTATGCATTTAGATATTCAACCGTAGGCAGATAGGGTAAGATTTTTAAAGGCGTTGAGGCACCTAAAATGCAGCTAACTGCCTAGGTACATCACTCCTCCTGATTTCAATGGCAGCTATGCACTTTTGAAAACTCCCTGCATCTTTAGGCACTTAAATACCTTTAAAATCTGGCTCACTTCACTTTGATCCTGCAATCTGATCCATGAAAGAAGATACCTGTGCTTATGCACTCCCCATTGATTTCAGTGGGAAGCCACTCAGGTGTAAGGGACTACTTGAATGTATCATTCTGATGGGTCTGGCCGTAAATTTGAAAATGTGGGCTTTGTCATATGTTCTAAAATATATAATTATGAATTTATTCATATTGATATTTTACATCACTTTTCATTCACAATAGCCTGGATCCTGCCCACATTCAGGGCAATGGAAAAGCATCCATTTACTTCAATTATGCAGAATTAGGCTCAGGTTAAGTGCATTCACATAGCATTCTTGAAATGCCTACACCTTAGGGATAGAGTATTTTAGCCAACCAGTGTACAGTATGCTGCACAGCAGTGTGGGAATGGAAATAGTGTTTTATCAAGGACCTCAGAGCAAAACCACTGCTCTTATGAAATGTACCACTGGATCTCTAATATTCATATAGAATGACTTTAGTTGTTATGATTTCATCCAAGAACAGTAATATATGTTTTGATTATTTAATCTTCTTTTAGAAACAGGAGATATTAACACTGCTGATATTTGAGGTTATAGAGTGAATATGAACTTGAGACCTGGATATTTAGACCATTAAGATATCCCATACAGAAATCTGGAGATTTCTGCAATAAGATGCGTCTTATCCCCAGAAATGCCATTGTGCGGGGTGAAGAAAGGGGTATAATTTCCTTTTAGCAAGTGTAAAATTTGAGGGATTTGAATTCTTTTCTTCTCAAGACACTTTTACTGTTATTCATTAATTATTCTTTTTAAATTGACCTAATTTTTCAGAGAATGTTCCAAAAGCCACATAATTTTACAGATGCTAATGTTTAAATGTTGACCCTATATGTCATATATCAATAGGTGTGGGGGGGGGGGGGGTGAGAGAGAGAGAGAATACTTGTAGCCAGCCATCTCTCTCATGATTCTGACATCTGTTGCGCCCCAATAGTTGTTCCTAAAAGGTCGAATACATTTGCCACCTTACTTGACATTTATTTAAGACAGTTTGGAATAAAATAATCCAACTCAGTGTATTGTGTAAAAATGTTCTTTTTTTGGTGAAAACTATGCACTTTTTTTAATCCTTTCACGTAATACCAAACAAGGTGATTGTAAAATATTATCTTGAGTGTGGGAGATTCTCATTATATACTGCAGTCAAAAATGTATTTGTTAGGCTGGGGTCAGCAAGCTTTGCCAGTCCCCATACCAGCCCTGCTCCCCCAACCCTCAGCAAGTGCCAAGGGTGGGGCCAGCAGGCAAGGTTGTCCCTGGGGGGCAGGCAGAGCACAGGGCCAATTGGCCTGGTGGGGGAAGATTAGAGGGGCCCTGTGGCCTAGGGTGCCCAGTTTCCAGATGCCATGAGAGCTCCCGCCCTGCCACCAGGCAGGCCAGAGTGGCCGGGGGGGAAGGAGGGGGACAGTCGCAGCCTCCAGTGCTGAAGGGGGGCCGTTCGGAGCTGGGGGAATGGGGCTGGGTCAAGGCCAGAGGCCGCCCTCTGCTACTCCAGCCCGCCCCACTACTCGGCCAGCTGGTCCACCCCAGGGGGAAGGGTGAATTGGTGTGTGGCCACTGCTCTCCAGGGTTTGGGGCTAGGGGTGGGGTGGCCTCCGCAGAGAGGCCAGCCCTACCACAGAAAGCAGTGCAGCTGCCACATGCTGGCCCACCCGAACCCTGGGAAAGACCGGCCAGCCGAGAGGTGGGGCAGGCTGGAACGCTGTGGAGTAGCGGAGGTGGCCTCTGGCCCCACTCCACCCCCCCAATGACCTCCTCCAGCATTGGGGCCCACAGCTGCCCTCTGCCACTCTGGCTCACCCAGTGGCAAGGTGGCGGCACCTGTGGCATCCCAAAACTGAGCAACCCAGGCCACTGGGGTGCCTCTAATCCAGCCCTGGGGTGGGATGGGCTGGCCCAGAGGCTGGGGCTGTGCATTCCTGCCCCTCCCCAGGGTCAGCTTGTGGCTGGAGACAGCGGGGGTCAGCACAGGGCCCGCCATGCTCGCCCTCCCTAGGGACAGCCCTCCCTGCATGGGATAGACCTGGCATGTGCGCGGCAGCTCTTGTGGCCCCAGGCCCCGACGGTGGGAGGGGTCAGCAGGGGGAGTGGCCATGGCACTGAGTGGCACTGCAGGGCCAGGAGCCCTGTGTGCCGCTCAGAGGCGGCACGTGTGCCGAGGGTTGCCAACCCCTGAGTTAGGCCATGTACTGCAAATCCAAAAGTAGAATTTGATCAGTAATTGTGATACTACTCAAGATAGTCAAGACCAAAGCAGATTGTGAAGAACTTCAAAAAGATCTCACAAAACTAAGTGATTGGGCATCCAAATGGCAAATGAAATTTAATGTGGATAAGTGTAAAGTAATGCACATTGGAAAAAATAACCCCAACTATACCTATAATATGATGGGGGCTAATTTGGCTACAACGAGTCAAGAAAAAGATCTTGGAGTCATTGTGGATAGTTCTCTGAAGATGTCCGTACAGTGTGCGGAGGCGGTCAAAAAAGCAAACAGGATGTTAGGGATCATTAAAAAGGGGATAGAAAATAAGACTGCAAATGTATTATTGCCCTTATATAAATCCATGGTACGCCCACATCTCGAATACTGTGTACAGATGTGGTCTCCTCATCTCAGAAAAGATATTCTAGCACTAGAAAAGGTTCAGAAAAGGGCAACTAAAATGATTAGGGGTTTGGAGAGTGCCTCGTATGAGGAACGATTGAAAAGGCTGGGCCTCTTCAGCTTGGAAAAGAGGAGACTGAGGGGGGACATGATAGAAGTATATAAAATTATGACGGATGTGGAAAAAGTGGACAAGGAAAAGTTGTTTAAATACTCCCATAATACAAGAACCAGGGGTCACCAAATGAAACTGATAGGTAGCAGGTTCAAAACAAATAAAAGGAAGTTCTTCTTCACACAACGCACAGTCAACTTGTGGAACTCCTTACCTGAGGAGGTTGTGAAGGCTGGGACTATAACAATATTTAAAAGGGAACTGGATAAGTTCATGGTGGCTAAGTCCATAAATGGCTATTAGCCAGAAAGGGGTTAAGAATGGTGTCCCTAACCTCTGTTTATCAGAGGATGGAGACGGATGGCAGGAGAGTGATCACTTGATCATTGCCTGTTAGGTTCACTCCCTCTGGGGCACCTGGGCACTGGCCACTGTCGGTAGACAGATACTGGGCTAGATGGACCTCTGGTCTGACCCAGTACGGCCTTTCTTATGTTCTTATGTTCTTATGTACAGGTGACAGTCTAAGCATGGTAATGTTTATTGTTTCTGAGATATGTAACAGAGCACAGAGTTATCATTTTAATGCAATCTGTGCATTTAAAAATATTTCCTTCAGTTCATGAGAATCATGAAAATCAGTGTTCTCATTCACAGCCTGATGAATGATAAGTAAAGAAATATACAGGATCTTTTCTAGCACTATGTCAGCTTGCTATCAGGTAGCTTATGAAACTTGAATCTGCACCTGAATCTAAACTATGTCTTGGGGTTTTTATTGTATATGTCATGTTTTAAACAGAATGTCACTTTAGGTTTTATAGAACCCAATCCTCTCACTTACTTTGGTGTAAACTAGGAGTAACACCACAGAAATCAGTGGATTATACTGCAGTAAAATTGTAATAAGATGAGAAACAGGTCCAAAGACTTTCATTGTTTCAAATGTTTATTCTGGAAAATAAAGTAAAATGAGAATTTTTTCTTGTGCTTGTGAAATGTTTTATACAACAATTAGATTTCATATAAATATTCATATCTTTTACAAATCTCTCTGTTTGGTACTATAATTTCCTTTTCCAAGCATCTTTACACATAACAGCACTATCTCTACTACTATATTTATAGATTTTTTTCCCCAGCATTTCCGTTGTAAACATGTCTTGTTAGGCAGGGGTATAAAGGTTCACAACGGTCTGAATTAACTGTCATGTCACCATTCAGTTTGAACTTTCTGAATTTTTATTATTGAAGTCAAACCCTTCATATATTTCATGTTCACATTATTAACTGAGGGCCATTCATATGATGGGCTATATAATCAGTAAATCGGATGCAACTTGTGATTATTCTGCATGTCAGTTTATACACTTAAAGAATTCTGGGATATATTTTATTGTTGCCACCTCCTCAGCACCAAACCAAGTGTTGTTATTCTTGACTCACAGTAACTACAAGAAAACCAAATTCCATCTGTTTCCACCCAAAGAAGTAAATAAATGAGATTCTCAACAGAACACTCATCTTCCTAACACCACATGCATACTTGTAGCTATGGTAAGGAAATTCTCGCTCAAGGGAAATTGCATGAAATAAGCAATCTCCCTTTCCTCTAAGAAATCGCCATGATATTTCAGTCATGCAATTTGACCTATTTGAAGAGAACTAAAGCAGATATAATGACTCCTGTTTCCTAACTAGGCAACCAAAAGTACACTGCATTTTAAGTATCTTTTTATTAGAGAATAAACAAAAATTGTTTTCACTGCCACCAAACTGATCCTTATTTTCAAGTACTTCAAATTTTCTCTGAAGCCCTTTTTGAATACTGAGTAACATACTTTGAAGATGATTGCATTACCTTTGTCCATGCCCTGTTTTATGTTATTCTAGCTATTCAGACCCCGCTGTGAAGAGAAAATAGATCAAAACATCTGATGTATTTGCAGTCTTAACACCATCACAATTATACACAAAAATAGGAAAATGCAACTTGAAACAGGCTTGAAAAAATACAAAGCATAAAAATACTAAACAACTAACCAATTAAGTAAAAATACAGAAATAAGGGTCCGATTCTGCAATTTTTTTCTCATATGAATAGCTCTCATTCCCATTAGTAGTCCCATAGGCTTTAATAAAACTACTTGTGATGTAAGGGTTTTACAGGGTTGTGTTCTCTTCTTGTATTTTTACTTAATTATTGGTTCTTTATTCTTGATATTTGGGTGTTTCTGAGCAGACAAACAAAGATCATCAGAAACACAGGAGACATCTCAGAAGTCATAATAGAAGTAACACAGGATAGCATGTAGAGCTACTTTGAACTGTGCATTGCTGAAGGAAACGGGATGATTGTAAAGAGGCAATTCATCAAGCAAAGATCAGAGAGTGAACCGTTATGGGTAAAGATTAGGTCAAGAGAATAACAATAGTGATGAATGGAAGATTTGATCCAGTTCTGGCAGTTGAATGAGCACGTCAGGGAGAGGAAGCAAAAGAAAGCAAAAGTCAGGAGGACTTTTCATGTACAAGTTAAATTTGCCAATGCTACGGGTAAGAAAGATTGAATAGAGCAACACAGTGAGTCAATAGTGAAAATCAGAGCTTGGAGGACTGACAACACCTTGAGAAGAGAAGAGAAGAGAAGAGAAGAGAAGAGAAGAGAAGATTTAAAGGAAATGTACTTCAAGGATCTGAAAGGAATGGGAGGTAAATGATGAAGGGAGAGGATGGAAGTACCAGGAGCTGGAAAGCATTAGGTCCATCATCCTAGTACCCGATCTGTTATTTGTAACTTTATCATTTTACATCATGTCATCTATTATATGGAAGCTCTTCAGGGAGGGAATCTGTCTATCTGTGGTAAAATGCTTAGCAAATTAGTAATAATAATGAATAGAAGTTTTTATTACTTTCTTTTATAAATACATTTACATTATGAAAGCAAAAAGAATTCTTATATTTAAGTAGTCCTCCACAAAGTCTATAATTCACCTATTGATGTGTTACATGAGCTAACAAAACTATATGTCATGCCCATAAATATGGATGCACGTATGCCTATGTCATTGTTTTTAACTAGTCACAAAAGATCAATATATTCTTTATTTAAGGCACAGCATATAACAGCACGTATACCTTTGTACAAATACTGCTGTATAACATAGAAATACATACCCCCATCAAAACTTGACCCAGACTTCCCCACTCCATCTGTTAGCTATAGCAGTGTCAGGAGAAAAAACAGTAAATTGAGGGATTATGGCTGAAGGAATTCAGTCATTCTGGATGTGGGTGTCCGATAAGCAGCTGTGTAAGTCTGTCAGCCACAGTTTCAATAGACCTGAGCTTTTGCTCTGCTTTCATTTCTATCCTGCTGCTCCTAAGTCCTTTGTGCCTCATTTCTGCTGCTGGCCCAGGCTTCTCTGGGCCTTATTGCCAGCTTGCTCCTCCCCACTATCTCTACAATCTCCTTCTGCTTTTCCCTGTGCTTGTTACTCACTTCTATCTCACTTGTAAACTTTTAAAAAATATATATAATTAAAACTAATGCAGGTGAGACAACCAAGCCCTTAACAGAAAGAGGTAGGGACAAATGGTGAAAACTGCCAAGGACATCCATGGTTTAATCAGAGAATAATAGAATCATAGGGTTGGAAGGGAACTCATGAGATCATCTAGTCCAACCCACTGCTAAAAGCAGGACCATTCCCACTAAATCATCCCAGCCAGGGTATTGGTCTAACCGGGCGTTAAATATCTCTAAAGACGGAGATTCCACCACCTCCCTATGTAACCCATTCCAATGCTTCACCACCCTCCTAGTGAGAAAGTTTTTTTCCTAATACCCAACCTCGACCTCCCCAGCTGCAACTTGAGACCATTACTCCTTGTTCTGCCCCCAGTTACTACTGAGAGCAGCCAAACTCCCTCCACTCTGGAGCACCCCTTCAAGTAGGTGAAGGTTGCTCTCAAATCCCCCCTCAGTCTTCTCTTCTGCAGACTAAATAAGCCTAGTTCTTCAATCTTTCCTCATACGTCATGTGCCCCAGCCCCCTAATCATTTTTGTTGACCTCCACTGGACTCTTTCTAACTTGTCCCCATCCTTTCTTTAGTGGGGGAGTCCAAAACTGGACACAGTATTCCAGATGCGGCCTCACCAGTACCAAATAGAGGGGAATAATCACATCCCTCGATCTGCTGACAACGCTCCTACTAATGCAGCCCAATATGCCATTGGCCTTTTTGGCAAGAAGAGCACACTGCTGGCTCATATCCAGCTTCCCATCCACCGTAACCCCCAGCTCCTTTTCTACAGTGCTGCTACTTAGCTGATGGTCCCCAGCCTGGATCAGTACATGGGATTTTTCCGTCCTAAGTGCAGGACTTTGCACTTGTCCTTGTTGAACCTCATGAGATTTCTTTTGGCTCAATGCTCCAATTTGTCTAGGTCTCCCTGAATCCTGTCCCTGCCCTCCAGCATGTCTACCATTCCCCCCAGCTTGGTGTCATCCGTAAACTTACTGAGCATGCAATCTATCCATTCATCCAGATCATGAATGAAGGTGTTGAACAGAACCAGCCCCAGGACTGACCCCTGGGGCACTGCACTCATTACTGGTTGCCAACTAGACATCTTACCATTGATTCCTACCCGCTGAGCCCAATGATCTAGCCAGTTTTCTATCCACCTTACGGTCCACTCGTCCAACCCATACTTCCTTAACTTGCCGACGGGAATGCTATGGGAAACTGTATCAAAAGCTTTGCTAAAGTCAAGGTATATCACATCAACAGCTCTTCCCACATCCACAAATCCAGTCATCTCATCATAGAAGGAAATCCAGGTTGGTCAGGCACGATTTGCCCTTGGTGAATCCATGCTGACTGTTCCTGATCACTCTATTTTCCTCCAAGTTTTTCAGGATAGTTTATAGAACCAGTGAGTAGAAGTATGGTTAAAATAACTATAATACTGACTTGAAAATTGAATACCCATTTCTCAGCTTCTATGTGAGCACATGCTATACTCCTAGAAACGTATTTCTCCTTTCATTTTATTTATTTATTTTTAGTATAACTACACTCCCATGTACAACCTTATCCATCATAGTGATACTTGGACTCAAGTATAGTTAATAGTTGTGATGTACTTGGGAGTCTAAAAACTGTAGCAAATAGTTGAAGTCACTGGCACTTTTAAAAAAATGTAATCTGTGTTTTTTTAAAAATGGTTTAATTGCTCAGCAGTCATGCAGAACTGAGAAATATAGCTTTGCTTCTCAGCTAACTCCTCAAATTGCCAAGATTGCCAGTCAATATCCTTGTTATCTCAGATTGTAAGAACAACATCCAGTCTTCAAACCTCAAATAAAGTTAGCCTGTTATTCAGCCTTAGCTTTCCTACAGTTTTATAACATTTCAAATAACTTTCTGGGCACAGTGATCATGTAAAATATAAGATAGTTCAAGGAGTTTTGTTCTTAGGTGAAGAATGTGGCTCATGTAAAGCCAACTTCTGCAGTTCTTGTTTAAACAAAACTTCTGTTTAAATTAATGGGGGTGTTGCCTGAGTAAGGATGGCAAAATCTGATCCCTAATTCAAGTTATTAATTATAACAGTCAACTTTCATTTAACTATTTTTTCATTATAAATTTTCCCCTTTCCTGTACTTATTCTACCAACCTGAGAAAAGTTCTGACCCTCTAATGCTACTTAAGTTATTCATCACTATTTAACATTAAATCACAATCTTTATATGGCTAACAAGATATAATTAAAAGAACAACATTATTCAGTTAACATGCTGCTTAATTATGTGTTATCATAAATCCTGATGGCCAAATTCAGAATTACTGTACAACTATTCCCACAAATTGTATAAAGCCTAGATTCACAAAGGAGCATATTCATAGTGAGATTGAGTATCACCATGACTAATCTTTAGGTACCTAAAAGAACACTAGAATTTACAAAGCCTGAGTTCAGCACCTCAGGTCCCTATACAACAAAGGGGGATAGACAGGCAGCTCAGAATGGGATTCACACAAGCCATCACACTAGGTAGCTCCCCCAGAAATGAGCCAGCTGTATGTGCCAAGCTAAGGAGTGCATTCTAAGGCCTTACTCTCTTTCAGAAATAGGCACCTTAGTCCAGCCTGCAAGGAGGCACTTCCCTCTGCTCGGGGTTCTCAGCTGCCAACCCTCTCTGGGCTTTAGGCACCTATTCCAATTTTGCATTAAGCTGGTGAGGAGGTGTTCAAGGGACCCAGGGAAGGAAATAAGTAATGAAAAGCTCAATAAGCCAGAGAGAAAAAGCAAGCATGAGAATGATTCTGTAGCCCAATGGTTAGAGCACTCATATGGGAGACCCAAGATCCAGTCCCCTGCTCCAGTGACTTTTTATTAATACACAGTGGAATAGTTTCAATAGGGAAGACTAAGGATATATCTACATTGCCATTAAAAACTCACAACTGGCCCATGCCAGCTGACTCTGCTTGTCTGTTTAATTGCAACACAGACTTCAGGCCAGACCCTCTCATCTTGAATCATCCTAGAGCCCAAGTTACAGCCAAAGCCTGGAAGTCTAAACTGCTGTTAAATAGCCACACAGACTGAGCCCTGCGAGTCCCAGTACACTGGCCTGGGTCAACTGTGGGTGACTAATTACGGTAGAGACATATTCTGAGAGAGCCTATACAGATTATCCCACAACCCACTGACTAAGACACTCATCTGAGTGATAGTAGATCACCGTTCAATTCTTTTCATGCACTGAAGAAGGGAAACTTGAACCAGAGGTCTAGCCGGTGAGTACCTTATTACTAGGTTAAAAAGTTATGAGGGAGCTGATCATCTTTCTTCTGATTGGGCTCCATGGGGAAGTTACACAGAGAAATGCTTAACTTCCCTCATGTTTTGCATTGCTATGGGTTTCAGGCATCCATACAACTGGCATGGCTCTGCAGCATTATATGCTCAGAGGCAGAAATATAGATGACAAAGGAACTTTTACCGCACAAACTTAAAGAGAATTTAGGTGCATATGAAATTCAGTGGTGGTTGCGGGGCGGGTGGTATATGAATCCCAGTGGGGAGTGATTCTGGGATTTAGCTCCATAAAGTGAATCTAGACCCTGTATGCACATGTAATCTGTCCAGCAGTGGTCCCATGCAACTTTGGCACGCCAGTGGCACAAAGAGCATGCACAGGTCTTGCTGCTGAATCATGGAGATTACACATATGAAAATAATGGCCCCTAATGTATAGGCCCCTTACCAGACTGTCTTTTTACAGATTCTGTCACAGAGCACCTATTAAAGGGCTTCTTGAAAACAATGGGAGTTAAGTATCTCAGTGCTTTTCAAAAATCCTACTATGTTTGCATCTGCATCCTGAGGCACCTAAATTCCTGTTAAAAGCTAGACCTGAGTGATTTAGAAGCCTAAGTCTCATTTTTTTAAATGATTTCATCTCCAAAGTCCAATTGATTTCCAATAAGACTTAGTCTCCTAAATCATTTAAGTGATTTTTTTAAAAATAATTTTACCTATAGTCTCAAATACTTTTAAAATATGGAACCATAGCATACTACACTTTTTATTTGTTTATTGTTCTTACTGATGCCAAATAGGCATCTCTATCAGCAGCATAGACAATTACAAGGTAGACATAAAGTACTAAGAACAATGTATTTTTCAGTACCATGGACAAGTACTACCAGGCAATAGGGACTACCTTGAATAATTATCAAAGAGAGTGCAGTTCAGCTCCTTCTTTCTTATTTACTCCCCAGTGGTAAACATTCTCAGTGTTCTTAACCCATCATGACTGATTTTCCTGAAATTATCACAATTTAAATAATTAATAATGTATGGTAATGGTATTAAAAAACTAGAGAAACAAGAGCCTCAACATATATAACAATAAATCCTTAATTTGTTACCAATGATAGTTTGTAACACATTCCTGACATTATACACTGTTACCAGAAGATAAATGAAATATTTACAGTGTTTATTTTCATTTACTGTACTGTGCTAAAGATACAAGGCCTTTATAAAAACTGGATGGTAGAATGCCATCTTAATGTAGTCTTTTTATCTTCTTGAAAGTTCTGTACAAGATTTTCCAATCTAGGTTCTGATTATAGGTAATAAATCAACTAATTCATTATACAAGTTTATTTTCAGTTTGGTAAAGTAAAATGAAAGAGAGATGCATGTTTTATAAACCTGGACAATTTAAACAAGATGTGATGAATGTTTGATTAATGAAATAATGATCTGAATGACAGTGAAAAGTTTTGTCTTTTAATATGCACAGTCATAAAAGAACTAGAAATTTACAACGAACAAACTCCTGTTCAAATTCAATATAATAGCTATTACAAGATGCTATATATCACAGAACTAAGAATAGAATGACAAATTGCCTCCTCAAATTAACCAAACTTCCTAAACTCTGGTAGTATCATAGGAAATATATTTCTACAACCTTCCCTACAGAAGGAATTGCTACAATGACATCAATATCATTAATATTAAAAAACAATGTAATCTCCTAACTAACCACTAAAATTCATTGAATCTTAAATATTAACTATGATCTATTTTAATTCCAAATTATCAGGAGATTTAATTTATAACTACTAGAACAACTTTTACCATATATACTGGAATTAAACCTGTCACATATGTTAGTTATACTTTCTCAGTCAGCTTCACAAACACTTTCATAAGTGTATGTAGGTTGACACATGTCATTCACTTTTGGCCAATTCCTGGTCCCACTGAAATCAAAGCAAATTTTGCCAGTTACTTAATGGGATCAGAGCTTGGCCTCTGTGAACTTTAAAGATTTACTTATGCTTTAGCGAATACAGCCAACTTTACAGTATCTAAATCAGTTTCTATACATTACTTTGGTTCAAACAAAATGGCAGAGCTACACTTTTTTTCTAGATGGTAAGATTAAAATTTTATATCTAGGCTCTTATTTATTGACCCAATATTAGCAATATTGTAAAGGATTCTTCTAGGAATTATACTACATCATTAAAGACAACTAAACACCTCATGGAGGCTACAGAAATACTGTAATTTCACTTTCCCACCTGCAAAAGCAAACAGTAAAGAAAAGATATATAATTTTGAAAACAAAATTTGATTTTATAACAAATTATTTCACATTTTTATCCTTTGGAAAAACTTTAACGCCTACCTATTCACATAAGTAAAGAGTTTAAAATAGAATGTATAGAGAACACACTTGTGTCTGTAAAGTTTCTGTAACAACTACTGCATTCCCACTTTTTCTAATGAAGTTTTTCAAATGGATTATTGCCAATTTGTGCCAAAAAAAGTTGTTGAAATGCTGGCCATAGCCAAAGCAGATCTGCACTTACCCCAGCGTTGTCATTGTGACAATGGTGTACCAAAAGGCGGCAGGGATGCTGGTGAACTTGCTTGCCGATGAGCCTTTCTCTGCATAGAACATGACTGTGGCAAAGATGATGATGGCCATGGTCAGTGAGAAAAGGAGAAAGCCCAGCTCTGAGGCACAGCTTTTCAGCGTGTAACCTAGGATGCGCAGCCCCTGTGAATGACGGGAAAACTTAAAGATCCGGAAGACACGGAAGACACGCAGTGTCACAAAGGCCCCACTGACATCCTCATTGTCTGTCATCACCAGGCCAATGTAATAGGGCATGATAGCCACTACATCAATGATGCTCATGACACTGCGCACAAACTTGTAGCGGTCGGGGGCTGCCACCAGACGCAGCAGATACTCAACAGTGAAGATCATGACACAAGCAGTATCCAGGCAGAAGAAAGCCACAGCATAACGCTCCCCACAGGGCAGCTCCTTAATGCGACCAGGATTCACCCCACAGGGCACTGTCTCCACCACATTGGCAATGACAGAGACAGCAATGAAGAAGCCAGTGACATAGTAGAAGACCAGGGCCAGTGTACTTGTGTGGGGGTTTTCAAAGGCCCTCCACATTCTCTCCCGAGTTGTCATGGAGGGCAGGGAACTCTCGGCTGCATGATCCTGATCGGCATCATCCTGCAAGCGCTCAGCATTCTCACGCCGGCGATCTTTGTACTCCTCATAGCAGCAGTCGCCAATGATCTCTGGGATAATGCCAAAGAAGGCCAGTTCTTCATCATAAGCTGATATACATTCTTGTCGAGGATAGTGCAGCTTCCCTGTACGATAGAAGTTGAGTATGTGGCGGAAGATGTCGGGGTCCCGGTCAAAAAAGTATTGCTGTGTCTCTGGGTGGTAGAAGAAGTCCCGCTCTGAGCTGCCCAGCAGCGTATCAGGGTAGCGCTCCAGAGTGTCCTGCCAAGTCTGGAACTGGGTACCACTCACATTTAGCACAATAAGAGAGTCCTGGCTTCGCTTTCTCTCCTGTCGCGGAGCAGCTGGCATGGGATTGGTGGCCACTGGCATCCATCCTATGGCTGCCGCCCGTGCAAATGGCAACCAAGCTGCTACTCCTGCTGCCATGGTCCAACCTGCTACTGCTGCTGTTGCTCAGGGATCACTTTAGAGCCAATCTAGGCTTGGCCACTAAAAGATACATTTAAAAAAAATAAATCAATGAAAATGTTTACACCATCTCAATGTATCAGACATGATTATTTATTAATTAGCATTAGTATTAGTTAAAGATTTGTCTTGTTGGCTCATCCCTTTCCCCACCCAGTGGCACCAGATAATAAATCAGGCTACTGGGAAAGGCATCATATACTGGTATGCAAAACCCCCTCACTCCCCCCATCAGCTGGTTCCTGTGGAGAAAAGATCTGTCTGTTGCATTCAGCCACAGGCTGCTGCCTGCGAAGGCTGCGCCCGCAGCAGCCAGCGACTTGCCCACGTCCTGCCACCTGGAGAGAAGGGAAGATGTTCCTGCCTGAGCGCTGTGCGCCCACCGTGCCTCTCCTCCCACCTGTTCCTGCCAGAGGAGCCAGACAACTGCCGCTGGAGAGAGGCGGCGGACGCGGAGCCGGTCCCCACCCGGAGCAGCTCTCCCCAGCCCCTCCCGCCCAGCACAACGCTAAGTGGCCGCGCTGGAAGGGCAGGGCAGGGCCCCTTCCTATTCCGAGCCCCAGCGCGACGGCGGGGCAGGTGTCCTCTCCCCAATGGCTGCCCCTAGGACTGCGGAGTAGGGAGCGGCTGGGGGAGGAGCTCGAGACGGCAACATTAAACTTTACGGCAAGTTTTCCTCGAAGAAAACCTGCTGGGGAGCGGCGGAGCGGGGAACCCCCGACGGAGGGGGCTGGGTGGCTGCCTCCTGCTGCGGGCGAGACGGGCTGGGGGGGCGGCGATGCAGGAGGGG
>ML685797.1:1296337-1314511 GCA_007922175.1 Pelusios castaneus
GTCCCAGAGGGTTAAGGGCTCCCCGTCGTGTAGGGAGTGCCAAGGCGGGGCCGTGCGGGAGGCGAGGTCGGTGGTGCAGGGGGTGACAGGCAAGGGAGCCGGGCTGGAGGACCCGACCCTGGCTCCGCTGGCCGGCAGGCAGGGACCCCCGCCCCGGGGCCGGCTCTCGCAGTACGTACCTGGGAAAGTCTGGCCAGCGCGCTCAGTTGCAGCAGAGACTTTCCCCCCACCCCGTCCGCGGGCCCTACCGCCAAAGGCGGCGAAGCGGCAGCTCCCGGAGCCAGAGCCACCCGGGCTTCCCCCGCCGCCGCCGCCAAGCACGGCCAGCAACAAGTTCCAGGCGGGGGGCGGGTGGGGGGAGCAACGTAATCACGCCCGGCAAGTTAATGCGGCGCGGCTTTGCCAAGGAGCGGCACGAGCAGATCTTGCGGCGGGGCGGCCCCGCTCAGGCGCGAGCCGTGCGGCTGGCCATGCTGCCGGGGGCTGCGGTCTGCCGCGGCCCGGGTGGGGAAGAGGCGCGCGCGAGGCTTCTCTCTCCTGCACCTCCAGGGGGTGGGCCATGCCTCGCCGGGCTGGGAGAGGAGCTGCGGCGGCGGCTGCAGGGGATTATTTTCCAGGCGGCCTCTTCTCCTTTCTGCTCCTGCCAATGCCACTGAAGGAAGCAGCCAGGAGGGGCGGCGTGAAGGAGGAGGACATCGATCCGGGCGAGGAACAAAGAGAATGACAAACCTTTGCACGACGCCGGCGAGGACCTGGGTCCGTATGTTCCCGTCCACCCCTTCCTTGGCGGCGTAGTGAGTTGGCTGCTGCCTGGGGCGGAGGTCAGGCTCTGGCTGCGGCTTTAAGAAGCGATCGGGGGGATCTCTTTGAAGTGCTAGCGCCTTTCAAGAAAAAAATTTAGTTGCTCAAAGTAAAAAAAAAAAAAAAAATCAAATTACAGGCTGGAAGTGAAGTATTGCGAGGCTTTATAATAGCCGCTTCGTGCCTCTTTGTACTTCCCATCGCATCCTTTATCCAAATTGCTTTTTCCAGCTTTCAAGAAAGGCGATCGGTGGGACGGGTGCTGTAAGCATTTCCATTCGTCTGTCCTTTCTGTTCCCTTTTAAAACAATTCCCCGTTTTCTCATCACTAGGTGGCGTGTGGATGACGAGAAGTTAATTCCTCACCTCTCCTAAAACTGCCTTGCTGTAGGGACGAAGCTAGAGAAGAAATCTGTACCCAACTAATCGATTTTATTAGATGATATAATTAGATTATTAGAATCAAAATTACCAATGGGGAAAGAATTGTCCGGTGGTTATAAAAGTCCATCGGGTTTTTATTTTGTAATTTATACAGTAATGTTTAGGGTGTGGCTTCTTTAAAAGCAGATAGTAAATTTAGGGAAATTCTTCATCTTTCAGTAAAAAGTACAGGGGGTTGTGACATGATTTCCAAAACTGAAATGCTATTTTACTAGTATCTGGTAAAGGAAAGAAATGCTTTGTATTTCAGAATTAAAAATACCTAAAAAAGTATTTTTCACTGAGCTTGCAAAAACGTTGGTATAAGTTATTTCTCTTCTTCTGTAATTAATTTGGCTTAGCAATAGCAGGGAGAGCTACAAATCAACCATATAATAATTTCCTTCCTTTCAATATCTGAAACAGTGCTGCTTTAAGTAATTCTTTCATTATTGTTATATCTCTGGGCTCTCAGCCTTAGAACTCTGATTTGTAAGAAGAAGAGACAAACACCACATCTGGCAAATCATTAAAAGTAAAAAGTATAGCAAAGTGTAAAGCAGTATATACTGCACTTTTAGGTGTCTTGGATGTTTTAAAAATAGTATGGTTAACTTTTAACATATAAAACTTTATTTTTGCTGGAGTGCCAGTTTTCTAACAAGAAAAAATCTACATGTTCCCTTGAGAAATATTTGAAAAAAGCCAGTTTTCTACATAATTTAAGATGTGAGAAGGATGGGGCATATAACCCTTCTAATTTTTAAATTAAGAGAACTCAGGATCAGAAGCATTAAATCAAGCTTACTAGTATAGCCATATTAAAATAAAAGAAGCCCTTCCAACATTTTATTAGAAGTGTTATGATTTAAATCTGAATGCTCAGGATATTATTCCTATGTTTTGTCAGCAACATGTATGCACTAGTAACAGTGCGTTGTTTTTTGTTTGTTTTTTTAAATTGACTTTGTGTTGGAGAACATTTTAAAAATCTTTAATATTTGCCTTTTAGAAAGACTATGTTATTGTGAGCTTTTCATAAGCCAGTTCTCTTTAACACCATGTTAATTATAAAAAGGCAATAAGCTATTGATTATTCTTATAAAAAGTTCTTATAAAAATAAGTTGGTCAAGATATAGATAAGGGGCTTTAAATATCATTGGTACCATTTTTCAATGCTAAATGAAAGGACTGGCCTCTGATCTAGTGATATCAAAAGGTAATACTATGACCACTAACAAAACAAGCAATTGATGTTTTCAGTCATAGTCATAGTTCAGTCATATAATAATGAAGGTCTCCTTTTAACCTCCTTTTAAAAACCTGAACAGTCTTTGTCTATAAAATGGTGAGCCCTTTTTATAATCTTTTCATGTATTTTTGTTTTTAGAGTTTTTTTTTGTTTTTGTTTTTGATTTTGTTTTGATTTTTACATAACTAGACTGTGAAATTGGAACTCATATTCCTTTCACTCCCTCCTCTTCTCCCCACATGGATAAGAATAGGTTCCCTCAAAGAACTCATTGAAACTTTGACATTGCTTTAAAGACTCAACAATAACAAATCTATTTGAAACCAGCTGAGTTGGAAGACACGGTAGGTCATAATAATTGAGTAATTACATCTTGAGTTTTCACTTTTAAGTTGTAAGTGTGAGGTTAAAAGTGATTGAAAGTAACATCTTTCTGAGAACTTAGACTATGGAAAATTTTTATGGCCTCCATACAGTTCTTATTAAATGGGCGTCCTCATCACAGAAATGGTGGTACCATTCAGAAATGCCCTAAGAAGAGAAGTTAAGGATTATACTAGTATGCGCATTTTACTACCTTCTCATTCGAGCAGAAACTCCATTAAAATATTACTGAGATGCATTTCTAGGGAAGCTTGAACTGTTACTTGTGTTCTGCCTGTTCTGTTCATAGAGAATTTCAGTCTCCAGTACTCATAATCCAGCACATTTCAGGAAGACTAACTTGATGTAAATAAAAAATACCATATAATCAATTTGTCTCTTGAAGTTAAAATCTGTGACACCACTATTGGTAACTGGGAAATTTGACATGATGTGATAAAGAGGATTACGATTTCAAATAAGAATTGAGCAGGAGGAGCACTTAAGACAAAAGAATCCCCCCGTAATTGAAATGGTTGAAGAGAATGGTGCTAGAGAATGCAACAATGAAATATAAAACAAATTGGTTTTAAATAAGTTTTCAGAATTTTCTTATGAGGTATCAAGAGGTCTCTATGAATGAAACAAGCTAAAACCTGGGATGCCAAAGAATACATTAGCATTTATTTGTTTCTTTTCTTTAGTGCATTCTTGATATATTTAAAGTTTTGACACCAAAAGCTTTCTTTGGTACACAAAAAATCATATGGTCTTTCTCTTAATCATTTATTTGGTATTAATACTCCATCCTTAAACTCACAAAGTTGTTATAAAAATGGAATTATTTAAAGCCACATTTTCAGTCTTCCTATGTCACCATGGTATGGGGCTGGCAGCACCACCCTCTCCTTTCTGGTCTCTCTGGTACTCCCTAAGATGAGATCTCTCTTGGGGTGAAATCTTGTGATTCTTCCACTCTGAGGCCAGGACCTGGATATTGCCCTGCTGAATACCCACCATTTATCTATCACCCTACAAGCAACCTGGATTTCTTCTCTTCAAGAGCTTGTGACAAGTGAGATGGACCAACAACTATATTTTTTAAAATATTTTTATTTAGCATTTGGACAAAGCATTTCAGAATAAAAGGATATTAAAAACAGACAGACAAACAGCCAACAGAAGCCTCGCCTAATCCAGTCATTTTCAAACCATGGGTCGGGACCCAGTACTGGGTCATTGTGCCTCCTGCTGCTGCTGACAAAGGACTGGAATGTATTGCTGAAAGATGTAATTGTTGGGTCATGGGCATAAATCATTTTTTTCAACCGGGTTCTGAGAAAAAAGTTTGAAAACCACTGATCTAATCTGACTCTTTATTGCAAGCTATGTTAGATGGACTTTCCTCTTAAATAACAGAAACAGAACTGATCTGACTTACATTCTCCTAGAAAGCCCAGAGTTTATATGACCCACTCGACTCCACACTCACAGCATCAGCATGTCCTAATGTTCTCCCCATTCCCTTCTTGTCTGTGTGAGTGACTCTCCATCTCCTTCCATGGTTTCCCTCCTTCCCCCCCCCTCCCACGAGCAGGAGCATCCATCATAGTCTATCCAGGAGAATGCCCTTCTAATGGATGCTCCATTGTTCGGGCAGCTAGACCTATTCAGTATCAATGATTGGAACCACCTGTGTAATGACTGTCTCCTCTTTTTGAAAGTGTTGAAATTATCTGATCTGATGTGAAAAAAAGCACATAAATCATGTTTTGGGATGCAGATTGAAATATACAATAAATACAGATAGTCATGGTCATATATCAACATAATCTGCCGTTTCTGACCTTATTAAAATTTAGTTTGTCTTTTGACTGTGATCCTGACAGCATGAACAGCAAAATATTTTGGACTGGATTATAATTTTTATAAGAGGGGCGAAGTTATTAAACAAGGCTCAGGTCACTCCCCAGAGATCTATTCACGAAGCATAATCTACATGTATGGATTTTCTGCTTTCTGTGTGGCAAAATAATTGCTGACTCAGCAGCACTATCACTGGCTCTTGTAAATGACCTTCTAAGAGGTCAGGGATTGATGGGTGGAGAGATGGCTTGAAATGGATAGGGGAAAGTGCACTACATACACTGTTTCCCCACCAGTTCCTCAAGAAGTGCCATGCGAATGTCTGTTCTCACTTTCAGGTGACACTGTAGATAAGAAGGGGGCAGTATTATCTTTTGTAAATGGTAAACAAACTTGTTTGTTTTAGTGATTGGCTGAACAAGAGGTAGGACTGAGTGGATTCTTAGGCTCTAAAGATTTACATTATTTTGTTTTTGAGTGAAGTTATGTAACAAAAAAATCTACATTTGTAAATTTCACTACAGTACTTGTATCAGGTAGATTGAAAAATATTTTTAAAAACCTTTTTTTACAGTGCAAATACTTGAAATAAAAATATTATAAAGTGGGCACTGTACACTTTGTACTCTGAAAAATGTAGAAAAACATCTTAAATATTTATATTAAATATAAATTGGTATTCTAGTATTGCTTAACAGTGATTAAAACTAAAATTCACTACGATTAATTGTTTTAATCAAGTTAATACAAAACAATTTAATTCCTTGAGTTTACTGTGTTTAATTGACATCCCTAATTTAATTGCCTTTTTTTTTACCAACTCTTCATATATTGCTCGGCTTCTTGGACTGGAAGCTGTTTGGTGCAGCTCATAGAAATTTCCTAGAACATATCGTTTAGAAAAACACCCAATCTTGATTTAAAAATTGTCAGTGAAGAAGACCGCACTCTGACCCTGGGTAAATGGTTCCAATGGTTAAATAGCCTGGTTGTCAAAAATGTATGCCTTATTTCTATCTCAATTTGTCTGGCTTCAATTTCCAGCTGTTGGATTGTGTTTATAACTTTCTCCACTAGATTGAGGAGCCCATTATTAAATATTTGTTTGCCATATAGATGCAATGTACATGGAAATAGATTATAGACTGTAATCAAGTCATTGTTTAACCTTCTCTTTGCTAAGTTATATAGATTTTTGTTCCTTCAATCTCTCACTGTAAGGCAGGTTTTCTAATCATTCTCACGCCTCTTCTCTGAACCCGATCCGGTTTACTACCTATAATGGTTCATAGACTACAATCTGAGTCTGCAGACCTTGGGATGGTTGATGTTCCCACAATACCACCAAGGGGCCATGTAGACCGCATTCAGGGAGGTATCACAGTAAGTACCCACAAGAGAGACAGTGTGATAGTATTCTACAGTCTTCTGATTGGCCAAACACCCTATTTTACCCCGGTGCTTACTCCAGGAAGTTGTCTTGGCAGCCACATGAACATTGGCCTGCTGTGACTTTAGACTTCATCTTGTCTCCTGTTCTCTGATTCCAGCCTGACTCTGACCCTGACTATTGCCTCCTGACTCTGGCTTGATACTAACTCTGGATCCCTGACCTCAGTATCACTCTACTCCCAACTCCTGCTTACTGAACCTGGCTCATGCAATTACTCTGACTCCTGTCCAGCAACTACCATCCCTGATGTGCAGACCCCAGCTCAGCTATGACTGCTAGGCCAGACTGTCTGTGCCCTGGTCCCTTATATTAACAACCCTTCCTGAACTGTGGATACCAGAAGTGAACTACCAGTGGATGCCTCAGTGCCAAATACAGAGGTATAACTACCTCTTTAATGCTTGATATTTCCCTTTTTACGCATCCCTGGATCACATTTACTCTTTTGACCACAGGATCTCACATTCAGATACTTATACACCATGACCCCCAAATCTTTTTCAGAGTCACTGCTTCATAAGAGTGGCCATTTTGGGTCAGACAAAAATTCAGCTAGCCTGATACCCTGCCTTCCAACAGTGATCTATGTTAGAGGCTTCAGAGGAAATGAACAGAACAGTGCAATTATTGTGCAACCCATAACCTTTTTCCATTCCCAGCTTTTTGGCAGCTGGAGGTTTAGGGATACTTAGCGCAGGGGGTTGCGTCCCTGACCATTTTGACTGATAACCATGGATGGATCTATCTGCTATAAATGCATTTCATTCTTTTTTAACCCAGTTATACTTTTGGCCCTCACAATGTCCTCTGGCAATGATTTCCACTGATTGGATGTGTGTTGTGTGAAGTACTTCCTTATGTTCATTTTAAACCTTCTGTCAATTTCATTAGGTGAGCCCTGGTTCTTGTTGTGTGAAGGGATAAATAACACTTCCTTATTTACTTAATATATACCATTCAAGATTTTATAGACCTCTGTTTTATCTCCCCTCAGATTCTTTTCCACGTTAAAAAGTCCCAGTCTTTTAAATCTCTCCTTATATAGCAGCTGTTCCATGTTCCTAATAATTTTTGTTGCCCTTTTCTGTACCCTTTCCAATTCTAATATCTTGTCTAAATAGGATCTACTTTAATTTTTGTTGTGTGTATAAAATGACTTACATGTTAGTTTAAATATTGTATCTTTGTCATTGAACCCACAGTTTAACATTTAGTGCATTTCATATATCTTCCTGGCACTAACCCTATATTTTTGACAACATATATTTACCATAAAAAGCAGCTAATATATAATACAAGATAATGTAATAAGAAAACACTTGCTGTTATCTAAAGAGATTAGCGTTCTTCAAAAACATTGTGCTTTTTAGTACATTGGGATATTAATTGGATGGAAGAAGAAGTAATTTTCATCTTCAAAGAAAATGGAAGTTTATGGGAAAAAATGTAATTCATTGGCAAATGGAAAGAGAAAATGGTTGTTGAAGATTTTTTAGTGCCACATTAAGGCATCATAATCATATACACATAAAAATAAAATGTAAATGTTTACTTGCTGTAATAAAGCATCGAGTACATCTTCATTGATAGTACATGGTAACATGCTCCTTGCTTCCTTTCACAGCTCCATTTTGGAAATGCTTGCTCAGCATTCACACTGGACACAGGTAAAACCAACATTTGCAACAGAGTGAGCCAATTCAGGCCATTGCAGCTGGGCTCTTTTCCAGAAATCATGACTGGTTATATGGGTGCTGTTCAGAATTGCTTCTGAGTGGTATTCAGCAAATTGGGCTGGTATTTTTCATCTCTTGAGAAGTGATCAACCAGAAATCTGTAGTTCAGAGAAAATTCACCTTTCAAAATGGATCAATTACTTGTGCTGTGTCCACAATGTAGTTGAACTGTTCTCAAATCTCATCTCAGAGGACGAAATATGTCTGGCCATGAAGGAATGCGTCTGTCATAGAAGTTCTTGTAAAACAAATTGAATTTTAATTTGGTGCCTTGTTGCTCTTCTAAAGGCAAGTGATTCAGCAAAGTACATGTTGCAGCTCTAAATTTGGAAAACTCTTCTGTGGTTTTGCCTTCAAAAAGAACCTGTGCTTTGACACCCAAATTCAATGTAAATAGTGTGAGAAAGTCTAACCTGACAGATCTATAAGGATGGCTACGGCAGGTATATCAGGGTTAAAGCCCTTTTTCTCTAGGAACTGAAAGAGGTTACCTCAAGTTAATTATGTACACTGGGGCTTAATTAAGGGCAGCCTATGACCTTTAAAAACTCCCAATGGCTATGTCTACACTTGTAATTTTAAGTCGACTTAGCGTGTCTATACTTAAAATTAAAGTCAACTTAAAGGGGAACTTACAAAGTCAACCTAGAGCATCCACACTGGACGCCTAGGTCGACTTCTAGGGGCTAGGGGGATCTTGGGCAGGTCCACGGTGGCAGGGGGGGCCACCCCTTGTGTGCAATGGGGCAAAGGGGGGCAGGGACCCTGGCAGGGCATGTGGGCAGGATGTGACGCTGTCTGGATTTAGAGAAGCATTTATGATATTTTCTATTCATGTATCATAAATTCTATAAACCATAGGAACTATGTCATGTTTGCTATCACTAAAAAGGCAGTAATTTGCTGGGAATGATTATATAGTTTATGTCTAGGAATTGTATTTGTATTAGAAGTTAGGAATTTGGTCTTATATCTATACTTTAACTTGTGTGATTCTGGTGAAACTCCCTAGACAGGAGGCTGTCAACAACCATTGCCTCCTTAACGGTTCATCAGATTTCTCCATGGGCCCATTGTAACTGGGAGTCTCTACAACCATTGTGTCCTTAATGTTAAGGAATCTGCCAGGTGCAATGGGCCCAGGGAGTAACCTGATGAACCAGTAAGGACATAAGGAATACAACCATTGTGTCCTTAATGGCTCATCAGGTTACTCCCTGGGCCCATTGCACCTGGCAGATTCCTTAACATTAAGGATACAATGGTTTTAGACAGCCACCTGTCTGGGGCGTTTCCACAAAATCACACAAGTTAAAGTATAGATATAACACCAAATTCCTAACTTCTAATCAAAATACAATTCCTATACATAAACTATATGATCATTCCCAGCAAATTACTGCCTTTCTATTGATACCAAACATGACATAGTTCCAGTGGGAGTTATGAAAAATACTTTTTTGTTGTTTTTGCTTAAAGCCTACACTTTGATTTATTTACATAGTTAATGTGATGTATTTAACCTCCAGAAGGGGACCCCAGAGGGAGAAACACCAAGCCCTGATGTGATAAAAGAGGTGTGTTGTCACAGTAGGCATTTTCAACTTCCAAGCACTTTCAGCCACAGTCATTATGTTTTCAGTAAAAAATATTAAGTGACAAAACAGTTTGCTTTTCTTTACATCACTGGCCATATAATTTCACAACGGTTCTCATTTCTTACCTTTAGCATGTGTTTTCTTAAGAAATGTAATAAAGGGACATCATATTTTGATTAGAACATTTATTTCCTCAATAACTGAGTTTACCTGCTCTGTATGACACTGGAAACAACCAAGGGTTGAACCCCGACTCTGCTACAGACAGCAACATACTGTCTTCTGAGATCGAGAGCATATTTAAAAAGCACTCCAGAAGGCATGTCTTGGAAAAGTTTTGAACGTTTGAATCCTTTTTTATGATATCATTCAGCAAATGACCAGGTCACGAAGAACAAATGGGTTGAATTCTGGCTTTGGATTTTTCACATCTTCACAGTAACTTAGTGAATTGCTTCAAAAACATACAACATCCTACTACTTCTTTTTATATTTGTCCAACACTTTTTGTATTAACGCTTTCAGTTAAATGATGTCACAAGATTCAAATACATTCAGGTCTGACATCAAAATGTAACAGACATAGAAATCATAGAATCATCAAAACTGGAAGGGACCATGAAAGTTCATCAAGTTCAGTCCCCTGCACTCATGGCAGGACCCAGTACCATCTTAAACCATCTCTGACAGGTGTTTGTCTAACCTGCTCTTGAAAACTTCCAATGATGAAGATTCCACAACCTGCCTAGGCAACTTATTCCCTGACATCTTCTCTGTCTTTGTTGTAAAAAATAAATAATACAGTAATATGAATCTCAGAAGTCTCATCCACAGTAACTGAAAGATGTACATCCCTCATAAATTCCTAAATATGGGGCAAGTCTTAAACAAAAAATTCTGATGGTAAAGCTGAACTGCTCTTGGCACTGTTTTTGCTGTTTCTGCTCTCTTACGAAAAACCGACCCTATTGACCTCTTGGCATGGAGAAGGCTTACTCTGGCTTGGGCCAAAACCTTTGTAAATTCACATGCCACCACTAACTCATTTTGTTTTAAATTTTAAACATTGCTTTAATGTAATTAATCAACAAAGAGATTGTAACACTAGAGACAGTGGGTTTTGTTGGTGGATTTTTCAGGTTTATATGGGTTAAACTACAAGTGGTAAGTAACTCTAGCAGAAGTTTTTCCTGATACAATATATACTGTACCTTTACTGTATTTGAATACTAGTAACTTATTTCCTTTGCTGTCTTCCATAACAGAATTCTGATGAACACAGACATATTCTTTTGGGACTTTTGTGAAATGAAGATTTTTTAAATTGTATACACAGCATTATATACTGTATTTTTAAAAATCCAGCACATGTGTACAATTCCCCCTCCCCCAGTTTATGGAGTGTTTTAAAGAAATTTAAGAATTTGCTGCCACTCAATAGTTGTAGCAGATAAAATTCCCTAGCATAAATTAATGCTAAATATACATCATGGAGTTATTTGACTGATTTCAGAGCAATATGATTTTTCGGTCCAAAAGACCAAAAATATGGCTTTAACAATTTTCTAAATGATCATACAAGCTCAATTCATACTTCTATGACCTAGCTATATCTCTATCTTTATGGGGTTAGGGAGCTCCAGGTTTCAGATGTTAGCCAACCCTCCCCCCAGTCATGTCTGGCTTCTTTCCCAATTAACCTGCACTCTGTCAGGTTAATTGTCCTTTTTGAGCCACTCTGCTACCAGGTTCCACTCTGGCTGCTAAGAAACATTTGTGGAGAAGATGGGATCCAAAGAGAATTAATATAGCTCTAATTTAGCATTCCATCAGAATTTTTGGACCTTCCCTGATTCATCTTGTCTTCTGTTCTTAATCCCACAGGCTGCCTCCATTTGAAGTCTCAGCAGTGTTGCAGGAGTTCTATAAGGGAGAGCTATCGGTGTACAAAAATATAGTTATTAGAAACAATATGATCTATTCACATTCATTGGCCACAAGTTAATAAATTCAATAATGTTGTTATCATACACTGCAAATGGTATCCTTAGTCCAGCTCTTAAACAGAGGACCATTGACATAGGCCATAGATATGGGATGGGGATATAGAGCTGGTATCCCTGTGGAAATTGGAGAACAACATGTGGAAGGAGTGCTGAAAACAGCCCATGCCCCAGAGTTCAGACCAGGCAGTACAAATCTTCTTTCACATTGAAATTAATAATACTTTATCTCAAAGGCAATTTTCAGCACAGGGCATTCAACTTACAAATTATCTTACAAGGTTAATTTAGAGCCATGAACAAAATTATTTTGGTAAAGGTGGGGATAGTCCCTGTATACTCTCTTGCAGTGTGGCACACCATTGTAGGATTGTCCCACATTAATTTTCCCAGGACTATGTCTATTGCACACTTTTTGCAGCTGCATGTAGGATACACAGCTATGTGCCACAGTAAAAAGCAGGCTGTGTCTACACTGGGGCCTGTACTCCATGTAGCTACATGTAATTGAAGAGCTCAGCAGCAGGGAACCACTGGAGTTTTTCCCCACTGCCTCCCCCCTGCCAGAGTCTTTCCCCATTACTGGAGTCTCTGCATATGGCAAGGAAAGGCTCGAGCAATGCGGAGCTGCCAGAGCCTTTCCCCACTGCTGGCACCTTTCCATATCGTGGGGAAGACTCCAGCAATGGGAAGGCAGTATGCACTACTAAAAATAGAAGTGTAGACAGGGAGGCACTGCTTGGGATAGTAGAGAGCCCTGTAGACTATATATCTGGGTATATACCCACAGGGTTCACAAATGACTTTTCTAAGCAGTGCCTCACCACCTACACTGTATTGAAGGCCATGTGCTCTTTAGGAAAGACAGATATAAAGGCAAAAGTGGAGGAGTGGCATTGTATATCAATGAGGAGGTAGACTGTAGGGAAATTCAAAGTGATGGAATTAACAAGACAGAATCAATCTGAGTAAAAATCACATTGGGGAAAAAAGCTACTAAAGTTTCTCCTGGAATAGTGCTTGGAGTGTGCTTCAGACCGCCGGGATCAGATTTAGACATGGATAGGAACATCTTTAAGGCCTTTAAGGAAGTTAATACTACTGGGAACTGTGTGATTATGGGAGACTTTAACTTCCCAGGTATAGACTGGAGGACATGTGCTAGTAGTAATAAGAGGGCCCAGATTTTCCTGGATGTGATAGCTGATGAATTCCTTCTTCAAATGGTTACCAAACCAACGAGAGGGAATGCCATCTTAGATTTGGTACTGGTGAGTAGCGAGGACCTCATAGAGGATCTGGTTGTAGGGGACAACTTAGGTTCAAGTGACCATGAGCTAATTCAGTTCAAACTAATTGGAAGGATAAACAAAAATAAATCTGTGACCAGGATCTTTGGCTATGTCTACACTTGCTAAAATTAGTTTGAACTAACTAATTTTAGTTAAATTCCAAAGGGGTAGCCGTGTTAGTCTATTGTAGAAAGACAACAGAGTCCTGTGGCACTTTTAAAGACTAACAGATTTATTTATCGCATGAGCTTTTGTGGGAGAAAATAAATAAATCTGTTAGTCTTTAAAAGTGCCACAGGACTCTGTTGTAATTTTAGTTAGTTCGAATTAGCTTAATTTGAACTAGCATGGCCACACTGGAATGTTAGTTTGAACTAAGCAAGCACTTGCTTAGTTCGAATTAGCGATCCCCATTCATTTCAATGGCCGGTTAATTTGAACTAAGAAATTAGTTCGAATTAACATGGCCACATTGGTTAATTCGAACTAGTTAGTTTGAATTAACCCCTTAGTTCGAATACCCTATTTGAACTTATTAGTTTGAATTAAGGAAGCCCTTAATTCGAAATAACTAAAGCCTAGTGTAGCCATGGCTTTAGTTAATTCGAATTAAGCCTCCTTAATTCGAACTAACTTGCCAGTGTAGACATAGCCTTTGACTTTAAAAAGGCTAACTTTAGAAAATTAAGGGAATTAGTTGGGGAAGTGGA
This sequence comes from Pelusios castaneus, assembly GCA_007922175.1. Classification (NCBI taxonomy): domain Eukaryota; kingdom Metazoa; phylum Chordata; order Testudines; family Pelomedusidae; genus Pelusios; species Pelusios castaneus. The sequence goes on from ML685797.1 coordinate 1,309,836, forward strand.
CTGGACAGAAAAACTCAGGAATGTAAAGGTAGAAGAAGCTTATAATCACTTCAAATCAAAGTTGCAAGAACTATCTGAAGCCTACATTCTGAGGAAGGGGAAAAAATTCATAGGCAAGAGCTGTAGACTGAACTGGATGTGTAAGCATCTCAGAAAGGCGATTAGAAGGAAGCACAGAGCTTACAAGGAGTGGAAAAGGGGAGGGATCAGCAAGGAAAGCCACCTTTTGGAGGTCAGAACATGTACAGATAGAGTGAGAAAGGCAAAAAGTTAAGCTGAGCTGGACCTTGCAAAGGGAATTAAAACCAATAGTAAAAGGTTCTTTAGCCATATAAATAGGAAGAAAACAAAGAAAGAAGAAGTGGGATCGTTAAAAACTGAGGATGCGGTGGAGGTCAAGGATAATCTAGGCATGGCTCAATGTCTAAATAAGTACTTTGCATCTGTTTTTAATGAGAGTGAAGATGAGCTGGGGGATAGAGGTAGGGTAGCTAATGGGAATGAGGTCATGGAAGTGGAAATTGCCATACCCAAGGTAGAAGCCAAACTTGAGCTGCTGGATGAGACTAAGTCGGGGGGCCCAGACAAACTCCATCCGAGGATATTAAAGGAATTGTCTCATGAAATTGCCAGCCCATTAGCAAAGATTTGTAATGAATGTGTAAACTCGGGGGTTGTATTGTATGACTGGAGAATCACTAATATAGTTCCTATTTTCAAGAAAGGGAATAAAAATGATCCAGGTAACTACAGGCCTGTTAGTTTAACCTCGGTAGTATGCAAGGTCTTGGAGAAAATTTTGAAAGAGAAAATACTTAAGGCTATAGAGCAGGGGTCGGCGACCCCTGGCATTAGTGCCAAACCTGGCATGTGGGCCGAGCCTCAGCGGCACGTGGGTCGAGCCTTAGCGGCATGCAGCGCCACTCAGGCTCCCCTGCTGACCTGGCCCCCGCTCGCCGCGCTTCCCTGTTGGGGAGCGCAGCCAGCAGCTGCGGCGCATGGCTGATGGCCCCTGCTGTCCCCACCCCCGGCTGGGAAGAGCTGCTGGAGGGGAGGGGACTTAATTTGTAAGTGTAGATGCACCCAAAGAGCTTGATCTTGCTGCAGTTCTACATGGTTAAACATCTGTTGATTTCAGTGGGATTTTCTTTACTTGAGACTGCAGAAGTTTAAGTCCCCAAAGCATATTCTTTCAGTTCAAACCATTACAGTAGCCAGTGTGCCACAAATAATGGTAAAGGAATGGTGTAAAAGGGAAAGATCTAAGAATCTTTCTCATCTTTTCTGCTCACCATTCTATGACACATATAGAGCCAATTCATTCTGTGTGGAGTGTGTATGTGGGTGACGTTCTTTTCTGTCCTTTCTTTGGCACAACTCTTCCTCTCAGCTCATGTGGATGCTCAGAAAGTCTTTAGCTAAAATGGGAATTGAGTCCTGTGCTCCTGAGTCCCAATCCGGTATCTTTACCATAAAACCATTTCTTCAGATTTTAAGGCCATAAAGGGTGACCCTCTGCACGTCTCTTCTATATGAATGGAGCCCTGACAACATTAGGGAGTTGTGGGGAGTGAAGCAAAGAGAACTGCTACTCATTGTGACATAGTCCCGTGTCCTACTTCTGGACTTCAACAGTGTTGGCAATAATAGAGTAGTTTAGGGTTTTATTACCTCCACCTGGGTGTCCTCTACAGCAGTTAATGTGAAGCTGCAGATAAACCAATTAACGGTGCTAGTGCTATTAGGTGGGGCAGTGTGTCAGGGATGGAGGCTATTGCAAAACAGTTTTAATAGATCCATAGAGTTTAAGACCAGAAGAGACCATCTAGTCTGACCTCTGGTAAATCATTGGTTACCAATACCACCATCCCAAACACACTGAACCCAACAATCAAAATTAAATCAAAATATTACAACTCACAGTAGTTATGTGCCACACCCAGAGAATGTGAGGGACTGATGTACATCCACATGTGAGACCCCAGAAACGGCAGAGAAATGATTAATATACCAATATTCCTGGCAAGTAGCCTGCACACTCATACTCTGCAGAGGAAGACAAACCCACCCCTTGGTCATGGCCAATCTGACTTTGGGGACAATTTCTTATCCATACCCCACACATTAATAACTTAAACCCTGAGTACATGAGCAAGAACCAGCCAGTCAAACACCTGAGAGAGAGAATGCTTGTGCCACCTCAGAACTCTGTCTCACCCTGCCCAATGAAGCAGCTCTAGCCATCCCTGAGGCTTCAAAGGAAGGAATTTAAAAACAAAAGAAGTCCCAGGATACATTGGGGTGGGGGAAGAGAGGGTCTCTTCCTGACCCCTGGCTTAAACCTTGAAACATGAGTTTTATGACCATAAGACATAAACAGGAAGTGAGCTGCAGGGCTGTTGAGCTCTGTCCCCACCATCACAAGGAACACTGCTGTACAATTGCACTCATAAATATTTCCAGCTCACTCTTAAAACTAATTGAATTATTTGCCCCCACCACTCTTATTAGGAAGTGTATCAGTCAGGGTCCAGAATGCCCACTGGGTGAATAGGGAGTTTGAACCACAAAGAACAGGTAGTTGAATTAATCACTAGCATAACATTTTATTGTGTTATATAATATGTTGAGTAAAGTATTTTGAAAGCTAGTAATGTTCTAAATGTATACAGTCTTTATGGGCATGTCTACGCAAGAACTGGACACCTGTGGCTGGCCCATGCCAGTTAACTTGGGCGTATGGGGCTCAGGCTACAGGCTGAACTCTGGAATTCTCCCATTTTGCAGAGTCCAGGCTTCAGCCCAAACCCAAACATCTATACTGTAATTAAACAGACCCTTAGCACCACACCCTGCAAGCATGAGTCAGCTGGCTGGTGGAGACTGAGGATCTCCAGCGTCTGGGGGCCCAGCCTACATTTGCACCCTCTCTTGCTTCACACCACCACCAGCAGGGCAGGAGTTGTCAGCTTCCCCCAGCTGCCCTGCAGAGCCAGGGCAGGAAGGCTTGGGGTGCAAATGCAGGCTGGGCTCTGCTGCCCACCCTGCTCTTACCCAGTGCTCAGTGCCCGCCTCTCCCCCCACAGATTGGTGCTGGCTCTGATGGGGCAGCCTCATTCCTCCTGTGCCACCCGTCCCTGAGAAGGGTCAGGCCAGAGGGGGACAGATGGCACTATCCACACACATACCTGCTGTTCCAGCCCTGTAGTCTGGTACCTCGGCCACCATAGGATGGCCTCCATTCCCAACCCTCAGCACCCCCATCAGATGTGATTTAAAAATCGAGTCAAGACCAACTTGGCTTTGCTAAAGGGGAGGCTGATCCCCTTAGAGAGGGCCCATGATGAGTCTGGCTTGTGTGAGGGAGGAGTTCTATGGGACTCTCGGTGAGTGGGAGGAGTCAGGAGGATACTGGCCCCACAATCACGCTGAGATGTTCACAATGCTCATGCTGAGTGCTCACTGCTCAGGCAGGGGAGCTTCGCAGGGCCAGTGGAGAGCATGGGTGGGGGGTGCTCAAGAGGATGTAACAGAGGATGGGGGTGGAGGTTGGAAAAATGGAGGCTGTGCTGTTGTTATCTTTCTTCCCTGTCAGGTAGCAGTGGCCATTCCCACTGCATGTCACAAGAAGTAGCAGGACAGCTGGGGGGTGGGGGAGCAGGGCAGGCCTCAGCCCTGCCCCTCCTTCCTGGCTTTTTCAGGGCTTGAGGCAGCTTGTGCAGGCTCAGCCCTTAGCCCATGTCCCCACCAGCCCCAGGAGACCTCCTGGTTCCCATGCTCCCTTTCTTAACACATTGCAATGCTGAGGGAATACTCCGTCCCAGCCAAGTTACGGAACTTGGAAGCCCTGACTGCAGCTAGACTGGAATCCCCTATGTGCAGCTGTAGGAGGCCGAGGGGTGGGGGTGGGTGTAAAAGCTCCCAGTCTTGCCCTCCGCAACTCCTTCAGGGCTGGAGGCGGCTTATCGGCCTCAGCAGCAGGAAGCTTGAGGTGCAGCCCACTCCTGTTCCCGGGCCAGAGGCGGCTTTTGGGGTAGGCGAGGCAGGCAGCCACTTAGGGCCCTGAGCAGTAAGGTGCCCCGTCAGGGTCGGTCGCCTGCTTCCCTAACAGGGGTCAGCATTATGTTCCCTCTAAGCCTCGCAGCAGCCATCGCACCCCCCGCGCAGCACTGAGGGTCCGCTGTGCAGCCCGGCAGCCCCCGCAGCTCCCTCCAAACCCCTGGGGCTGCGGCTTTGCCGCGGCAGATCCGACCTGAGCCTGGCCTCTGGGCTGGTCCTCCCCGCCCCCAGGGCAGAACAGGCAAGCTCAGGGCTGGGGCAGGAGCACGGGCTTGCCTGCCTGCCCCATGCAGCCAGGGCAGCAGGATGGCCGCGACGGGGGAGGGCTCCCGGGCTCCCATCCGCCGACCGCCTTGACTGCTGGGGCCAGGGCTGGGGTCGGCTCTGCTGCACTGACAGCCTTTGCCTCCCAGCACGGGGCCGGGATTGGCCTCCAGGGCAGGGGTCAGCACCACCCCGCCAGTGGCTTCCCGGGGCCACGGTCGGGTCCCCCCTGCCAGCGGCCTCAGCTTCTTTCTCTCTTTTCCTTCTCATTCTTCCTTTTTCTTTTCTTCTTTCTCTTTCTTCCTCTTTTCTTTCCTTCTTTCTCTTCCTTCCTCTTTTCTTTCCTTCTCTTC
>ML685797.1:1314521-1335454 GCA_007922175.1 Pelusios castaneus
TCTTCCTTCCTCTTTTCTTTCCTTCTCTTCCTTCCTTCTCTTCTTTGAATTTCTTTCTCTTCCTTCCTTATCTTCTTTGCATTTCTTTTTCTTTCGTTGTTTCTCTTCCTTCTTTTTCTTTCCTTTGTCTTCCTTCTTTTTCTTTCCTTCTTTCTCTTTTTTCCTTCTTTGTCTTCTTTTTTCTTTCCTTCTTTCTCTTCCTTCTTTTTTTCTCTTTTTTCCTTCTTCTTTCCTTCTTTCTCTTTCTTCCCTTTTTCCTTCCTTCCTTCCTTCCTTCCTTCCTTCCTTCCTTCCTTCCTTTCCCTCTTTCTCTTCTTTCCTTCTTTCTCTTCCTTTTTTCTTTCTCTTTTTTCCTTCCTTCCTTTTTTTCTTTCTTTCTCTGTCCCTTCTTTTTTCTTTTTCTCTTCTTTCCTTCTTTGTCTTCCTTCTTTATTTTTCCTTTCTTCCTCCCTCCCTTCTTCTTTCTCTTTCTTTCTTCTCTTTTTTTTCTTTCTCTTCCTTCCTTCTCTTTATTAAAAAAAAACTTTTTAAAATTAATTTTAAATAAAAATCTTTCTAAAAATTAAATTTCAATTAAAAATTCATTCAAAATCAATTAATTAAACACAATTAATTAATTCTATTTACAATCACTTTAACTTCAATTAATGCCTATAATTTCTGTCGTGTGAGTTTACACAAAAATTTTATCAGAAAAGGTTTTGCACATGGTTTGAAAATTTTGCACACAAGCCACCAAACCTTAGAGGGAACATTTCAGCAACCCCCAGCACACATGCCAAATTTGGCATGCATGCTAATCCTGAGTGGCAGCAGCACCACTCAGGCTTCCCCCTGCTGGCCCTGCCCCCCAGCGTGGCCTGAAGGTTGGGGCCACAAGAGCCGCCTGCTGTGGCTCCAGGCTCCCTCCTGCTGGCTGCGATTCCCCGCTCTGCCGAGTTCCCACCTCTACAGCAAGGTAAGTGCTGTGGGGGGAGCTGGTTTGGGGGTCAGGGGCTGGATCAGGGCCCAGGGACCTGGGACCTGGTGCAGCCCTGTTTGGGGGCCCAAGGGCCAGCTTGGGAGCCTGGGCACCAGCACAGGGGCTGGCTCGGGGCCTGGGAGCTGGCGTGGGGCGGCTTGTGGGCCTGGGGGCTAGCGTGGACCTGTTCGGGGGCCTGGGGGCTGGCACAGGGGCTGGCTTGGAGTTCGGGAGCGGGCACGGGGTGGCGAGCCAGTGCGGCCCTGGTCGGGGTCCCGGAACCTGGCGTGGGGACCCAGGGTCCGGCATGAGGGCTAGCTCTGGGTGCGGGGGCTGGCTTGGGGGCTGGGGGACCGGCTCAGGGCGCGGGGCCTAGGGGCCAGCACGGGGGCCAGTGCAGCTTGCCTCAGGGACTGGCTCAGGGCTTAGGCCTTGTAGGGGGCCCCACAATGGGCCTTCGCCTAGGGCCCCAGGTAGCCTAAGGCTGCCTCTGTCCCAGGCAGCTGGTTCCAGGGAATCCAGGTCAGCCCTTAGCCTCTGCCGCCTCCAATTCCCAGCTGCTCAGTCCAGGAAGCTGGAGCAGAGACTGTCAGCTGCAGCAAGGTTTAGTGAGGGACTGCCTGGTGCTCCCTCCCAGGTTGGCACCTGGGGGTCATGCCACCCCTGTCCCCCATTGGGACGCCACGACAGCTGGTACAGGGCAGCTGCAGGTTTCTAACTGCAGTGTAGACATAACCCTGTGAAGTATAGATGTATGAATTTGTGTATTCATGTATATAGATAACTGTGCTCATAACCTGTGCTACAATTTCAACTGTCTCTCACAGAAGGCAGGGGTACCCCTCAAGCCATGTGTTTACTCAAAACCAGATGCAAAACAGGTAACATGTATTAGAAAAGAGAGTTTATCTAATATGAAAATGTAAAGCCTGCGGTTGCAATATTATGTTTATTTTCTGTGTAACTTGCTTCTGTTTGCTATTCCTCACTATTTTATCTCTGAAGCTGTGATTTTTCTATTGAATACACATTTTGTTGATTTTTTTACTCCAGGCAGGTCTTTAGTATGCAAACTGTCTGTAGAGTATTTGCCAAAGTAAACTGGTTTCTGGGAGGCTGGTTTCATGCCTTTGGGGGTTGAAAACCTAGAGGGGAAAAATCCCAGTGTCTGGTACTTAAGAATGTGGGGTAGAGAGATTTGTGGTGATCTAGGAATGGAAGGGCTGTTTGTGTTGCCCTGCGAGGAATAACTAGGCTGGTGGAAGCCAGCGTGAAACCTGGTGCTTCTGGGAAGAAGGCTACTGTTGTCAGGGCTTTGAACAAAAATTTAATAGAATAAAGGCACTTAAGGTTACAGATCAGGAAGTGATAGATCTCCTTACTAGTTTGGGTGATTCCCAAAACATCACAGAAGGCTGTGCCAGAACCTCACCCCTTTGATGGTTAGAACCTTCTTCTAATTTCCAGCCTAAATATGCTTGTGGCTAATTTATGTCCATTTGATTTTGTGCCAATATTATCTTTCACCTTCTTTGGCATTTATCCTGCTAATGTATTTACTAAGAGCAATCATATCCCCTCCCAGCTTTCTTTTTGCTAGACTAAACCAGCCAACCTCTTTTAGTCTTCTTACATAAGATAGCCCTTGTGACAGGCTGCTCCCCAGATCTGGTCTGGTGTGCCACTGTGACTACCTAGATTTCCACTCCTGAACCCTGATTCACCCCACTTTGCCAGGTGACCACTCACTCTTGAGTCAGTCTACACTAGTCTCCTGTATGTAATTGATCCCAGGCAGTGGTTGTATGCTCTGTGGCTACTCGAGAGATGGTCCCCAAGGGTGTGTCTACACTTGTGAATTAAGTCGACTTAAGCCTGTTTAAGTCGACTTAATTTAATCTGCATCTACACTACAATTTCCTTAAATCGACTTAAGATGCTGGAAATGTTAAGTCGTCGTTATTAAACCTACTTTAAAGTCGACTTTACTGGCTAAGTCGACTTAGCCAGTGGGGATGCAGATTAGCCCTAAGTCAACTTTAAGGGCCCCAGGGCTCCCCTAAGTCGATTTGGCAAGGTCCCCTTTAAGTTGACTTTATTTTATAGTGTAGACATGCTAAGTTGACTTAACAAAGTCGACTTTGCAATGTCGACTTATTTTGACAAGTGTTGACATAGCCCAAGTGACTACCCTCATCCTTAGATACCACAGTGGGAAATTCTGTCTTAAAGGGATTGGGATCCTTCTTCAATCATCATATACTTATGTTCATCCATTTAACAAAGAAATGGATATTGTCCAGCCTCCCTCACTCATACACTCTGAAGTCCACACAGCTTTAGATAAAACACACTAGTGTATTGATTAGGGTATGATTTTAAGTGAGTATTTAGCAAATCAATGCACAATCATTTTAATAAAGCAGTCAGTGATTGCCATAAGAAATTAAAAGATAAAAAATGCCTGCTACCCTAGAACACTACAAGAAATATGCTCATCTCACCCCTCAAATCCAATTGTGATGGTTTGTAGCCAACTCTGCCTCTTCCAAGGCAAGGCCCAATTCTTGTAGATGTTTCAAGATGGAGTTTCCCAGGCAAAAAGCCTGGAGCATCTCTCTTTGTTTCCAATCCCTTCGACTCCTCCCCCCCTTTCTGTGCTGCTATGTGATTCTTTTTACTTCTACCTTAGTCAGAGAGGGTATTTGCATTCCCTTTGCAGTTTTGGCTGTTTACATGCTGCTGGAAGAAAGTTCTGTCTGTCTCCCTCCCCCCTGAGCCATGCAAAGACTGTGCAAATACATGAGGCTGCAGGAAACATGATACCATAATAATCATGTAGAGTAGGTTATGAGAATTAATAAAGGAACCTTGCATGGAATAACTGGCATAAAATCATACAATCACAGTGCAAAAGTGAACAGAAAATATCACTTAGATCATAGCACAGGGGTGCACAGATGTGCATCCCATGACACCCCTCCATTCCCCTGATCAGCCTAGTAGTCCTCTTTGCACCTGTTCCAGTTTGAATTCATCTTTCTTGAACATGGATGAACAGAATAGTGCATAGTGTTCCAGATGAGGTCTTATCAGTGGCTTGTACAAAGGTATTAATACTTCTCTATCTCTACCAGAAATGCCTAGCCTAATACATCCTAGGATTTAATATGCCTTATTCACAGATGCATCACATTGGTGGCTTAAATAGTCACCCTGTAATTGACTTGTGCACCCAAGTCTCTCTCATATTCTGTTACTGCCAAATAATAAGCCCCCAGCGCTTAGTAGAAATTCTTATGACTAGACCATAAGTGCATGACTTTGCACTTTGCAATATTGAATGTTTTCCTATTTCTATCACTCCAGTCTTCAGAGTCATCCAGATCTTCCTGTACAATATTCCAGTCCTCCTCTGTATTGATGATGCCTCCTAACTTTGAATCATCAGCAAATTTCATTAACACATTCCTACTTTTTGTGCTAAGGTCGTTAATAAAAAAATTGAATAAGATTGATCCCAAAACCAATCCTTGAGGAACTCCACTGGTAATCTCCCTACAGTCCAATAATTCACCTTTCAGCACAACCCATTGCTTTCCCCCCTTTAGCCAGTTCCTTATCCACCTTACAGTGTTTATATTGATTCCCATTTTCCCTAATTTAACTAGTAATTTCCCATGTGGTACCATGTCAAATGCTTTGCTGAAGTCCCAGTGTATAAGATCTACTGCACTTCCCTTACCTAAAAATACCCAGTTATTTTCTCAAATAAGGAAATCAGGTTATTCTGGAATGATCTAGCTTTGGAAAACTCATGTTGTGTTATACCTCCTTTATTATATCCTATTAATTTAATTACTCTTTCTTTCATAATTTGCTTTAAAGTCTTGCATATTACTGAGGTCAAACTAATAGGTCTGAAATTGCCCAAAGCACATTCCCCCCTTTTCTTAAATATAGATATGACAGTAACTATTCTTCATTCATATATATAGTCCTACCCCAGAATAGATAGATTTATAAAAAGTTCTTACCACTGGAGGTTACATACATAACTTTAAAAAAAAGCTCATTATTCATTTCAATTTTCTTGGCAAGTGACAATCCAGTTAGAATTTTAACAACTCTCACCTTATTCCTATATTTTCTAACCTCCATAATGTAGCATTCTTTGCTGATCACCCAACTCCTTTATTCATTATTTATAGGAGTGGTCCCAAAACTTTTCAGGTCACACCCCACTTGCTCCACTTAATAGACTCAGTCCATGTCACCCTGGGAACCATGGTCAGGGACTAGAGCTGGGGCTAGGACCAAGGCTGTGTTCGGGGCCACAGCTGCCGCTGGGAACAGGACCATGGCCATGGCCAGGAGCCAGGAGCCTAGGCCGGGGCTGGAACTGCAGCCAAGTTGCAGCCTGAAGCAAAGCTATGTCTGATTTCTGTCAAGCTGCATTTAAATGTAAATTGAAATTCAATTAAAATACATCAAACCAGAATTTTAAAATAGCTTGTACAAGTTAAATAAAATGGCCTTAAATGCACTGGTCACATAAGAAAAAAAAAGGTTTATCAAGATTTTAAAAAAGGTTTATTTTTCATGTAAAACTGATTACTAACCAAAGAAAGTGATGAAACCATAGAAAGATGAAATTAGGAGCCTAAATATCTTTGATGCTCTGGGCCCATATCTTTCAAGATTTTAGAACTAAAAGATCTCACCATCTTACTTCTAGTTTATATTCATACATTGAAAAAGGAAGCAAGCTTTCCTACTTTTTTCAAATAGATTAATTAGTCATTGAGCAGAATTAGCTAAAGAATTTGAAATGAAAATATTCTGTTGTCAAAAGCTGATATAACAATTCAACAAACTCTGGTTATAGGTGCTTACAAGTGACTTGCACCCATTCAATAGTTTGATTTTCTTTAACACTTCAGCAGCAAACACGTATTGGTTGAATTTTTTTTAAATTTAAATTAGAAGAGAAGTTGGATTGCACAAGTCTTTTGGACCAGATGAACTGCATCCAAGGGTGCTGAGAGAGTTGGCTGATGTGATTGTAGAGCTGCTGGCCATTATCTTTGAAAACTAGTGGTGAATGGGGGAGGTCCCAGATGATTTGAAAAAGGCAAATATATTACTTATCTTCAAGAAAGGGAAAAAGGAGGTTCCGGGGAACAGCAGCCTCACCTCAAGCCCCAGAAAAATCATGGATCAGGTCCTCAAAGAATCCATTCTGAAACACTGGAAAGAAAATAGAGTGATCAGTAACTGTCAGCATGGATTCACCAAGGGCAAATCGTGTCTGACCAACCCGATTGCCTTCTATGATGAGATGACTGGATTTTGTGGATGTAGGAATAGCCATCGACATGATATACCTTGACTTTAGCAAAGCTTTTAATATGCTTTCCTACAGCATTGTTGTCAGCAAGTTAAGGAAGTATTGGTTGGATGAATGGACCGTAAGGTGGATAGAAAACTGGCTAGATCATTGGTGCTCACTGCGTAGGAATCAATGGCTCAATGTCTAATTGGCAACCAGTAATGAGTAGAGTGCCCCTGGGGTTGGTTCTGGAGCTGGTTCTGTTCAAAATCTTCATTAATGATCTGGATGATGGGATAGATTTCATGCTCAGTACATTCGTGGATGACACCAAGCTGGGGGAACGGTAGACACGGTGGAGGGCAGGGATATGATTCAGGGAGACCTAGACAAATTGGAGCACTGGGCTAAAAGAAATCTCATGAGGTTCAACAAGGACAAGTGCAAAGTCCTGCACGTAGGATGTAAAAATCCCATGTACTGCTATAGGCTGGGGACTGATCAGCTAAGTAGCAGCACTGTAGAAAAGGACCTGGGGGTCATGGTGGATGGGAAGTTGGATATGAGTCAACAGTTGTTGCCAAAAAGGCCAATGGCATCTTGGGCTACAACTGTAGGAGTGTTGCCAGCAGATCCAGGTATGTGATTATTCTCCTCTGTTCGGCACTGGTGACGCCACATCTGGAATACGTTGTCCAGTTTTGGACTCCCCACTACAGCATGGATGTTCACAAATTAGAAAGAGTCAGCGGAGGGCAACAAAAATGATTAGGAGGCTGGGGCACATGACTTACGAGGAGAGACTGAAGGAACTAGGCTTATTTAGTGTGCAGAAGAGAAGACTGAGGGGGGATTTGATAGCAACCTTCACCTACTTGAATGGTTGTTCACATCCTCCCATCTAAGGCATTGCTCCAGAATGACACAAGTTAAAGTATGGATATAACATCAAATTCCTAACTTCTAATAGAAATAGAATTCCTAGACATAAACTATATAATCATTCCCAGCAAATTACTACCTTTCTATTGATACCAAACATGACAAGTTCCTATGGATTATAGCATTTACGAGATAGCCATTGAAAATAATATCATAAATGCTTCCCTAAATCCAGACAGCATCACATACAGGGCTCTGCCCTGTCAGGGTCCCTGTCCTCCTTTGCCCCATTGCACACAGCGGGTGCCCCTCCCCTGCCACCGTGGACCTGCCCAAGGTCCCCCTAGCCCCACAAAGTCGACCTAGAGCATCCAGTGTGGATGCTCTAGGTCGACTTTGTAAGTTCCCCTTTAAGTTGACTTTAATATTAAGTGTAGACACACTAAGTCTACTTAACTAAGTCAACTTAGTTAAAGTCGACTTTAAAGTTAAAGTGTAGACATAGCCTAGGAGGGTGGTGAAGCATTGGAATGGGTTACCTAGGGAGGTGGTGGAATCTCTGTCTTTGGGATGTTTAAGGCCCGGTTAGACAATACCCTGGCTGGGATGATTTAGTGGGAATGGTCCTGATTTTAGCAGGGGTTGGACTAGATGACCTCATGAGGTCCCTTTAAACCCTAAGATTCTACGATTCTATTTAGGTAAATTATCAGAGGCCTACGGGTTAACATGGGGCTCGACAAAACCTGGGTGCCAGGTCGCCATAGTACCTGGGAATTGCATCATGGAGCCTAGCAGAATGCCCCCTGGGAACCCCCTTTCTCCCCAAAAATGCTGATGGTGTCTTCAGAGGCATATGGCTGGTTGTCAGTGGTGGTGCACTTCATTACCCTGCTCTGCTGCTGAAAGAGGTGGTGGCAATTATCAGTGCTGGGGGGCTTCCTCACACCCCTGCCACTGCCACTTTTCGGTAGCACGGGGCCCTCTATGTGCCACACACCTAGGCTCTTCAGTTTTAAAAAAACATTCATTTTGATGTACCTTGACTTGAACCAGTTTAGAAGCAATCAATTTCAGTTGTCAGAAACCCTTTAACGCTATGTACCTAAGCCTTCTCATACAGATAGCCATTACAGATCAGTTGGTCTACATGAGATTTTACATATCAGTCAGTCAAATCAGATACTCAAATGCAAAATCAGGCACCCAGGCAATAATGTTGATTTGTGACCCTGAGTGGAAGGTTGATGTTTCTGAAAATAAATTATGGTTTATACAGCTTCCCCCCAATTTTTTTTTCATTTGTGAGAAGTATAAAACTGTTAATATTCCTCATTTTACTGAATTGTTTTGGAATATCATAGGTGAGAACTAAATAAATTGCAAATTGTTTATTCAGAATGACAAGGAGTTGCAGTTTTCATGGAATGTGAAAAGTATGTCACATGCTCTAACTTGTAGTCTGTGCAGAATATTTAGACTGTATCAAACTGAGAACTAGGTAGCATGCAGCAGCTGAAAAGAATATAATTTCACCACGAAGACTGTCCTATGCTATGAGATACTTTAATTCCTACTACAAAATAGCAAAATATATGTTGTTTATTCGGGTATATTGTATTGCTGGATTATAGGTACAGAATATCATTAGTGTAAGCATTATAAAATTTGTAAATATTGTAAAAGTTAATACACATACACACATATGAAATTATTCAATGTCAAAGGTAAATATAAGGGCTGAAGCATTTGTAGTGTACAGAAATCCACCAATACATTACATGGGAATTATAAAAGAAGTACATAGAACTCTTAAATATCTATTTACTTTATAGCTACTATTCTCTCAATTATAAAAGAAAAAGAAAAAAAACCAGATAATGCATATGAAAAGCCCAGACTTCTTTTTGTTTTGCTACTGCAAAGTCAGTCAACAAAGGGAGTCTAAGTCATCTAAACAAACAGAGTCCTGTGGCACTTTTAAAGACTAACAGATTTATTTATTGCATGAGCTTTCGTAGAAGAAAATCCCACTTCTCCAAACGCTTTTCTCTCACGAAAGCTCATGCGATAAATAAATCTGTTAGTCTTTAAAAGTGCCACAGGACTCTTTGTTTCTCTGCAATAGACTAACACAACTACCCCTTTGGAACTTAAGTCATCTAAAATAACTTATGAGATGAGCTGACGTTAATGAAATCAACAACAAAGCTAGTACACAAAGACAGAACCAAAAGAAAATTGAAAAGAGTTATGTTACATTTGCGCTCCATTGAAAATAACAGACAAAACAATATTCCTCCTAAACAGGAAAAAATAAATCTAGTTATTAGGTGATATTAATGTATCAGTGAGGCATAAAAAAACCTCAAAGATATTGCATATTTTAAGTGATAGAAAAACATAGATAGGAGCAATTTACTTACAGCAACAAATAAATAATTCTAAAGGAGGTAGACCGCATGTGTCTCATAGTACTTATGTAGCTTCCTGATAGAATTTGTTATGATGAGACATTGTAGTGAACTGTTGGATCTTGCAGCGCTCTGATCTTTTCGGGGGTCCCCCTCAACAAGCCAACAATCACAAAGACAGCCCAAGTGACCAAGTGTGGGAGTGGGTGTGCGTGAAATTTTTCAGATGAATATTTTTTGGGTTTTTTTTTTTTGCTGAAAAATGCAGATTTTCATTGACCAAAACATTTCATGAAGCTGTGTCAAATTCAGCAAATTGTTTTTTTTTCTGGCCAAACAATAACAAAAGTCCAGAAAGTCAGAAATGTTTCATTTCAACCTTATTTTAAACAAAATATTTTTATTTTTGATTAAAATGATAGATTACAAATTCAAAGTGTTTTCAGATTTTTTAAAAAAAGATTAAAAACCTCAAAAATGAAACCAAACATTTAGTTTCAGGTTGGATTATGTGTTTCACTTGATCTAAAATAAAGGATGTGGGGGGGGGGGGTTGGTTAACTTTTTTGGTTTGCCAAAATATTTGAGTTTTTTGTTTTTGTTTCAGATCAACACAAAATAATTTTTTGCCCCTGATTCTTTTCAGCCACCAAACTGAAAAATTGGTTATTTGCACAGCCCTAATTAAGAGCTCTAGTGGTGTCACCTACAAACTCACTTTTGGCCACCAGGTGGCTGCCTAGAATTGAGACACCTCTCTGGTTAGCTACCAATATGGTCTCTGGCTGTAAATAAAAGGGGGCAGATTGTGTAAAGAGCTGATGAACTGATGTAGTGAAACTGGAGTTCAAGAGTTGACTGTCATTACTCCTGCAGAGGAAGTTGATTGTGTCATGATGATTCCTCTGGTACTTGTAGGAGCAGCGAAAGAATTCCAGTGGCAACTAATATTTTCCACTGTAATGGCTCTCTTTCTGCTCCCTGCCTCACTGCCAGACAACATCTATAGGGGAGGCCTGAAAAATTCTACCACATACCAATTATTCATAGGCAATTAGACAGATAGATGGCATTATGGCAGGAAAGGTGTGAGAATGGGTTCTGGGCAATTGGGTAAGAGAGAGGCAGTGTTAGGGATCAGTGGAGTAATGGGTTGTTTATGGAGGTAAATAGAAACAGGGTAGAGAAAAAGAAAACCCTGGGAGAAGATAAACACATAGCAAGAGAAGGGGTCCTCCATAGGGTTAACTTCATTGGGGTACTGTCAGGACCGGATTAAAACACACTAAGTCCCTAAGCTATTTCAAGATTCAGAGGCCCCATACCATAAAAAATAAAGATAAAAAAGTGTATTACATTATAACAGAAAGGGTAATGAAAGGCAAAGATGCAATGAAAAACAACTAAAAACATAAATCTTGCAAAAAGCCTTATTTGCATTATCAATTTCAATTATGATAAGTCTTCTTAGTTATCTCTGACATATTTAGAGACCCCCTCATAATGCAAGCCATAGCTTACTTAGCTTGTGCCTAAATCCAACACTGGGTACTGTGGATCTGGCCCTTTTAATAAGATTTAGTCTGTTAAATCCGAGGGGGAATGATGCAAGAATCTTTTTATTGTTGCTCCAGAATCTCGGAAACCAGCCCTTCCCTTGATTTGCAGCTGTATTACAGATTTTACATTCCATTTCACATCTAGTCAATCCAAATTCCTCAGATTAAAATTGGTTCTTTCCACCCTTAGTATGTATGTTAGTCTAATTAGGTAGTGGAGCATAATACCCCTCAGTATAGAAACTTTAAGAAAACACTGAATGTGGCTGAAATCTCTGTCTTCTGTTTTGAGACAACATGGATTGTAGAATATCTCAGTTTGGACAAAACTGTCACATACTGTCAGATGAAAAGATGTAACTGCACATCAGAATGAAGCCATTTAATAAAGAACTATAATGGTAAAATAAAAATCCCCACCTCGCTTACCTAATCGGGCATGCAAACTCCATTTTAGTAGCAACAAGAAATGTCATCTAATGATGTTCATACTGGTTACCCCAAGGATGAACCAGCAATCAGACACATTGCTCATTCTATTTGAGCTTGTGAGTTGCTCTGCAAATCAGTATGCAGATATAGTCTGAGGCTGAAACTAACAGCCATGCCTCAGTGATGAGATGAAACATGAAGCTCTTATTTGGAACCTTCTGGTGTTGCTATTACCGAGCCTCATTGCCTAAACAACAATATGCATACTATTATCATAAATGTTTGACAGTGTGTTTCCTTTATAATGTGTTGGTAGTGAGCTCATTGTGACCTTATTGTGTCTTTACTTTTAAGGACTGAACAATAGTTTTGTCCTAACTACCGCTATAACATAATGATGAATCTCAAGAAAATATATTCCAAAATTGTTGTTTAAACAGAAATCAATAAGTATAGATCTTTAATTGACATTATTATTGCTTTATTGTTTAGAAATTACAAAGCCATATAAGGACTCTTTATTTTTTCAGCTGTATGAGTTTCTGAAAATCCACTGCTAAGTAAGCTCAGCTTTGTTCCTTGCCCTCTCCCACCTGAAATACTTGCAGGTCTAACAAGAAGTTAATTCAAATTTCAGTCTCTGATGTTCAAGAAAATAATTACTTATATCCATTCTTTTTGTAGCTTAGTAGAGCTGGACAGATACCTAAGAAACAAAGACCTGCGAACATTGAGTCAGATAATACAGTGAATTTGTTATGGCAAAGTTCACATTCTTTTTGTGTTCTCTTTCTAAGGCTATTTTGGTGAATGGTTTTTCTGACAGATTATCAAAAAATGAATTCTAACAGAATATTAGATATTTGTAAAAAAGCGTATTTTGGAATTGTAAATGTCATGACACTGGACACTTGATTTTATATGTAACAAACTGCTCAGTAAGTTCAGTCACTGAAAGTATTTGGGATATAATTATGAATGAGTAAATTCATAGAAGCCTTATGTTCATGGAAATTTCATAAATTAAAAAAGGAGGCTACATTCATTGAATAAATTATTCACTCTGAATGATTCTCAGCTCTATGACTCAATCATTGTTGCTCCAGTGTTTTGTCTGTATTTTGCATGTGAAGTATAAAACTATCATCACAGTCCTCAAAACTTTTACTTATATGAAGTGGCCAGCTGAATTCAGTCAGGATTAGGACCCATTACACTGTGCTCTTTCGAAGCTGAATCCATATCATAGAATCATAAGGTTGGAAGGGACCTCATGAGGTCATCTAGTCCAACCCCCTACTAAAAGCAGGACCACTCCCACTAAATCACCCCAGCCAGGGTATTGTCCAACTGGACCTTAAATATCTCCAAAACCGGAGATTCCACCACCTCCCTAGGTAACCCGTTCCAATGCTTCACCACCCTCCTAGTGAGAAAGTTGTTCCTAAAATCCAACCTCGACCTCCCCAGCTGTAACTTGAAACCACTGGTCCTTGTTCTGTCCTCTGTTACCATCGAGAACAGCCTAGCTCCCTCCTCTTTGGAGCACCCCTTCAAGTAGGTGAAGGTTGCTATCAAATCTCCCCTCAGTCTTCTCTTCTGCAGACTAAATAAGCCTAGTTCCTTCAGCCTCTCCTCGTACGTCATGTGCTCCAGCCCCCTAATCATTTTTCTTACCCCCCACTGGACTCTTTCTAATTTGTCAACATCCTTTCTGTAGTGGGAAGCCCAAAATTGGACACACTATTTCAGATGTGGCCTCACCGGTGCCGAATAGAGGGGAATTATCACATCCCTCGATCTGCTGACAACGCTGCTACTGATGCAACCCAATATGCCATTGGCCTTTTTGGAAACAAGAGCACACTATTGACTCATATCCAGCTTCCCATCCACCATAACCCCCAGGTCCTTTTCTACAGTGCTGCTACGTAGCCAATCAGTCCCCAGCCTGTAGCAGTACATGGGATTTTTCCGTCTTAAGTGCAAGACTTTGCACTTATCCTTATTGAACCTCATGAGATTTCTTTTGGCTCAATGCTCCAATTTTTCTAGGTCTCCCTGAATCCTGTCCCTGCCCTCTAGTGTGTCCCTGCCAGCAGGTAGAGGATCTTGGGGGGGCAATTACCGCACCAGCGGGGTACAAATCAATCTTTATTGAAAAATGTAAAACAGTAAAATTTAACAATGGGGTGTATGGGGTTTGTTACAGTAGGCAATAATGGGGTGTATGGGGTTTGTCACAGTAGGCAGTTGGGGAGGGGGTTTCTCTTATTAAGCAGTGTGAAAATGAAGAGGTGTCACAGCGAGTCACAATTGGTGGCTAGCGATTCTACAAAAAAAAGCAACATGTCACAGTGGTATAGGTGTAGAGGTACAGTAAAGGCAATGGTAACCAATGGGGCTTTACGAATATGAATGAGATACAAATGGCAGTAAAATTGCACAATAAGGGTGATTAGTCAATTTACACCAGTGTAATAGTACAGATGAGAATCAATAACTTGGTTTGTAGGACTGAAGTGGCAGGCAGTCTGTAAGAGTGTACCTAGAGGCTGGGTTAAGGAACAGGGGTGGGGTGGGGTGAGTAATCAGTGGCAGAGGAAGAGGGAAGAGTACAGCTGCAAGGGATGCAGCAAGAGGCATGAAGCCCTGCAGGGCGAGGCTCAGAGGAGCCTTCAGGAGCCTGCAGGCTAAACATGGAGGAATTAAAGAAGAAAGGCAGCAAGGGGCTTTGGAAGTTCGGGGAGAGGTGAAGACACAGAGGCACTTATTCAACACCTTAACAGCAACTATACAACTTATGCTAATAATGAACAACAGAAAGAAGGAAAAACAAAAAGAGAGAAGCAATACAATAAAACAATTATCTTTAATCTAGCTTGACTATGGCCACACAATATACCAGGTAATGGCAAACAAGTATCTCAATTAACTACCGCTAAATACAGACACAAAATTCAATTCTAACAGCACTACAACTTATACAAGCTAATAAAATGCAACTTAATAAAACTAAACCTAAACAAACTAATGAAACTAAACCTAATGGCACGCCTTATACTATACTGGTCCTATTGACCAGGGGGAGCAGTCCCAGAGGCAGAGTGGTGTGAGCCCAGGGTACAGCTCCTGGGGGAGTCAGGGGATGGTGGCTGCAGCAGTGGAAACAGCTGAAAGCAGGAAGCCCCGGGACAGAGCACATGGAGGCAGAGCTTGGCAGCGGCACAGGCTTTTCTTTAAGCAGCAAGGGAACTGCGGAGTTAGAAACAGTTTCAGGCACAGACCAAGGAATTAATTTGAATCTGTCTGCTGGGGAAGCAAGGCCAGCAGCTAGGACAGGGAGAGTTTGCAAGAGGGGAGCCTTACCCATTCCCAGGACAGCAGCAGGGATAGAGGCAGGAACAGCAGCAGCATCAGAGGATGCAGAGGAGGCTCGGTTCATTTTCAATAGTCAGGAGATCTCACAGGAAAAATTCGGTGTTCATGGGAGGGGAGTTCAAAAATGGGGAGTACGCTCAAAAATTAAACGAGAGCGGAGAAAGGGCCCCCCAAAAGACCCCTAGCTGATCAGACTAGGTGGCAAAGCAGGAACCTCTCTGATGTCTGACTCAAAAATGTCTGGTTTTAAAGGCAAACTCAGGCAGCTTCCCGCCAGTAACTCTGATTGGCTTCCTCTGCCACAGGGGAGGAGAGAGGGCAGGGAAAACTGCAGGTAAGCACAGGACATGTCTGGGCAAAGTTCTGAACCACAGGTATGACTCATGCCCTTAAGCTCAACAGGCCATTTAAGTCTTGCACTCCTGGGCATTGTCCACCCTACACCGAGCCAGGGTCTAAGCCAAGGAGCTAAAGGCTGCCTCCCTGGGCTGGGCAATGGACCTTAGCAGCCCAGGAGGGCTGGCCACACAAAACAACAAAACAAAGGGAAAATAAATGCAGCAGGGGGACAGCTGCAACAGACATAGTGTGTCTTCCATTCCTCCCAGTTTGGTGTCATCCATGAACTTTCTGAGCATGCAATCTATCCCATCATCCAGATCATTAATGATAGTTCCTTCATCCTCCCTCTTTTAGCACCTGTCCCTACTTCTCTTGAACTGAATGCAAGATTTGCCACTGATTTAAAAAAGAATAGATTTGGGCCTTCAGGCTCTTGCCATCTCAGGTGGTGCTTACACACAAAAATCATCAAGTAGCATTCATATTGTGATTATTCATGGCACTGTGATATTAGCCTGAACATTAAGGTTCAACTGTGCTATTGGATATCCGATTAAAGCAGTTTGACATTTTTAATAATTCAGTAGCATGACTTTTCATTGCAGGTCAAGCAGATGAACAGCAGGTAAAATCCATATACTCAGTAGAGCTTAAGTCATTAGACTTAGAAATTCTAACAAATGACATACTGTAATCCTGAGTTGAAAACACTTATGCAACTGAGAACTACTGGGTTTAATGAGATTACTCATGTCTATAGAGTTACCTAGGTATGTAAGACTTTGCACATTCAGGACTTAGTTCTCTATTCACTAAATTTCATAATGTGATTGACTCTTAAAATGTCTCTTTGTTCTTAATCATTTATGTCATCAGTTTGGAAAGAGAAGCTAACTTAAAATATTAATATTAGTTGTAGTCGTTTTATTTCATCACCAATTAAAATAGAAGAAAACATTTTATAAACTAGTCTAATCAAAGCCTAGCTATAATAGGGACTGTTGAAGTCTTGTCACTGGAAAGCAAATGATTAGAAAGTACTGCTTATAATAAATTAGGAGCACTTTGGCCTTAGGAGCGAACAAGATACAATGAATTTTTTGGAGAAAATCTGTTCAGTGATTCAGACTCCAAAATATATATATTTGGTTGGGTAAATGTATTTTGCATTGAATTTATGAAGCGTAACAGGGAAAAACTTACTGTATAATCCGAAAGTATTGGCTGGAAGTGTAGTCAAAATCACTTAGAGTAGTTAGAATTCCATACACTATCGATATTTAATGGAGTTTATTAATTCTGTCTGTGGAATATGGGGGTATTCAGAAACTGCCTGGGGATATGCCATACAAGACATATGGTCAAATCAGTCATTAAATAAGAATTTTCATTCATATGTTTTTCTGTGGTGATAATGAAACTTGAGATTTAGCACTTAGTGCTCTTCATTATATAGTAAAGAAAGCAAAAAACTTCTTTATTTTATAAATATTTTGGGAAGTTCACATGAAAAATGAGTAGGTTTTAACTGTAAGGTATTGCACTCTTCTGTTGTCTCTTTCATACATACAGATTATCATAGACAAAAACTTAAATTTAGTGAGTGTTAAAGTTGTATCAGTACACACTCATGACCTTCAAAGCAGAAGCTAAGAAGGAAATGTTTCCAGCATTCTTTGTCACCTTCAATTTGCCCACAATGCTGTCAATGACATACCGTAGCCCTCCATAAAAGAGTCACTTTCCATTTTCACATACCTGCCATTGTTGTCCAAAAAGACGGGTCATTTTAAATTTACATAGATTTGCATCACTTCACACAGTCAAGTAGACCTTATTTAAGTGCTTACTGAATTGTGCATAAACTTCCATTTTTACCTCATCCCGGATTTAGAGAAGGAATGGCTCTGATAGATCCTGACAGTTCAGTAAGCTAATTGCTGAGAAAGGGTGGTTGGTGCAATGCACGACTCCTCTCCCCTTGAGTGAGTGTCTCCCCCATTCCCTTGTCTTCTCTCTCTTATCTTCTTTTATATTATAAGATGCATTAAGGGGTGTGAGATGTGAGGGGCCAGGTGGCTGGGCAAGAGGGAAGAAAAGAGCGTGTGAATTTGGGGAAAAGTAGTAACAGGATTTTGGGTGGGAAAAGGCTGTGAACAAGGGGAGAAAAAGTGAGAAGTTTCCCAAATCTTCTCCCCCACGATCCAATTCTGCTCTTCCCTCCAAAACAGACAATTTAGTCTGTCTCCAACTATAACAGAGCCCAAAAATATAGATCCCTATTACATGCAGCAGCCCACAATTGATCCAGACACTCATATGAAATAGAGCCCTGACCCCAACAACATACATATACACAGTCACTCTACTTTTTTTTTGCTGATTCTGCTGCTCTGATCTTGCTGGGTGCTCTCCTGTGTTTTGGATCTTACTTCCCTTTGGCTTTTACAAGAAAATCAGGAGTTTCTTCTTCCCATTGTTAGGGGTAATGCCCTGTACCTTCTTCTGACACCCTAACTATAAAAAATTAAGGGAATTAGTTAGGGACATGGACTGACTGAAAAACTCATGGACTTAAAGGTGGCAGAAGCTTGGAATCACTTTAAATCAAACTTGCAGAAACTATCTGAAGTCTGCCTCCTAATGAAGGGGAAATAATTCATAAGCAAGAGTTGTAGACCAAGCTGGATAAGCAAGCATCTCAGACAGATGATTAAAAGAAAGCAGAAAGCTTACACAGAGTGGAAGATGGGAGGGATCAGCAAGGAAAGCTGACTCTTGGAGGTCAGAAAATGTAAGGATAAAGTGAGAAATGCTAAAAGCCAAGTAGAATTTGGACCTTGCAAAGGGAATTAAAACCCACAATAAAAGGTTTTATAGCCATAGGAATAGGAAGAAAACAAAGAAAGAAGAAGAGGGACCACTAAACCCCAAGGATGGGATGGAGATTAAGGATAATCTAGGCATGGCCCAATATCTAAACAAATCTTTTTCTTCCGTTTTTAATTAGGCTAACAAAGAGTTCAGGGATAGTGGCAGGATTGCTAATAGAGGTGAGAATATGGAGAGAGAAATTACCACTTCCAAGGTAGAAGCCTTCCCAGGGTAGGGATAAATATTAGGGAGGGAGAGGAATTATTTAAATTCAGTGCCAATCTGGACCTAGGAACTGAGGGATGTAAACTGTCCATCAGGAAGTTTAGATTTAGATGAAGGTTTCTAACCATCAGAGGAGTGATGTTCTGGAACAGCCTTCCAAGGGGAGTAGGGGCAAAAAACCTAGCTGGCTTCAGGACTGAGCTTGATAAATTTTTGAAAGGGATGGTATGATAGGAAAACCTGATTACTGATTTTTGACTACTGGCAGTAAATACATCCAGTGGCCTGTGGTAAGATGTTAGATCAGGAGGGTTCTGAGTTACTACAGAGAATTCTTTCCAAGTGTTTGGCTAATGAGTCTTGCTCACATGCTAAGGCTTTAGCTGACTTCCATATTTGGGGTCAGGAAGGAATTTTGCCCTAGGCCAAATTGGCAGGCGCCCTGGGTGGGTTTTCACCTTCATCTG
The DNA here is from genome assembly GCA_007922175.1 of Pelusios castaneus. Taxonomy (NCBI): domain Eukaryota; kingdom Metazoa; phylum Chordata; order Testudines; family Pelomedusidae; genus Pelusios; species Pelusios castaneus. Next base: position 1,333,391 of record ML685797.1, read on the forward strand.
CAGCATGGGTCACAAGTCACTTGTTGGTCAATAACTGGTCCCCACCTGAAATCTTTAAACCATTATTTGAGGATTTTAATAACTTAATTATAGGTTGGCTCTGGCAGTTGGATTCTGACCACTAGGTATGACCGCCTATGAACTAGACCGCTGACACTCTGCTTGTGAGAGGAGAATAAAAAACAGTTACACTTTATCCTTCCTGCTCCCCAGGCCTGGAGAGGGAGGTACCAGAACATTACCCTAGGTTGGAAAGTCAAGTGAGCTGGAGGAGCTGCTTTCCAGCCAGCTGAAGCACACTGAAGTCTGTCAGCTCTGCAGCAAGGATAAGGGGATGGAAACACTAACTGCATTATGTGCTGCAAGACTAGGCTCTCCATCAACTTACAGGGCAGTTCTGATTGGCTACCATTTTTTAGAAGGCGGGAGAATGACAGCCATTCAGGCAGGAACTTCCGTTTGACTGTATTTTGCTCACTGATCAGTAAGATGCACAAGAAACTAGTGTTCTAAATGGAAAAACTGTAAAGATTGAGGTTATCAAAGATCAATGCATATCTCAGCTCATGTTCCCATACAAATGACAAAGGAAACCTCGTTGTTTTGGAAAATTATTTGGCGTTAACATGCTCCAATACATGAGGCACAGGAGAAGTTAGAATTTGGCCCTTAGTGAGCAGGTTCCTAAACTGCCAGTTCATCACTATATTCTTATGAGCGGTTGAGGGTGAGACCTATTAAGAGTCAGGTTAAAACTTCATTGAGTTTGATAGATGTGAATTCACTCTTCAGTTAACATAACTGTAATCATAAGCCCTAACGAAGACAAAAGATGTGTGTGAAGCCAACTTTTCCTGACAGATGTTCCCCTGTGCCAGTTTTTGTCTCCCTTGTTTGTGTGGCCACCCCTCCCAGGCTGCTCATGGGAATGGCCCTTTTCTTTCAGCTTCTTTTGTGCCATGGCCCTGCCTAGGGAGGAGGCCCCTTAACTATTGTTCCAGCCCTGGTTTGGCATAGGGTGGACAATGCCCAGGAGTGGAAGACCAAAGTGGCTTGTTTTTTTACAAAGGGCATGAGTCACACACCAACACCTGTGACTATGAGTCACATACCTGCAGCCCAAGACTCTGCCCGGACTTGTCCTACAGTTTTCCCTGCCCTCTCTCTGCCCCTGTAATTCAGGGAGCCTATCAGAGTTACTGGCGGGAAGCTGCCTGAGTTTGCCTTTAAAACCAGACATTTTGGGGCCAGACCCCAAAATAGGTTCCTGCACTGCCTCCTGGCCTGATCACCCCGGGTTCTTTGGGGGACCTTTCTCTGCTCCTGGCTATTTAATTGAGCGTACCCCCATTTTAAACCCCCCTCCCACGAACAACGAATCTTCTCCTGGAGATCTCCTGAACCACGAGCTACGAACTACGAAAACCGAGTCCTCTCTGCACTCATCTATGCTGCTGCTGCTTCAGTTTCTGTCCTTGCTGCTCTCCTGGGGATTGGTAAGATTTCCCCCTCTCAGATTCTCTCTAGATTTACCTCAGGGTCTGTAACCGAGACCCCCTCCTGCTCCACGGTTCCCTTCCACTGCGGCAGCATAAGCCGTGCTGCTGCTGAGCCGTCTGCCTCTGGGGACCTTGCCCGGAGCCCCCTGCTCCCAGCCGTTCCAACCTTACACTGTGCTTAGTTTTCCTATTGTGTTACCTTAGCTGTGTTAAGTTTTCTTATACTTGTTACTTTAGCTGTGTTAAGTTTTATTATACTGGTTGCCTTAGCTGTGTTAAATTTCATCATTGTGTGCTGTTACTAAGTTTCACCATCGCGAGTCAGCTGCTGCTGAATTGCTGCTGATTAGCAAGTCGGCTGCTGCTAAATTGTTGCTGATTAGTTGTGTTAAGTGTTAACATTGTAAGTTTTACCTTTAATTTGCTGTCAGTTTTTTCTCCTTAGTTTTATCTCTGTTAGATTAAGTTTTATTATCGTGCCCTGTAATAGCTTTAAGATTCTTTCCGTTGTCCCCCCGAACCCCCTCTGCCGCTTGTCCTGACTTCCCCGAACCCGCTCCTCCTC
>ML685797.1:1335464-1350870 GCA_007922175.1 Pelusios castaneus
TTGTCCTGACTTCCCCGAACCCGCTCCTCCTCCGCCGCTTTTCCCGAATCCGTTCTCTGCTCCGTTGTCCCCTCTGCCGCTTTTCCCCGACCTCCCCAAACCCGCTCTCTGTTGCTGCTCCCCGAAACCCCTGTCTGGTCCTCCCCTCAAACCCCCTGACACCCTGTGTTTTGTTGCCCAGATCCACCCTAGACCTCCCCTTTACCTACATTCCCTTGCCCAGTTTCCCCATGTGCTTCCCCTGCCCCCACCTTCTAAGTGTGCTTCCCTGGTCCGTTCACTCCCTCCATGTGTTACCCTGCCCCCACCTTCTAAGTGTGCTTCCCTGGTCCTTTCCCCTGCTCACCTCTGCTCCAAGCACGCACCAGCCCCTCTTCAGTGCCTCCACACCCGGCCTTCAGACTGACTACTCCAGGTCTCCCCCTGCAGGGCTTCAAGGCTTACTGCAGCCTCTGCTGTTGTGTTTTTTCCCTATCTAAAGCCTATTGCAGTGAGTGGAAGGACTTCCTTTGACTTCAGTGGGTGTTGGATTGAGCTCCTTTAAGAATAATACAATGGAATCTTTATAAAATATCCACTCTTAGAGATGGTCATGAAATACCTATTATATTTTGTGCAAAATTCCTGAATACTTTCCCTTTCATTTTTATCTAAATTTCCCATGATTTTTTTTTGGGGGGGGGAGGAGGCAGCAGGTGGGAGAGAGAGTTAATACAGAAATTGAAATGAAAATCTAAAGGAAAAAAAGAGATTTTTAAAAATTGGCTTTGTTTTTTAACAAACAACAACAATCTGTCTCTTGGTACATAAAAAAAAAATAAAATTGAAAATCCGAGCCCAGTGTTATTACAAAAATCTGACTTTTCATCCCCTCTCCCTGCCCCACTAAAGCGGATGTGCTTCAGGTTCTGGTTTGTATACAGTTTAAAAAATCATTTAAAAATGTTTTATTACAAAATATTTTTGTCTGAAATTATTTTTCAGTGGTTTTTTGTTGTTGTTTGTTTTTAAAAACTATAACTGTTCATAGCACCTCTTTTTATCATCTGGATATGTAATAACTTTAATACCAATTTGAGAAATCTAGTGATACTGGATATTAAATACTGTTGTTATCTGGTAAGAAGTTTAGTGTTTCTTAGGGTACAGCCTTCTATATCAGTAAGAGATGATAGTCTTCTAAAATGTATATAAATCCAGAGAATAAATTATAAAAATTTGAATGAGCTAATATTATATGCCATCAGAGATATATGATGTGCTATCCCGATTTGCTGCATGGGTGGGTATAAGAACAAATTAGCTTCTCTTCAGAATTCTCATATATATTATTCATAGAGAACAGTTTTATACAATAAAGGTCACACACAGTTGCATGTTGCAATTTATATTATATAGGACTAATTACAAAAAGGTAATAAGGTAGGCAAGCTTTCTAGAGGCACAGATAACAATTCAAGTAGAACACCTGACATAGTGGCAAGATGTTGATTGAGAACTTGTAATTTAATTAAGAGACAAACTGTGACTGAAGTAGGGTTTTTTGTTATGCTGTTGTTGTTTTAAATGTATAGGTATGGACTTCACCTCCTTAATTATTCTAAATTCTTAAATTTCAATGACAAAACAATGAATCTCAAAAACTGGATTATTCTATTATTTCTTCAAATTAGTTCAGTAAAAGGTATCATCTACAAATACCTGAGATACCAAAATACCAGAAACAAAGGTAAAAACTGTAACTTCTGTAACAGCAGATTCAAGTCTTGCTGAACATTGCAAATATGTGGCCTTAAAAGAACTAATAAGAGAAAGAATTTCTGTAGATATAAGGGACACCAATTTGTACGAGAAAAAACTATAATTCAAATCATATTGCATGAAATCATGAAGATGTAATAATGTTAGTTATATGCCAGAACCATAAACACAACATCAGATGACACTGACACAATGACAAAGAGAAAAACAAATTGGAAAGGAGCAAAGGAAGCAAGCTCACAAAAAACAGAACAAAAAAAAAGTGTACAGCTAAAGAAATGAAAGAACAATGTATCTTTACAAGAGAAAACAACAGAAATACTGTTGAAGAGGTAACAAGACACCAAGTCACAGCCGGAAGCTGTGTACAGCACAAGAGGCAGAATGTAGGAAATGCCATAAATCAGTTTATTTTGCAACAACATGGAGGTGGCTCCAAAAAAAATTGAAACAACCCAGGTGGAGCTGCTATAATCAGATAATGATGATTCCATATTCCTAGGGGAGATTTCTTTAAGAATGAAGAAAACACGGTGGTACACAGAGATTAATCTAAACAGGCAACATTTTAAATTTAAAGATAAGATTGGATCAACTGTTGCTGCAGTTCCAAAACAAAACAAAAAGAGATCCAAGGATGGAGAGCTCAGTAACATTGTGTTGGACTTTTGTGTCCAGTAGCAGGGAATATGGATGGGGAAAAAAACTTTTTTAAACAAACAGAATGTATAATGCAAGAAATGACAGCATCCCACTATGCTTGGCAAGAGTGCACAGCAGAGAAGCTTATTTGCACTCATGATAAAAACATATTGTAGTGGAGACATAGCCACAAGGGTTTACACCAGTAGAAATTGATGGTTGGGAGTACAAAATAAGACATGTGCCATTAGCAATTCCTTTTATTCATACAGCAATATGTGGGGGAAATTCAAAGAACCGAAGAAAATGAATACACTGAGGTTATTTCTCAGACAAAGGAATCCAGCAATTGATGTGCAGGAATGGTAAAATCCTCATTAGCATGTACTTCACAGTACTTAATAATAGTGTATGCAAAGAAAGACACATACTTCCTACAGTTGACCAGACACTAATTCTGTTATCAGAAACTGAGACATTTTTAAACCTAGATGCCTCAGCAGGCTTCTAGCAAATTTCTCTTGCAGTATTCATCACCATGTTTGGAAGACAGTGTGTTAATCTGTTCTCATTTGGCATGTCTTCAGCAACGTTTTCAAAATCAAATCTCTCAGATCATTAAAGGATTTTTTGGACTCCTTCACCATGCAGCCATGGAGGCACAAGGAGGAGCCAAGATTGCACATAATGGATGAGTGTGTACAACTCTCAGATGATTCCAACAAGTCATGCTCAACCTGAATGGGAAATGGGACTATGGGAAGCATCCAGTAAAACTTGTGGTGCATATAATTAATAACTGTAGATTCAGTCAGATCTACGCAAATGGTAGACTTTCTTCATTTTATCTTAATCCTGAAACATTTGCAATTTAAAAAAATTCATGAGAATAACAAATCACTTTAGGAACATTTCACTCAATATAGCAAAGCTAACAAAACCTTTAAGATGTGTTCTTTGTGGTAGTCAAATCTCTGTGTTGAAGAAACCACAACAGAACACACTGAAAAATTGGCATCTCCACTTGTTTTGACACAGTATTAAGTTCATGCTCCAGCTCCTTAGATTATTTACTAGCAGTGGCAGACAGAGGTAGTTTAGAGGTCTGTCACTTTGTTTCATGAAGCTACACAGAAGCAGGACCAGACTATACTCATGAAAAGGGAAGTTAAATCTAGTGTATATCTGTTAGACTCAACAGACTGCAAGCCCTTAAGTAACAGTATTGAGTTCAAAAGTATTAGACGATCTTTCACTCAAGGTACAAAAGTTCTGATTGCAGCAGTGGCAATTTTCTTTTTAAAGCTGACCACATCTCAGGGAAAGTAGCAGCAGATCCTTTTATCAAGAGTTCCAGTTAAATACGTACTGATGGAAGAGGAAAGGACTTTGGAGCCAAGATCTACATCCATCTTGTGAAAGCAGCAACTGCGGCAGTAGCCAGCTGATGCCAGCAAATAAGAGATATGCACCTAGTCTATGTCTACACTAGCAAGTTAGTTTGAATTAAGGAGGCTTAATTCGAACTAACTGAAGCCATGGCTACACTAGGCTTTAGTTAGTTCGAATTAAGGGCTTCCTTAATTCGAACTAATACATTCGAATAAGGTATTCAAACTAAGGGGTTAATTCGAACTAACTAGTTCGAATTAACCAATGTGGCCATGTTAATTCGAATTAATTTCTTAATTTGAATTAATTGGCCATTGAAATGCATGGGGATCGCTAATTCGAACTAACTTAGTTCGAATTAACTTTCCAGTGTGGCCATGCTAGTTCAAATTAAGCTAATTCGAACTAACTAAAATTAGTTCGAATTAGTTAGTTCGAACTAACTAATTCGAACTAATTTTAGCAAGTGTAGACATAGCCCTAGAGAATAAGATTTGTCAGAAACTTGCTTGGTTTTGCCAATTAGGATTAAGTCAAATAAATAAACTTTTGATAGACCTGTATTGATGATCGTATATCTAACCCCTCACTCCCCAATAGCATTAAGTCAAGGGAATAAACTTCTGATAGATCTGCCTACCATTTTGGTAGTACAGTATACAGCTAATTGCCTGCTAGAAAAATGACAACACAATTTTATAATGGCAATATTTCAAAAAGGGAGAATTCCCCAAAATCATAGGAGACACCAAATGCAAGGTTAGAGCACAACAATCAAGATGATGGGCTGGGGCTGAGCAAGAAAATTAAGACTGTAGTACTGAACTGTAAAGTTTGTAATAAGAACAACCATTACTTTGTAATTACCTGAAAAACGTTGGCTGCGAGTAACAAAACAATTGTGTCCTTCTGGAATGGGCATGTGTACATGTATTGTGGCTGATTACTTTTGCAGGTATACTTAGCTGGCAGTGCTTACAGCGACCTCGTCTGCACATGCTATTCAGCAATGAAAAACCAGTATTTGCTTGACAGTATTCCTCAAGTCTTAATTTCTGATAATGATCTTCAATTGATTGCATCGGTCTTTGTAGCTGCTGCACAGGAAACATCATGCTAGAAATCTACATTGTCCCCAAATTTAGTCCTTTGTAGAGAGAACTCTTTTGGAAAGCTCTTCAGAAGTGAAAGTATTGCTTGGAAGACCAATAATCTCTCATAAAAATCTTTGGCCCGCATCTTCCACTTGGTGTAAATTGGCATAGCTCCTCTGACTTCAAGCCTGGCCCTTCATTGTTACAAAAATACAATCTGTATTTAAGGCACCAGTTTAAATAGTTATGAAAGGAAGATTTTATTTGTGCTGAAGAACTGAAATTTCCTCTTGAATGTTTGTTTTACTGGTTTGTGTACCTAGGGGGAAAAAAGGATTAAAGTTTTAGAGGAAGGGAGATGTAGAACTAAGTTAAATCTATAAAGGTCTTCATCTTCAAGCACATACAAAGGATAAAAAGTGCTGTAAGAGGGACTTTACTGAAGTCTTGGGAGAACTTCTGACTCAGGGACCTTTATTCCTAGAAGGAGAGTGGTTGCTTCCACAAAGTGATAGGAGATAAAGACAGCAAAGCAGGCCAGGCCAAAGCTATATAGAGTTCTGAATGGAATAATAAGGAACCTGAACTTGGTAAGCAGGTCAATACATAAAAAGTAATTACTTTATTTTCCTTTCCTTTTGTTGACTGGATTATGGGATAAATTTGGAATTTTGAAGACTTGAAGTAATGGTTTACCTGATTGTTACAGAAGAGGGTTCTAGTCTGATCCAGCCACAGATAAAATTACAAATAAGGTCTTCCCCAAGGAATAATTAGAATTACAAAGGATTCTTAATACATTTTATAACACTTTTTATTACCAAAATCATAAGCATAAAACAATAAAATAATTAAATGATCAAATACAATACAATAAACTTAACGAAGTCTTATACAAACCTTATACAGTTAACAACAACTTAACACTAAACCTATATATCCTATAAAGCAATTTATAAGTGGTTTATACTTACACTCCCTTAGGATAGAGATGTTGAAATGAAGAGTGTAGGCTCTAATAATCTTAAGCAAATTTAACTAACTTAACTAAAATAAGAAAGAAGAAAGCAAAGGAAGAAAGCTGTAGGTAGATCACTGAGCTCAGGGTGAAAGATATGGAAGCTTCGTAGTTTACCAGATTTTAGGGACTTAAATACCTCTTTCTTACACATTACAGATTCTATACCTTTATACCCCTCTAAAAATAAATCAAATGATTTTATACTTCCTTACCCAAATATGGGCCTTTACCCCAGAAATTGTCGGGGTACTTTTAGATTATTTGGTTAAGGGGTTTATGGTGCACAATTGATGTATTTTCCCTACCAGAATATTCTATGTCATTTTCCCCTTACTCTTGTTTACTCATTTTGTGGGTTTTGTGGTGTTATATTGGAAAGTTAAATACTTAACTAAAATTGTTAGTTACCTTTCACCCATATTATATGAAGAGCTGATATTATCCGGTCGCTGGAAAATAAGACCTACTTTTTGATACATTTAACTTTACATCCACCTACATATTACAAAGCTGTTACATACAGACTCATCCTGGAAATTTACAAAAAAATTTACAGTGAGGCGTGTAGGTCCCTTGCATTTCAGCTGCTAATACAAAAGTTATGCTAACTTACCTACTTATGACAACAGAGTCCTGTGGCACTTTTAAAGACTAACAGATTTATTTATCACATGAGCTTTCGTGGGAGAAAATCCCACTTCGTCAGACGCTTTGAAGATGGGAAAGTTATAGAATGGGAGGAAATTAAATGCAGGGGAGTGTATGACATAGGATCAAGTCAGGCTGTAACAGCAAATCAAAATAGGTGTTAGGATTCAAACACTGGGGAACAGCACATAGAGGAGGGTGAGGTCAAATCACTTGTAATGAGAGAAAAATCCATAGTCCCTGTTTAACCCCAAAACAACTGAGTCAAATTTGCATATAAGTTCAAGTTCTGCAGTTTCTCTTTGAAGCTGTGATTTGTTATTCATCTGTTTCAACACAGCTATTAACAAGTCATCAAGGGAGTGAGCAGGGAGATTGAAGTGTTGCCCTATTGGTTTTGTAGTGTTGCAATTTCTGATGTCAGATTTGTGTCCATTTATTCTTTGGTGCAGAGACTGTCCTGTTTGTCCAATATATAAGGCAGAGGGGCATTTCTGGCACATGATGTCATAAATCACATTGGTGGACGAGCAGGTGAACGAGCCCTTGATGGAGTAGGTGGCTTGATTAGGCCCTGTGATGGTGTCTTCAATGAAGATATGAGGGCAAAGTTGGCAGCGTGGTCTGTTGCAGGGATATGTTCCTGATTTAGTGTTTCTGTTGTATGATCTGTAGTTGCTGGTAAGTATCCTTTTAAGGTTAGGGGGCTGTTTGAAAGCAAGTAGAGGTCTGTCTCCTAAGGCTTGAGAGAGTGAGGGGTCATCTTGTAAAATAGGCTGTAGATCTTTGATGATGTGTTGAAGAGGTCTGACTTGGGGTTTGTAGGTGGTGATCAGTGGCATTCTGTTGCTGTTTTTCATGGGCTTCTCCTGCAGTAGTTGACTTCTGGGTACCCGCCTGGCTCTGTCAATTTGTTTCTTCACTTCTGCGGGTGGGTACTGTAGTTTTAAGAATGATTTTTTTTTGCGGGGGGTGGGGGGGCGGAGGCAGCAGGTGGGATTAGCGATGGGTACATAAAGACCTCCCTATACCGCAAACCTACTGATCGGTACAGTTACCTACATCCCTCAAGCTTTCATCCTCGACACACCACACGATCCATTGTGTACAGTCAAGCCCTAAGATATAACCGCATTTGCTCTGACCCTTTAGACAGAGACAGACACCTTCAGGATCTCTACCAGGCATTCTTAAAACTACAGTACCCACCTGCATAATAAATGGGAATACTGGGAACTTTTAGTTTATTCTGTCTCTTTCATTGGCAGACCTATATAATTCTAAATGCAGATTGGCACTTCTGTTAGAAAAGGCTCCCAAAGGAAGAGGGAACTTCCAAAGCAAGCTTCCACTGTGCAAAAGGAAGACCAGCATAGGAATTGGAGCCAGAAGAGCACAGACCATCTGTGAAGTGGAATTTAGGACTACACAAGTTCCCTGTGCTGCAGTATGCACATTGACAGAACTAGACAAGACATGAGGAGTAAAGCACAGTTTTAGATTACAGAAAGACTGTCTAGGAAATAGCACACTCCTAGAGGCCCACTGTCTTATAGGCTATTACTTGGCTTCCGACACCCCCCCGCACCACCACCACCTCTCCTCTGCCTCTCTTTGTGTTCTTGTCTGTTCCTGTTCCTTACTTCCAGACACTCTCCCACTCACCTACCCAAAATAATACTTTACTCAGCCCAAAAGCTGATGGTTGGTGTCCCTGCCAGCAGATAGAGGATCTTGGGGGGCAGCTGCCACACACACACACACACTAGCGAGGTTTGAGTTAATGAGTGTTTTTATTGGGGGTGAACAAGGGTAAATGGAATGGGACAGTGAGGTGTATAGGGGGTACTGGGAGATGGGTCTCTCTATTGAACAATATAGTGTCACAGTGAGAATCGATTTAAACTAGTGTAAATTAATATAAACCAATGTAAATTAATGTAACCAATGTAAACCAATGTAACAAAGTAAACCAGTGTAACTTAATGTAAACCAATGGGTTTTTTTACAAGTATAAACATACAAGCACTGTATCAATGAAAGGCAGAGCAGCTGTACCAATGAGAGACAGTCAATGAAAGTGAGGTTAGGGGAAATGGCCAGGGAGTATGGGTAGGCAGTGGCAGAGGGGATGTGACACACTAGAAAGGAGCATAGGTGTGCATGTTTCAACAATTTACACTCCATGATCAGACTTAGCCTGGAACACTCCACACAGGAGATCCACTTTCTGGACACTCTAGTACAAATCAGCGATGGACACATAAAAACCACCCTATACCGAAAACCTACTGTTTGCTGTAGTTACCTACATCCCTCGAGCTTTCATCCAAAATACACCACATGATCCATTGTCTACAGCCAAGCCCTAAGATATAACTGCATTTGTTCCAATCCCTCAGATAGACAGACACCTTCAGGATCTCTATCAAGCATTCTTAAAACTATACTACTCACTTGCAGAAGTGAAGAAACAGATTGACAGAGCCAGACCGGTACCCAGAAGTCAACTACTACAGGAGAAGCCCAAGAAAGAAAACAGTAAAACACCACTGGTCATCACTTACAACCCCCAAGTCAGACCTCTACAGCACACCATCAAGGATCTATAGCCTGTTCTACAAGACGATCCCTCACTTTCTCAAGCCTCAGGAGAGAGACCTTTCCCTTGCTTACAGACAACCTCCCAACCTTGAGCAGATACTCACCAGCAACTACAGACAAAACAACAGAAACATTAAAGCAGGCATGTATGCCTGCAACAAACCACACTGCCAACTTTGCCCACATATCTGCACAAAAGACACCATCACAGTACCTATCAAGTCAGCTACTCCATCAAGGGCTCATTAACCTGCTCGTCTGTTAATGTGATTTATGCCATCATGCCAGAAATGCCTCCTTGCCTTTATATTGGACAAATAGGACAGTCTCTGCACAAAAGAATAAATGAACACACTTCTGACATCATAAATTACAACAATAAAAAAACAATAGGAGAACACTTCAATGTTCCTGCTCACTCCATTGATGATTTGTTAAAAGCTGTGCTCAAACAAATGGATAACAAATCAAAGCTTCAAAGAGAAACTGCAGATGGGAATTCCTATGAAGATTTGACACCATTGCCTCAGGGCTAAATAGTGACTATGGATTTTTTTTTCTCATTACAACAGGTGATTTGACCTCACCTTCCTCTGTATGCTGTTCCCCAGTGTTTGAATCTTAACAACTGCTCTGATTTGCTGTTGCAGTCTGACCTGATCCAATGACTTACACTTTCCTACATTTATTTTCCTCCCATTCTGTAAGTTCCCCATCTTCAAAGCATCTGAAAAAATGGGATTTTTCTCCCACAAAAACTCATGTGATAAATAAATTTGCTGGTCTTTAAAAGTGCCACAGAACTCCTTGTTTGTTTAAGTGTGCATGTGTGTCCAACAATGTTTTTAAACATATTTTGTGGTTCATAATATTACTACTTTCATGTAGAAAAGTGAAAGTTGAATATGTGTTGCTGGATAATATCCCATGCTACTCCTAGCTGTGAACGAGCACTTAGTCTGAATGTCTAGTGGGAAAACAAAATACGGTTTTCATATTTGATGTTTCTGTTCAAGGAAATGTAAGCACTCATTTAAACACCAATCACATTCATAGCCACATACTGTTTTATTATTTCTTCAACTCATTTGTGAGACCTGCTGCATAAGCAGTCATAAGAGTCCTCTTTATTTCCTTATGCAACTAAAGCATCTTGACAGATTAGTGAGATCTTCTATTCCCTTCCTAATTTCCAATAGGTTCACTCCTCCCTCCCTCACAATTTCTAGTCAGTTCTGATAAAGTATTGAGGACACCTTTTTGTTGTAGAAACCAGGGAATAGCCATTACAAACTTGATTCAGATCAACAGGAAGGAATTGATTGGGAATTTGAAGGTCAAAGGCAGTTTGGGTGATAATGACCATGGAAATTATAGCCTTCATGATTCTGAGGAAAGGGAGTAAGAGCAGCAGAGTAAGGACAATGGGCTTCAAAGATGATGATTTTTTTAAAAAATTGGAGAACTAATAGGTATTCTGTTAAAAACAATCTGAGATAAAGGAGTTCAGAAGAAGGGTAGCTTTTCAAGGAGACAACATTAAATGCACAACCACAAACTATTCCAATGTGAAGGAAAAATAGGAATAATAGTAATAGTGCAGCTCTGTTGGGACCTCTTTAATGAAGTAAAAATAATTCTAAAAAAGATGGAAATTGCTAAAGAGGGATACAAAAGAATAGCATAAGCATATAGGGACAAATTGTCCCTTACTCAGAATCAATTGCAACCGTATGAGCAAATAGCATTGTGACTCATGCACAAAAGAGATATACACAAAAAGGATCCTCATGGGCCCGCCCCTCAGAAAGACACTTATTCAGGTGACAATTTTAATGGTGTCAGAGTACAAAGACAGCTTCCTAATTAAGGCTATGTCTACACTGGCAAGTTAGTTTGAATTAAGGATCTTAATTCGAATTAACTTAAGCCATGGCTATACTAGGCTTTCATTAGTTCGAATTAAGGGCTTCCTTAATTCGAATTTATAAATTTGCTTATACTTTTCGAAGTAAGGGTTAATTCGAACTAATCAGTTCAAATTAACCCAATGTGGCCATGTTAGTTTGAACTAAGGGTTTAGTTCGAACTAACCGGCACATTGAGTTCAATGCAATTGACTAATTTGAACTAAGCAAGTGCCATGCATGGCACTTGCTTAGTTCAAACTAAAATTTGCTAGTTTGAATTAAGTTAATTCGAACTAACTAAAATTAGTTCGAATTAGTTTGAATGAACTAATTTGAACTAACTTTCTTTGGTAAGTGCAGACATAGCCTAAAAACTCCATTCTGGAGTTCAGCGAGGGAGAAGAGAGAGATTCCTTTTCTGATACAATACAACAAATGAAAACAGGCTACATTCATGTTGTAGTTTATGTGGGACTAAGTGGCACATCATTGGTAAAATTCACCTAATTTGAATATGATCTAAATATCATGCTGGATAACAAAGTCCTGATAATATATTATCTCTACTCCAGAAGTTATTGGCCCCCAAGATGTAATTTATCCAGAGTGACTCTCCTTATTGACACACAGCTGGCTGAGACGTTTAGTTTCAGAATGCTGTGAAAGCTTGCTGGTCAGCACATCATAATTGAGACTCTCTTTATGCACGTTAAGGATTTATTCACATTTTAGTATCTTTTTAGTGGCAAATATATATACAGTATGGTTATAGTGTGAAATGACATGGAAAATTGGTTGTGACAGAGAGGGATAAAAATCCACACACTTATGGTGCCTTATTTAATTTGTCAAAAACATTTGAACTGCTGAATGGATCTAATGAAGCTCAATGACTTTCTGAGTACATCTTCAGCCTGTTGAAAATGACTGACAATTCAAAATGACTTCATGAAACATATTGAGAACAAAGATTACCTGGGGAACTTTTTATTTGGGGAAGTGGGCTAACTGAATTTGGGACTGAACTGGGTGCTAGCTCCTGGACTAAGCAGGTATATCTGTATTTTTTTTTTTTAATGGTCCCTGGATTTAGCACTGCTGACTGGCAATCGTCCGTTGAACTTTGACTTTAATTTGTATTCATTGTAAAAGTGGTTTTGGAGTAGAATGAACCACTGGGTTTGAAATATCTTGAATGTATACCTCTTATATTTCTAAGGCTTTTAAGTTAGCATTTGATCTCATTTGCTTTCTGAAGTACGTTTTTGAGCACAGCCATACTTGTAATGAGAACATGTAGTGTAAAAACGTATGTTTGGGAGCTAACGTATGCTTGTTCTAATGAAATGGCCGTTTTTCCAGCGTTTCAGACTAAAAGCCTAGTGGGGAACTGTGGTAGTTTTAAGCTGCAGTACCAGTTTTCAAATGTAGTTTTATCAGGACCTAATTAACAAAAGGGAAGGGATACACAGACTCGTTGTTCTGAATTAGAAATAGACTCTTCTGTTTATTCCTTTGCGCTTAGCATTCTTATTTGGTTTACAGTGCAAATGATTAATCATATAAATGTACCATCTCAGAACCTGTTGAGGGAAGAAATTATACTCTGTTTTTTTTCTCTTCCACTCACCCCTATCTGTTGCTTTCAGATCACTCACAATTTTGGAACCTTTTCCCTGGTCATATATTTCTTTCACTGTATTTTAAAAGCTTCTGTAAATATAAGATGATTGTGTTATTTATACTTTTCTTAGTAACAGCTGATCGCAAGCATTTTGTTCTAACTGAAAAACTCTCCCACATATTTTGGTTCCTAATAAGTTATTTTCTTGAGCAAATGAAAAAAATTTCATCATGGTGATTTTGTGAAAGTAAGCATATCACTCAGACACATAGGTGCCAAATCGCTGTTTGCTCTTCTTAGTGAGATTAGCTATTGATTCGGGGGAAGGAGATGGATTTGTCCTTTGCTTTAGCTACTGCTTTTGTTGCAATAGCAATGAAATGCAAGAAACATATTTATCGATTGCTTGATTATAGGCTTCTGTATAGCGTTTTCATTTTAAAATATTTGCTTTTCTAGAAATTGTACTTTACCGTAGACAGAGGTATTTAAAATGTGAAAAGCCCATATGTTCACCAAAACATTAAATGAGATATGATTTATAGAGCAAAGGATTGTATATGCACAAGAAATCAAATGTAACAACTGTATATTTGTCCCCAATTCATGTCCAAATTACAATTGATTTTTCTGAGGGTCTAAATGCTTGAAAATTATTTACTTTTAAATAAATAATCTGTGTGGCATAAACAGAATAAAGACAATACATTATTCTTCCTAAACAACAGCTGTTCAAAAGAGGACAGCGTTTGCAGAAGGTTTGAACAATGGGTGTATTTGAATCAGGATTGAAAACATGAGAATAGAGATTATATTTTGGGCCCATAAAAGAACAGTGACATTTTAAAAAATGAATTTCATGGTTATAAAAAGTTCTGGATTTACTCCCACACAAGGGGAAATCCTTTATAATCCACAGATCATGTGCAGAATGGCAGTGCCTGTATAAGTTTCCTCCCACTGCCCAAGCAACGTGTTCTATGTGTGACCTAGAGAGACATAGCTCCAGTTCCATGCCAACTCATTCCTTCTTGGCTGTGTTAAATCAGTGAATGAGGATGTCACCTAGGCTTAGGAATTCTTGATATGCGCATTTGTTCCTTAGACACTTAACTGAGACCAGTTCTAGGAAGCAATTTCAAATAAGCTAATGAAAAAGTGTCAAATGGTATTGACTAAATTATGACCAATCTATTTGGATTCTAAGGGCTGTCTTCCATTACCTGCCCTCTAATCATACACTTCACCCAAATGGCAAAATTCTTGGTGAACAGTAAACATGTATATTCTGCCACAGAGGAATCATGTGACACTAATTCTTGGATTCACACTAAGAAGGTGCCAGGAAATGCTTCAATATTCTGCTCAAGGTAGTTCTTCTGTTACTGCCACTTCTGATACTGCTAGACTTGATAAATCTACACTCCCGTTAGTGGATGGGTAAAAGCATAACCACAGATATTAAGCTGCATTCTGACTAGGGATCTTAAATAAGCCAAGATGGAGCTAGTCAATTCCAATCCCTTTCCTATGAAAAATATAAACGAACAAACAGAAGCTGTTTTAGCCTCTCGTCTTTTTCAGGGCCCATAGATGCTTGGAAAAAAGTCCTGCCCCTCCATCCAGAACAATGAAGACTATTTGATACCAGTAACCCCCCGATTCTCTAAAGAATCGCAAATTGAAGAATGGTAATCACCGCTGGGTGTGAGGGAGGGCAGCCGTGTGTGCGAGCTATCTAATCCACAGACTTATGCACGTGGATTCAGCTGCTGCGTGCGCATAGCTGTGTCAGTTATATGCGCGCGCAGGAGCTGTGTCCACGTCCTGCCGTGCATATATACAACTGTGGTTTAGTTATATAGATGGACTGGATCCCCACGTGGGCAGCGGCCGAAGAATCAGCCCCTCCATTCCAGCTGCAGGATCCGTCCCTGGTACAGAGGACCCAGCTGGATGGGGGGGCGGGGGAGAGGAAGGCAGGTCCTAGGCGGTGGCTGGAGCCATAAGAGCAATCAAGCCGCCTTCTCTTGGCTCGACAGCGCTGTCGGGGATTCCCTGTCCTGGCTCCAGGTCAGACCATGTGGGAGCTGCTCTGTGCAGACACCGCGGAGAGCCGGTGAGTAGAACGCTTTCACCGGGCCCCTGGGAACTCCCTGTCCTAATGGACCCCTTGTGGGGGGGGCTTTCTGCACTCCCGGCATTGCAGACTCCAGGCTGCCCCCGGGGAGGCGAGCGCAATGAGCTCGGAGACACTGAGGGACCCGGACACGGACCTTCCCCGTTACACCCCGGCTGCCCACGTTGGCTCGGCCGGTCCACGCAGCCAGGTGGCCTCTGGTGAATGTGGCACCTCCTGCAGCTCTCACACTGGGGCAGAATCCATCACCCCCCCATCACCTGCCCCCCACATCCTCCTCAGCACCCCCCAGCTCCCCACTCCCTCATCAGAGCCCCCATCACCTGCCCCCCACTCCCTCCTCAGCGCCCCCATCACCGGCCCCCCACCCCTCCTCAGCGCCCCCATCACCTGCCCCCCACATCCTCCTCAGCCCCTCCAGATCCCCACTCCATCATCTGCCCCCACTTCCTCCTCAGCACCCCCAGATCCCCACCTCATCATCTGCCCCACACTTCCTCCTCCGCGCCCCCCAGCTCCACAACCCATCACCTGCCCCACTCCCTCCTCAGCGCCCCTCCACAGCGCCCC
>ML685797.1:1350970-1371129 GCA_007922175.1 Pelusios castaneus
CCTCCTCAGCACCCCCAGATCCCCACCCCATCACCTGCCCCCACTTCCTCCTCCGTGCCCCCCGCTCCACAGCCCATCACCTGCCCCACTCCCTCCTTAGCACCCCCCAGATCCCCACCCCCATCACCGGCCCCCCACTCCCTCATCAGTGCCCCATCACCTGCCCCCCATATCCTCCTCAGTGCCCCCCAGCTCCCCACTCCATCACCTGCCCCCACTTCCTCCTCAGCACCCCCCAGCTCCACACTCCATCACCTGCCCCACTCCCTGCTCAGCGCTCCCCCAGACTGCAGTTCCCCCTCCTGGCCAGGGGTGGCGCTGCATGGCACCGGCTTGGGTCGCTTCGCAGGGCCAGATGGAGCCTCTTGCCGGGCCGGGTGCGGCCGCCTCCTCGGCAGGGCCGGGCAGACGGATCGACGGTCGGGGGGGACGGAGCCTTTGTGCGGAGCCAAGCGGGGATGTGCCCGGAGCCGGCGGGTAAGGACACCCCCTGCCCCATGGGACCGCCCCCCCACGGGAGACCCCTCCCCCCAGAACCTCCGCTTCTCCCCCATGGGACCGACCGCCCCCCCCGACCGCCCGCCCATGGGATCGCCCACCCCCCCCAGAACCCACGCCCATGGGACTGCCCTCCGGACCCTCCGTGCATATATACAACTGTGGTTTAGTTATATAGATAACGTTTGACCGTATGTAAGACAGTGTGGAAGTTCTTGTCCGAATAGAAGGAAAATTCAGCATGACAAAGAAAAACTATAGAGCAATAAATTTAAAATGTGAGGTCCTGATTCAGCAAAGACTTAGGCCTAGTCTACATTGCTGCACTGGGTCAATGGGAGATATGCAAACTATATACTGTAGAAAATATATCTCTTGTCGACTTACTTACCCTCCCTTACCATGGCATTTTCACTGCGCTGCACTGATGGGAAATGCTCTATCTTTGACTCAGTGTTACTCTTTTCTGGAGGTGGAGTTACTGTGTCGAACGGAAAGCGTTTCTGGGATCGACTGAGCAGGTCTCCACTGGCCACAAAATTGATCCCACTGTGTCGACTGGTGGAGACTGACACAGGGATTTTAGTATAGACAAGCCCTTAAGCACATGTTAAGTCCCCTTGACTTGGATAAGATGGTGTACAAGAACTTTTTTTTTTTGCATGACTATTCATTATATTTCAAATGTGTGTGGATAATGAACACATCTAAATAATCATTAGGTTCCTGGGTTGGGAATAAGTAAAGCCCAGCTTTGCCTAAGATTTTTGCTTTGTTTCATGTATGTGACTGGTTGGTGATGTACAGAAATATCAACTTGTATTAAGCAAAAGTGGTTCACTAAGATGATATATAAACAGTTCCTAAAATAAATTTGTTAAACAAGTAAATGACTATGCTGTACATTGACAAAATGGCACTGTAATGATGCAGTTATTTTAAGGACTGGACTAACTGTTGGCAAGCTACAATACCGTCATGCATTGTGAGACTGTCCTGTATACCTCATATAGGCTATGTCTACACTGGGGAACTTATGTCGACTTAAATAAGTCAAATTTAATAAATCGACTTTAAGAGTGGACTTAGAGAGTCCACACAGGACTCCTGAGTCGACTTAAAGTGGGCCTTACTAACTCGAGTTAGAGAGTCTATACTAGACTCTCTAAGTTGACTAGTTCTTGCTGGGACTTAAGGCATCCACACAATTTAAGTCGACTTAAAAAGTCAACTTAAGCTTCAAAGTCAACTTTATAGGAGGTTTTATAAAGTAGACTTTGAATTTCGTTAAGTCGACTTAAGCATGATTAAGTCAACTTAATTTACTAGTGTAGACGCACCCATACTGTGTACTTCATACATATATCTCTTTTAAGGGTGGAGGGGTATTGCTCTAATTTGTGTGTCCTAATAACCAAGGTGTCAAAGAGCAGTTTAATGTGAATTATTGTTGGCAGCACTAATTTGGCACAATTATGAGTATTTGAGAATGGTGAAGTACCTCTATTGCACTAAATCTCTCATGATTGCTTGAGATTTGTATCTGTGATATAGTTTAAACCTAAAAAAAAAGTAAATCAGTATATATTGGTAGAAAACCTGCCATAAAAGCTAAAAACATTATGTTTAGAGAAACTGCCATGAGTGCAGGGGACTGGACTCGATGACCTCTCATGGTCCCATCTTGTTCCACAATTCTATGAATTTTGCTGAATTGGGGCCTAACCATGGTGATAGAAAGGTAAGTTGGACAGAGAAGACTCTTACCTTTCAGGTTCCCATGGAGCTACACAAAGCACAATCTGGTACCGTATTCAGACTGTGTGCAAGAAGGGAGGACTTGGGCTCTAGTGCAAGGGTATACTTAAAACTTCAGCACCTAGATGTAGGGCTTTTTTAAATATATATATCTTGTGGTGTTCTGAGACTTCAAAATATTTTAGCTATCCCATCCCTAAAAAGTAAACTTCCGGAATAAATATGCCATTTTCTATTTTTTCCATTATCTTTGGGAAAAGTGCTCCCTCTTTACTGGGCCCCCCCCCCCCTCCGGGGGTATAGAGGTGATAGGCCAAGATACACAGAAAAGAGATGGAGAGAGAGGGAGACAAATGTAACTTAAACAAGAGAAATACCTTAACAAATTTATTTTGGTAGAGGGGATTTTTAGTACTTAGGTATTAATGTGACACTTTTTGAAATGGAATGTGTTTCTTTATCTCCAGAAAACATTGCAACATGGACAGGAAAACATCTAGCTTTCTAATACTACTCCACCATTGTGTAGCAATTCTGTGAGAAAGTTTTTCAGTTTCCATGATTTGTTTAGTCCTTTGTCTGTCTCCTGGGAACAACAAGATTTCTGAGTGGGGTTACCTGCCCACAAGAAACTGTAGGAACTGGCAAACATGCATTGGACTGTAGGACCTCCAGTCACAGCTTGAATTCGAACTGGCATCCTACAGCTGAAAACTCCTTATCAGATTAGCAGGTTTTACACACCAGCAGTATGGATTTTTTCACTTAAAAATATTAGGGTTCATCACGATACGAATTACAATGACAAAGCATTGTGTGTAATGATATGAAATATGTCAGGCATTAAATACTTATATGCACTTAACTAAGACAGTGGTCAAAAAGGGCAAGTCAAAATCTCTGTACAGCAATTATTATTGAATAGTTTTTATAAACAGCTGTCCAAGAACCTAAACCGAATTACTTTCATTAAGAGGGTTTTAAATGTCTATACTTTCACAAACATGAAATACACTTAATCTACATCATCACTGTTAAGCCTTAATCCATCCTAAGAGATAAGCAATAAGTACCAACATTTCTTAGATAAACCAGAACATTTTCAGGACGATGGGGCTGTGCTAGACAGAAAACCCAGCCCTTCAAGTATAAAATTAAGGTCCTGAATTACTGGAACTGGCACTGTATCTGAGGTCATGATGACTTCTTTATGCTAAACAGATGATATGTCAGAATAAAATCAGAGGTTGGCTGTAGTTCTGAATCTTAAATTAAATGAGATAAAACCCTTTGAAGTGTGGTATCTTATAATTTTAATTTGTGCCCCTTTAATTCATATCACATTTTAGGAAGTCTTATTTTACATTGTGAACACCACCTGCTATCTGACCTGCCTTTAAATGAGCTTTCACCTGTTCTTTATTAAGTCTCACAATCTCTTCTTGATTTAGTTAAGCAATGATTGTAAAGTACTATTAATTTGGGTTTTGTATTTAATTGTTTGTAAATGTCACCCAGAAACCACATCTGTTACATTCTTAAGTTTTAATATAATCAAGTACAAGTCTTAAAGATATTTTAAAATAATATTGTATTGCTGGAATTGTTGTTCAGTCAGATACTTCTGTATCGTAGTGACGTACAAAAACAAGTTTTGAGCAGTTTTAGGAAAATAGCACCCTAAACCAAAAAGAATATAGCTGCTGTAATATGCAATTTTTTGTATCAAGACAATTAGATATTAGTCGTGTTCTTATTTATTTCTAGTTAGCTGGAATATTGTAACAGCATAGTGAATTGGATTAGTATGTACATTTCCATATATCAAGAAAGTGTATTATAGTATGTTTTATTAGCATATTTATTATATTAGTTTAGCATATCAGAATGGCAAAATTTATCATGTGCATATTTATTAGTACAGCACAAAGTACTGGGCTATTTTTTATAGTACTGTCATTTGTGCCACGGTAGTTAAGGGTCTTGTCAGCATTTCCATTATAATTTTCTGTTTTCAGAGGCTTATAACTCAGCAATAAAACTTTGCTCCAGGCTGAAACCTGGCATGAAAACTATGTTCAGGAGCATATTTTTCACTACAAAATTTTAAAGGGACATGGTAAGGTCAAAAATCATATTATTGCATGATTCTGATGATTATATTTATTGTTATTACTATCCTTAAAATTGAGAGTACTGAAAATATATTAAGGAAAACAGTATAGGGCCTGGTTCTCCAGTCGGTTACACCAATTGCTCACCACCACGACTTGGAGTCACACTGATATAAAACTGTAAGAGGCTATGTCTACACTTGCACTTTTAAGTTGACTTTAACTAAGTCGACTTAACTAAGTCGACTTAAAGTCGATTTAGTTAAGTCGACTTAGTGTGTCTACACTTAAATTTAAAGTCGACTTAAAGGGGAACTTACAAAGTCGACCTAGAGCGTCCACACTGGATGATCTAGGTCGACTTTGTGGGGCTAGGGGGACCTTGGGTAGGTCCACGGTGGCAGGGGGGGCACCCTTGTGTGCAATGGGGCAAAGGGGGACAGGGACCCTGGCAGGACATGTGGGCAGGGTGTGACGCTGTCTGGATTTAGGAAGCATTTATGATATTATTTTCAATGGATATCTCATAAAGGCTCTATAATCCATAGGAACTATGTCATGTTTGGTATCAATAAAAAGGTAGTAATTTGCTGGGAATGATTATATAGTTTATGTCTAGGAATTCTATTGTGATTAGAAGTTAAAATTTGGTGTTATATTCTTACTGTAACTTATGTTAAAACGATTGTGTCCTTATGTTTAGGAATGTGCCAGGACAATGGTCCCAGGGAGTTACCTGATGAGCCATTAAAGACTTAAGGAATACAACCATTGTGTCCTAATGGCTCATAAGGTAACTCCCTGGGATCATTGTCCTGGCACATTCCTAAACATTAAGGACACAATGGTTTTAACATAAGTTAAAGTATGGATATAACATCAAATTCAAACCTCTAATCAAAATAGAATTCCTAGACATAAACTATATAATCATTCCCAGCAAATTACTATCTTTCTATTGATACCAAACATGATATAGTTCCTATGGATTATAGCATTTATGAGATATCCACTGAAAATAATATCATAAATGCTTCCCTAAATCCAGACAGTGTCACACCCTGCCCACATGCCCTGCCCTTTGGGGGGCATGCCAGGCTCCCTCTGTGCCCCCCCCGGGAGGGAGGGCAGTGGTGTAGTCCTGGGGTAGCCCTAAGTCGACTTAGGGCTACCCCAGGGCTACACTGGCTTAATTTAACTTTAAAAAGTCGAATTAAGCCTTAGGTCGAGTAGAAAGGTGGTTTAATAAAGTTGACTTAATTTTCATTAAGTCGACTTTATTTTGCTTAAGTCGACTTAAGTAAACTGTTTAAGTCGACTTAAGCAAACTGCAGTGTAGACGCAGGGCCAATTAAGTCGACTTAAGCCAAGCTTAAGTCGACTTAATTTACCAGTGTAGATGCAGCCAGAGAGTGAAACATTCCAGTTTATAGTATCTTCCCTTTTTGCAGTTTGTATATAGTCACTTTCAGTTCTTGATTTTCAGACAGGCAAGGCAAGTAAATGGTCAAGATTAGTGGAGGGGTGGAGTCACAACTGTTGGATTTGTCTGGCCACCAAAGAGTGGTAGTCAGTACAGTCAGATGTCAAGTCAGTAAACCGAGGGTCAGGGAATGTACAGGAGGGAAATATAAGATCAGAGACAGAATACCTGGCATTAGCGTAGCGCAGGGAAGCTTTGGTGTCTAGGCTACTACACGGGGTAACGCGGAATGGAGAGAAGAGCGGCCCTCGGTGATGGAAAGTCAGGTTAGGGAACACTTAATGAAATTGGATGTGCACAAGTCCATGGGGCCGGATGAACTGCATCCGAGGGTGCTGAGGGAGTTGGGGGAAGTGATTGCAGAGCCGCTGGCCATTATCTTTGAGAACTTGTGGCGAACGGGGGTGGTCCCGGAGGATTGGAAAAAGGCAAATATAGTACCTATCTTTAAGAAAGGGAAAAAGGAGGATCCGGGGAACTACAGACCGGTCAGCCTCACCTCAATCCCTGGGAAAATCATGGAGCAGGTCCTCAAGGAATCCATCCTGAAACACTTGGAGGAAAATAGAGTGATCAGGAACAGGCAACATGGATTCACCAAGGGCAAATCGTGCCTGACCAACCTGATTTCCTTCTCTGATGAGATGACTGGATTTGTGGATGCGGGAAGAGCCGTTGACGTGGTATACCTTGACTTTAGCAAGGCTTTTGATACGGTTTCCCACAGCATTCTCATCGGCAAGTTAAGGAAGTATGGGTTGGACGAGTGGACCGTAAGGTGGATCGAAAACTGGTTAGATCAACGGGCTCAGCGGATAGGAATCAATGGCTCAATGTCTGGTTGGCAACCGGTAACGAGTGGAGTGCCCCAGGGGTCGGTCCTGGGGCCGGTTCTATTCAACATCTTCATTAATGATCTTGATGATGGAATAGACTGTGTGCTTAGTAAGTTTGTGGATGACACCAAGTTGGGGGGAATGGTAGATACTCTGGAGGGCAGGGACAGGATCCAGGGAGACTTGGACAAATTGGAACACTGGGCTGAAAGAAACCTCATGAGGTTCAACAAAGACAAGTGCAAAGTCCTGCACTTAGGACGGAAAAATCCCATGCACTGCTACAGGCTGGGGACCGATCGGCTAAGTAGCAGCGCTGTAGAAAAGGACCTGGGGGTTATGGTGGATGGGAAGATGAATATGAGCCAACAGTGTGCCCTTGTTGCCAAAAAGGCCAATGGCATATTAGGCTGCATCAGTAGGAGTATTGCCAGCAGATCGAGGGATGTGATAATTCCCCTCTATTCGACACTGGTCAGGCAGCATCTGGAATACTGTGTCCAGTTTTGGTCTCCCCACTACAGAAAGGATGTGGACAAATTAGAAAGAGTCCAGCGGAGGGCAACAAAAATGATTAGGGGGTAGGGCACATGACTTATGAGGAGAGACTGAAGGAACTAGGCTTATTTAGTCTACAGAAGAGAAGACTAAGGGGAGATTTGATAGCAACCTTCAACTACTTGAAGGCTTGCTCCAAAGAGGAGGGAACTAGGCTGTTCTCGAGGGTAACAGAGGACAGAACAAGGAGCAATGGTTTCAAATTACAGCTGGGGAGGTCAAGGTTGGATATTAGGAAAAACTTTCTCACTAGGAGGGTGGTGAAGCATTGGAATGGGCTATCTAGGGAGGTGGTAGAATCTCCATCTTTGGAGATTTTTAAGGCTCGGTTAGACAAAACTCTGGCTGGGGTGATTTAGGGGGAGTGGTCCTGCTTTTTAGCAGGGGGTTGGACTAGATGACCTCGTGAGGTCCCTTCCAACCCTATTATTCTATGATTCTATTTCCATGAGGGAAGCTATGCAACTGGAGTGAGCAGATCCAGGGCATGATTTTTGGAGCCAAGGTACATACTATAGTGGATAAACAGTTATAGAGTCCAGGTATCTGTATCCAGCCAGGTCATTAGTCTGAACATCTATAATGTTTATGTTTCTTGTTCAGTTGAATTTGTGTGCTGTATTTATATTTTGAGATTGCTGGTGAAAGAACAGGATTCATTTTGGGTCAAAATTGAAGCTCACCTATGGCAATAAATCCTTAACTATTCATTTAATTGCTTTCAGTGACTGCACTTTTTAAATGACATGGTATGGACATAATGCTGGCATTCAACAACTTTAACAGGTTTCTGAAGTGAGGGGTTGTCTTAAATTGTCCAGATATTTTTGTTATTTTGTGGTTTTTTAACATCATTGTGTGGGTAGGTAGGTAAATGAAGGCACAGTTCCATAAACTTATATAAATGAGTTGGTATGTACATTTAGAGGTGTATATTTAAAAGCAAGTGGTGCTGGTTGAGCTAATGGCTCCTGAGATCCCAGCCTCATTCAAAATACCAATAATATGGTACACATATTCACTATATAGCTAAATTAGCCATGCATGCACAAGCAGCATAGTCTACTTTCACTCTGGATGGTGGTAAAAAATGCTAGATAGCCATAGCAAATCAAAGCCACTGTCCTCCAAGCAGTTAAACATGTGAAATTTCACTCATGAATAATCCCAGATAATTCACATGTGTAAATTTACTCATGTAAATAATCTCAAAGAATTAAATTTGTGTAATTTCATGCATGTGAATAGTCCTGTTGATGCCCCTGGCTGTGTTTGGGGTTGTGCACTGGGTAACTCGAGGGGGTGGAAGGCCACAGTGTCGATGAAGCCCCTTTGCTCCAGACTCAGACACAGCTAGGACATAACTGACGCCCAACAATCCAAATAACATAGCCTTGATGTTTCCCAGTTGCAGAAACTGATAACCTGTTCCCCATAACGGAATAACAGTACTAGTCTCAGTCAGCCTCTGCTTGCAATAATAATACAGCCTTGAAAGTTTGGTTTTTGTCCAAGGAGAAGAGAAGGGGGGTAGAATCCTTTATACACACAGACTGGGAAATGCTGACAGCCCAGGTTCAGCTAGTATTCAACTATATAAAAGCAATTGTAACCAAAGGGGGGTTGCACATGATTTGAGACTTGTCTGTCTCCGTGTGCCTGCTTGAGATCTCAAATAAATCTTAGGGTGCTTCTCCGCCCTGGTGTGTTTATTGGTGCTGCGCACTCCGGGCAACGAATCCACCACTGTTGCTAGCCCCAGCCTGTCTTCAGGCCACTCCCTGCAACAGTCCCATCACAGGAAAAATTACTCAAAGAGAAAACTTTGCAACTCAAAAATACCTTAGGACTAGATTGTGAATTAACAATCTTCCCTGAATAAGAGAGACAGGGCATATTTGTACTATTCCAGGAGCAGGCTAAAAATTCAATTCCCCCCTGCTCTGATTCTTATTCTGGGAGAATAATAATTTACCTCCATCTCTTTTCATAGAGCAGGTTAGTTCCCTCAGTGCACCTTCTAACTTCTCTGGCCAGCGAGTATAGAATGTCTTCCATTCCACTGATTTGCTTACAGTGGTGAATACAGTCGATGCTTATTAGGAGCAACATATCAGTGCAATTTTATTATGTTGCTCATAAGCAGCTGTTGCTGATATGGGGAGTGTTGACAATTCACAGAAGGGAAAGCGTTCCCAGGTCAATGTTTCTGGTAAACAGTGGTTGCTCTTACAATCGTCTACTGTGTTGGTGAATAGCCTTTGTTCTCTTCCCCATGGCCAGAGCCATGAGTTGTTCTTTAAACAGAGCTGAGTTGAGGGAGTTTGGAGGGGTCAGAACAGGCATTTACATATAGCTTTTGTCCAGAATGAGTGTTGATGCATTACCCCAAAATACAACAGACACAATTAAAGATCAGGACTTATCAGTTGGAGTTGACGGAAGAGGAGAAAGACCCTGGGTGTATTGTTTGATCACAGGATGACTGAGTCACCAATGTACTGTGGCCATGAAGAAAGCTAATGCAGTCCTAGGGTGCATCAGTTAAGTTATTTCCAGTAAAAATGGGAAAATGTTGGTTATACATTATACATACAAATGCCATTATACAAGGCACTGGTGAGATTTCATCTGTAATACTGTCTGCAATTCTGGTCTCACATGTTTAAGAAAGATTAATTCAAACTGGAACTGGTGATGTAAATGGCTACTAGGATGATCAAGGGAATGGAAAACCTACCGTATGAAAGGAAACTCTTATGAAAGGAGCTTAGATTGTTTGCGAAACAAAATGAAAGCTGAAGGGAGATATGATTGCTCTCTACAATTATGTCAGAGTGATAAATATCAGGGAGAAAGAGGAGTTATTTAAATGAAATGCCCGAGGTGACGCAAGACAAAATTAGATATAAACTGTTATCAACAAGTTTAGTCTTGAAATTAGAAGAAGATTCCTTTCCATCAGAAGAGTCAAGGTCTGGAATAGTGGGGGCAAAAAAACCTAACTTGTTTCAAGAGTGAGCTTGAGAAGTTTATGGAGGGAATGGTATGATCAGACTGCATAAAATGGCATTTGGCTTAATATTACCTTAGCACAAGAACAGCAATATTAGAACCTTAAAGAATAATTTTATCACAGATCTTGCAATTTATGACATTTTAATAATATCTGATGGATTTTTAACTTGAGCCAATCACAAAATGTACTCACACATGATTGTATTGAATAGTAGTCAATAGCTATGTGTTCAAGAATAATCTGAGAGATGCAATATTTTGATAGACTCATGGATAGAAGGAATCTTTAATACATTATCCAATCTGTCCTTTTGTACTGAGTGTTCAGGAGATTGTTGTGAAAATCCTTTTATGAATTTCAGAACAATTAAGAACTGTAGAAGACCTACTGTCTGAGGCTTATAATAATGGCAGATTTCTCTGGAGGCACAAAATGACTCCTCCTGCATCATGGAAATATTGATTTCATTATCTTTTTTTAAAATAATCTTGATTAACTATTGGGTTCAGTCTTAAATATTTTCACTAATGGTTATTCCATAGCTTCCATAACCAGCATGGTTCATGGCCCAACTGTTCTCAGTTTTTTCTTAATATTGGGTCCTGTCCATTCCAATGTGTTTATTATTCCATAATCTTCCAAGCTATATTCTTATACAGAAAGTTCTCTTCAGGAGAAAATTCAGTTGGCAGAGGTCCCATTGTTTTATTTTAGATTAGCACTGGTTGTCCACTTTATCTGAAATATCAGTGCAACTAAACATTTATTGTGCTAAAGGAAAGACAACCAATATCAGTTGGAAAGCGTGTACACTTGTTTTCTCTTTTTATGGTTCTCAAAATTGATGTTGTTCTTTATGTTGGAAATATAAAGAACAGCTGTTTTAAATAATATAAACTAGCCTTTGAATGTCTCAGGTGGTAGAGTAGGAGGAAATGAATTTACTCTTTGACTCAGAGCAGAAAAGTTAATACTACAACATAATATACCTATAAAACATACCTATACGTAGCACACACAAACATATACAGCTGCAAATCTTTACCATAGGAAAAAAACCATTGCTATGAAAACAAATAAAAGCACACAAATATAGGCAGTGGGTCATATCACTCTATTCAAAAACAGATAACTACATGAAAAAAATATTCCAAAATTACTCTTAAATAGGAGAATAGAATACATCGTCTCCAATCATCAAAATATAAGAATGGCCATGCTGGGTCAGACCAATGGTCCAACTAGCCCAGTAACTTGTCTTCAGACAGTGGCCAGTGCCAGATGCTTCAAAGAGAATGAACAGAACAGAACAATCATCAAGACATGATTGTAACCAAATGGCACTGGTTTAAGATTCGGAAATGTTCTATACTAGTAAATGAGTACACTTATACCAGCGCTATAAAGCCTTTCATTTATAATGCATGGAGTACATATAATGCATGCAAGTACACATTGACCCTAATAAGAAAAATCAGTTCCAGTCTTAGAGACTCCTTTTATATTATATGAATCACAAAAGTAACAATAGGCCCTCCTTTTTATAGGTTAGATTATGCAAATCGGTTGATTAAGAAACTGCAATATTGGCTTTAATATTTTCCTGTAATAACTAATGAATTGGTATCATTAGCCTCCCCAAGTAACCATATATAGCAAATGTAAGGTTGTAGAGCGCATCAACATGTTATGAAATTATGATACTTAGCCATTTTAAGATACTTAGACATTCTATGTTAGCATGAGTAGATAATAGTTTAGCTTAGCATAAGTGAGCAACAGTATTGAAGCCTTAGGCCGTGGGAAGGTAAACTTATAACCCTGTACTCCTCTGGGGTCCGAGAAGCTTTAAGAGACGCAAACATCCCGCTTTGAAAGAAAACAAAGACCCCTGGAAACCATAAATCTATTAGTGATAAGGTAAAGAAAACATATATAATGAGGACAGGACCATAAAGAATGAAACAGCCATCCTGCTTCAGGGAGAAGTAAAGATAAACACAAATGATGAGGACCAGACCAAGAAGGGTAAAGGCCAGGCCAGGCGCAGCTGAAAACCTACAAATTCGCCCTATCATTAATTGGACAACATCATAATCAAGGGGTGTACCTGGGCAGTCTCTGAGGGGGTTAATCAACAATAAAATGTGCAAACACAAGCCTGTGGGTGTGCTCCTACCCTGCGTGGTACTGGAGTCACCCATCTGCAGATGCTAAATAAACTCTAATCAATTTCCTTATACAGGAGACGGGTCCTTCTTTAAGCAGCGAGGTAATCGAGCCAGGGAGCGACTCTCTCTTGGGTGAGGGGCCCCCCTAGTAGCGTCCATAACAAACAGGTACATACAACATACATATGCAGAAAATGAGTGGATATGGGCACTGAAATCTTCAATCCTAGAAGAAAGATCAATAGAAGAGTATGATCATCAGAAAGATACAAGAAGATATGGTTCCCTGAACGTGGGGCTAAATTCTGCAGCTGTTCACAACTTTTTGTTGTTGTTTTTGTTCTGAAGGAGATTAAGTGTTTTAACTCTGAGCACATTGACTTTTTTTGGCAAATGAGCAAATCTTGGGCACTGAATTATTTCTCTCATCCCCGAAATTCACATTTTGTTATAACTTATGCTCCCTTTGGTATAACTGGGAGTAACTTGATCTCTTTGGGTCCACTACAAAATACAAACCAAATGAGAGAATTGAACACAGTAGGAAGAGAAATACACAATTTATTTTCCGAAGATGGAGATGACTACATGTCTGTTGGATCAAAAAGAATCACAAATCAGTTATGAACATTCAGAATCAACAAATTAATATACTTAATTTATTCTGATTTCTCCCCTTCCTCTCCACAATTTATCTAATTTCTTTTGTTCCAGCAAAATGGAGGTAGAGGTGGAACAAACCTGGTGAAATGCAAAAGGATCAGTAAGACATAACTTTCGTTAGTGATATGAAGGGAAGATTGGTATTTTGAAGCATCAGATATAAACAGACAAATAGATTCTTGTCCTCAGCTTAGATTTAAACTTTTTGATGTTTCCTTTCTTTCAGATGTTTCAGCCAGCATTTCTGACCAATATCAGAAGATAAATCAATTTTCAGCAATACTGATCAGCTGTTTAAGTCCCAGCCAAGCCTGAATGGTTTAATGGGGAAACATATTAAAGGATAAAGACATGGCATGTTAAAGGCCCAAAATTTGGGGATTTTTAAAAATCTAAAGCGCTGAATTCTCAGTTTCTTATGACATAAAAAAATAAATGTTTACTAATTTCAAGTCCTTCCTTACATTTCCTTTCTCTCGCTCAAAGATCCAGATTGCAATATATAGAAGCTAGTTCTATTAGAGCAGCAGAAAACACCATGGTTTTAGTTTGCAGCAGTTAATAAGTAAAAGCCTATCCAGTTTCATGCAATGGGGATTTACAAACTGCACACTCTTAAATTTTAGGAGTGTGGGTTTAAATGAAGCAATAAACTCAAAAGGGAAAACTCACCAAAAACAGAGTAGTTCTTCTCATATGAGGTTGAATCCAAAACAAGAGGGATCCGTTCTGCTGGAGGTATTCCACTGGGCTGCAATCCTTACTCTGCTCTAGATCTGGAGTCACTCCTGTAGGTCTGAGAGAAGAGGTGGGGTAGAATGAAGGAACAGACTGTTAAGGCATTATAGGAAATTGTGTTCAGGAATTAGCTCTTTTGTTTCAGGAGCCTTGAAACTTATTTACTTACTTTCTTTTTTTTAATTGTGTCCCCACTGCCAAATGAATTTTCTCTTGAAGAGAACTTTCTTTTAAAGACTGTAGCTTGGAAGACTATCGAATAATGGATATATTAGGAGGATCAGGACCTAATATTAGGAAAAAAATTGAGAATAGTTGGGCAGTGGACCAAGTTGCTTAGGGAGGTTATGGGATCGTTATTAGTGAAAATGTTTAAGATCAGACCAAATAGTTTATGGAGATTCTTTCTAAACAGATAATGAAATCAATGTTTCAATGATGTAGAAGGAGTCATTACGTGCCTTCAAGGGAATCTGCCATTATTGTTAGCCTGGAATAGTGGGTCATCTACAGTTCTTGGAATGGAGAGATTCTGCCCAACAGTCTTCTGAATACCCAGTACAAAAGGATGGTTTTGTGATTTGCTCAATTGACAACTCCACCAGACATTATTAGAATTTCATAAATTATAGACATCTGTGATAAGATCAACCTTCAAGGTTCTAACCTCACTGTTCCTGTGCTAGAGCAGCTTTGTTTCTCTTTCAGAGACATACTAAGTGTAGAATAGACCTTCAGAATATTGATTTTATGTGTGTGTGTGGTAGGAGGAGAGGGTAAGGGAAAAGGGCAGAGAAACAGTTAATTAAATAAGTCACTGGGAAGGGTTTCCTGCAACATTACATCTAAACTGCCATATCAAAACAGAACAACAGTCCACTTAGACTGATATGCTCTCTCTGACGGTGGCTGTTTCTAAGGAATACAATTAAAGACTCCATAATACTCCTAATTATGTTATAGTAAAAACAATAGGCAGCCTGCATCTGTTTCTATAGCAACATCTAAAATTGCAGAAATCAGTTATTCAGAGAACACTGTATGTCATAGTTATTTGGTGAACACTTATCAACAGAATATTGAAACAAACATTACTTTCTAAGCTTTAAAATGGATTATTTATAGTTGTAGTTTAGGACCATGAGACTACTCCAGAGAGTAACTGTTAGTTCAAAAAATGGAAGAAGTCGAGATGAAAGCTGTATAGTCCTAATCGTGAGAGACATTCCAATCTTTCTGTCAATACCTTCTATTAGATAAAGTGCATAATTTTGCAGACAGATTTTTGACATGTAGAAGTTTTAGAATTCCTTCAAATTTTGCTTACACATCAGGAAATGTCTAATAAATTAGAAATAAGAGACAATTACTAATCAGAACCTATCTGGATTTCTGTAAATCAACAATTTCACTTATGCTATTGTTAGAAACAGTTGCATCAGCTGGTATTCAGCTGAAAATGCCTTGGACTGAATTATTATTGATTTTTTTGCTTTTAAAGTTCTGAGGATCTCTTAATACACTTCCTTAAGATGATAATCACTCCTCCCATTGGATTCTTTACATAAATTGAGATTGTAATGAAAAATGCAGTTCTTTCAACATAAATAACTAGTTTCACATAAACAAAAAAGGAGTCTTGTGGCAATTTTAAAGACTAATA
The DNA here is from genome assembly GCA_007922175.1 of Pelusios castaneus. Taxonomy (NCBI): domain Eukaryota; kingdom Metazoa; phylum Chordata; order Testudines; family Pelomedusidae; genus Pelusios; species Pelusios castaneus. The sequence goes on from ML685797.1 coordinate 1,366,472, forward strand.
AATTTATTTTCTGCATTCATTTTCAACTTAATTATATGAGAAATATCTAGGAATAACATTGTATTATGAAAAAATGGATTAGAATTAAAATGAAGAGAAAAATGTAAGTTAAAAGTCTATTTCCCTCATGTGGAAATATCATTTATGGTTTAATAAAAAAGTACCAAATTAGAATATAAAATCTTAGAGCATTTGTTTTATGGCATCAAACACAATAGGTAAGAATACAAAATGATTGGCGCATAACCCTGCAATTTTCACACCCTCATAATTGTCTTTAAAATTCTCTCTTTTGGAGAAAACTTTCCATTGTAGTCTTTGTCCATTGTTTTTTGTAAGTTTCAAGAATCTCCAGTCTGTTGTTTCTTAGTTGAGAAAACAGAAAAATTACACTTTTTTCATTTGAAGAAATACTAAACTGTACCTTAAAGAAATCCAAACACCTCTTCAGAAACTGCTTAATTTTTAGGACTTCATCTGAAATTCCACAACATTTTCAATAGATAATTATAATAGTAATAATGATTAACCTTTGCTGGTCTTGAAAACACACAAAACAAAATGGATTCGATACAACGTATTATAGTTATGATCAGTCAGGTATTGAACAGTGATCATATTAAGTGTACAGATCAGCACAATTATAATGAAAAAGGGTTAAAATTGCTTTAACTATTCCCTCCCACCTTCTGGTCAGCCCTCCCACTCTTTGTTATCACACAAAATAGTATTATTTTTCAAAATATGATCATATCAGCTCACCTTTCCTTAGCTAATGCACTAGAATATATTGACTCTCCACATCACCAGCCGGTTACACTGATGACAGGAAGTGAATGTGTGGAAAAGGAAAATAGCCAGTTGCATTGGTAAAAGAGAGTATTAGGCCTGGTCTACATTGCTGGCAAAATTCAGTGGCAGTCAACAGGAGTTACACAAGCTTCTTTGCATAGCCTGTGTAACTCCCGTCGACTTCATAACTTCCCCATAGCACACCATCTCCACTGCGCTGTGCTGACAGGAAATGTGTTCCCATTAACACAGTGCTTCATTTTTTTTTGGAGGTGTTTTTATTAGATCGACTTCTGGATCAATTGACCATCTCTTCACTGCCACTCAAGTGAACTGGAAATATCAATCTAATGGCTGTGAATTTGCTGCTGTCAGTGTAGACATCGCCTCACTTTGTATTCTGAAGGGAGAAGGTGTAGTAAGAGAGGTTGGGCTGGCAGATTAGAAATAGACTTCAAAGGGAATTCTACCTGTTTTATAAACCTCAGCAAGAGCCTGTATGTCTGAAGAAGCAAAGCAGTGCAAATACGCATAGTACACTATCACTAAGGGCTGGTCTATACTGCTGCATGTTTTCAGTGGCAATTGAAGGGAGATACGCAAAGTACTTAAAATACCTTGTGTATCTCCTTCTGACTGCCTACTTTCTACTTACTGCATTGTCTTCAGTAGCCCTAGCCAGAGGGAAACCCCTTCCCTCTGACTCAGCAGGACTCCTGTGGGGGTGCTCTTCCAGCGCTGGCGTCCTGATCAGCTGAGTGGGTCTCCACAGACCCAATCAGTCAATGAGGGCGACTGATCTGACAGTGGCGAATTAGCCACCATCAGTGAAGACAAGCCCTAAGTTGTAACTTACCCTTCTCTGCATTTATGCTTCCCCTTTCATATAGTACCCTTCATTTCATATGTCTGATGAAGTGGGATTCTATTCATGAAAGCTCATGTGTTAAATAAATTTGTTAGTCTTTAAAAGTGCCACAGGACTCCTTGATTATTTTGCTGAACTAGATTAATATGACTACCTCTCTGGCACTCATCACTAAGTTATATTCTTCTTTACTTTCTTTTCAAAACTACATGCAAAAATAAATGAAAAGTTTCTCAGGTAAGACCTTATGCACTAGGAGCGTGGAGTGAAATTTTTATATAATGATTAAAGTGATGACAAATCCTACAATAAAAAATCCGTATCCAGAATAAGCAGCCACCTGATTGCTGAAAAACTGCAATTTTAGAGCCCAATCTTGCTCTTACTGACTCAGTGTCAAAACTGCCACTGATTTAACTAGGAGCAGGATTTGGCCCATGCGTAGATGGGTTGTGTTTACCATCTGAATTAGTACAGTAGAACCATTATTATAATAGATGTGGGATGATGGTGTATGCAATCCTATCAGCACTAGACCCTGTACGAATCCTAAGTCTGCTCAATGAAGATGGACTCTTTGGTGCTTCTAGATGCAGAAATCAGAATCTCAAAAATGAGCATGTGTGAAGAACCTTTTTCTGAAAGCTTATAACCTGACCAAATGGTGGTGAGTTTTCATAGAGATGGCAAAAGGCACCTCTCTGAGACAGAGATGATACATCCCTACCTTAATTTCCAGTCCTTGCTCTAAAGCATGGGTCACTATAAAAGGCCTTGATACATTTTTTTAATGTGGGCAAAACAACACATTTCTCCCTCATTCTTGGAAATGGCTGAATCATGCTGACTGAAATGAAGAATAAAAATGCGTGCAAGGCAGACACTTGACATGTAAAAAATTCAGCCTAAGTGGTTAAAGCTTGGCACAGATATAAGCAGCTGAAAATAGGCTCTTCTAATAGCAAGTGTCAGGCAACTTTAATAATAGACAGCACTATCAGCCCTGCCTAAATTAGACAAATAACAAACCTAATAAAGATAAAGGCCACTGGACCAGGGAAGGAAGATAGACAATAGCAAACAATGAGAAGAGGAGTCCGCTCATCTTTTATGAGGAAAGCAAGCTGTATATGCTGATTTTCTTCATTTCTTTTTATGTTTAATTTTTTATTTAAATGCTCAGGTGCAAGGGCAGGAGTAGATAGAGTCAGGGGAAATTAATGATGGAAGAAGGCTGAAAGAAGCACATTCTTTAACACCCAAGTCTAGCATTTGTATAATATAGGTGGGCCTGATAAAACATGCTGTTACAAAGGTGCACTCTTATTCTGGATTTGAAAGCAGCAAGCTATTTCAGCACTTCTTTGCTATCTCTTCGGCAAAGTTTAGATAAGCTTTAGGACAGTTTATGGCTTAGTTGCTCCAGCAATAGCAGCCATGAATAAAAGGAAAGGACCAGAGAAGCACTCAATACTTTCATTCTCCACACAGGATATTATGTATGACATTTGCATTTTTATATGTTGCATGCAATTTTCTGAGAGTTTACCTCCTGACATTTATACTGTCTGAGAGGGCTGAGTATATGTTTATTTACATTATGGTTACTATTTAGATTTCAGTAAGCTTTCTGCAGGCATGCAAGAAGATATAGTCCTTGCTATGATGAGAAAGCAATCTTTAAAAAAGTGTGTAGGGTTTTTAATATGGGTATAACAGGTTTGGCTGTCCTTTATCTAGAAATTACAGAGCCCGTGTAATGTTGGACAAATAATTTCACCTCTCTATAGCTCAGCTTCCTACCCAGAAAATGGGGATAACAATGTTTACCTACTTTTGTAAAGTGGTTTGAAAATCTTGGCTAAAATTAACTCAAATAACGAGAGGGGCCAAGGGAGAAGAAAATATTGTGATGTTCCCATCACAATCTGCTCCAAAAACTTCCTTGGGGGATGGGATTCCCTCTTACCCCCCAAAAAAGCAGAAGGCTCATCCCACAGATTAAGGGGAGCTCACAGAGGGAAGGGTCATTCAGACATAGGATCTGTCTCTCTGCACCAGTATCCAAGCCCCAATTTGTTGTTACAAGCTCCATGACACTATGGAGTATATTCCTAGGATGAGCCCAGGAACATCTCAGGAAAGAGGATGTCATGGTGTGGAAGGGAATTGTAGACAAGGGAATACAGCCTTGGTTTATAATACCTTTTCACTGACACTCCTGCTGGTTACTATGGGAGTAGTGAAGGGACAACACATTCCACAGAACTCCCTCATCCTGCTTGGTGTCTAGTCCCCAAGTTGGAAAGGATGAGAATGGACTCACTGTCTTTCTTCTACAGGGTAGGGAGAGCAATGCACAAAGTGAGTATCCTTCATGTGTTGATTTAGGGGGCATGATCTCTCCACTAGTTTTAGGAACATACAGTTGTTGATGAGATCGGCATTACACAAGAAGATTAATAACATGTTCTAATGGGTTTCTATATGTGGATTATTCCATTGTTTCACATTTGTGGATTATATATGGATTATTCCACAGCTTCACATTTGTTTTGACTACATTATAAAAAAAGACACGACAGTTACATGCTTTGTTGATACATTGTTACTGGGGAATCACCTCTGTGTCTGAGCCAATTTGTACAGGGGCAAGGAGAAAATCATCCTGTAAAATTCCAAAGCCTGTGCTTAACTTCACTGTTCACGCTGTTTAAGATGGAACACCTTAATCTTCCAAAAAGAGAAAGAAACATGTTATCAGTATTGTATATCAGTTATTAATATTGTGTTAGAGAGCAAAACTCTTTGCTGAACTGTTTTAAACACAAAAAACAAAACAAACAAATGAACAAAAACCCTAGCTGAAGATTTGTTCTTGGGATCCTTTAAAATAAAAGTACATATGTAAAAAAAATCTGTCATTAAAATATTTTCATCTGTACGTTGCAAAACAAACAAACAAACAAACAAACAAACAAACAAACAAACAAACAAA
>ML685797.1:1371139-1467687 GCA_007922175.1 Pelusios castaneus
AAACAAACAAACAAACAAACAAACAAACAAACAAACAAACAAACAAACAGCCTATGTGCAGTGCACCTTTCCTAGAGAAAGTAACAGTATTTCCAATTTCAAGCATTTAAAAATTATGTCAGGTCCCCTCAAATTTAAAGATTGTCCTAAAAACTCTTGAGATTTTAAAAAGTGATACATTTGAGATTCTTCTCATTTGTCTGCTGCTTTCTGCTTGCTTGCGGTTACAGATGCAAGCTTTCCTCCACAAACTTGAGGATTAGAAACTTACTTTTTACTTTAAATGAAAGTTAAAATTTTCATGTAATAACCCGATCTCAGGAGCTGAGCATTTAAGAAAAACATCAAAGATATTAAGAGTTATAATCAAATCACACAAGTTGGCAACACTACTGGGGGGAAGTGAGAAATTCTGACTGTGCCGATGATGTTTTAAATGAATAACAATGGACTAGATCAATGGTTCCTAACCTGTTGTTCATTGACCATTGGCGGTCCACAAGGGTACTGCTGGTGGTCCATGGCGGAAAAATGTAATAATAATATAATCCCATTACCTCTTATGTATCATATTCAATATTACATTATTATTCACAATGTAATTTGCTTCACAAACATCCTTGTGTAATTTACTAATTAATTTACTTTTTCTGAATTGAAATAGTGGTGCTTTTGCATAACATCAGTGTGAACTGATGCTCTTTGTGCATTTGGTGGTTAAAACGTGGCCCACAAAAGCTTTTGATGGTTATATAGTGGTTCACCTAAAAGCAGAGGTTGGGAACCACTGGGCTAGATTGTTGTTTTGGCCACACACCCATACAGTCTGGAAAGAACCCCCCTTGATACCTCTGAATCAGGGCCAGCCCAAGAGTTTTTGGCACCCTAGGCGAACTATGGCTTTGGTGCCCCCCTAAATGTTATAAGAGATAACATATTAATATTTTTTTTTGAAATAGAGAAAAAATTCACTTCCATTTAATTTGGCACCCCTTAAAGCCTGGCACCCTAGGCGACCTCCTAGTTCACCTATATGGTTGGGCTGGCCCTGCTCTGAATAGACTAATTGGGATATGAGTCAGGCATGCAGGGAAAGGCAGTGAATGGGCAGAGCATGGCTACATCTTGCCCTATCTCAATCAATATGGCTGGCATCAATTTGCTGTTGATATAGTCCAACAGCAAATTATTAAGAATGACCTGTGTAACCCAGAAGCCATTTTCAATGCATGCAACAATAAGTTTATTGGTCCAACAATCTTATGATCTGTGTTATATATATTCTTATATGCCAGTAGCTGTTGCTCTTTGTATTAAGTTTCTGTACACTCATAGCTCTGTTGTGTGTGCACACGTGTTTTATATAAAACTCCCATAATATTTACCACCTCAGAGCAAGCAGGAAGGAATTGTATGTTAGAGGCACAGTTCTTCTCAATCTGCTCCTGAAGCAATTTCATGCAATTTTTCACTTCCCCTTGCTACAGGCACAGTCTAGCCCCATATGTACTTTTACCTCATGTATGCAAATACATTAGCCCATATAACTGAGGGTATTTTTGTTTATGATACATCCATAAGGTGCTTGGAACTTGGGCTTATTATTTCAGAGCTGGGATTCACCATTGACATGGAAGAGTTTAGCAGTGCAGAAACTCAGAAAGGACGTGGAGTTAGCAGTAGCATTTAGAATAAGTGAAACGTAAGAAGGAGCTACTCCTGAAAATATAGGCAGTTTAAAAACATGACCGATAAAAGTGATGAAACCTGGAGAGCTGACACTGAGATGTGACATAGGGAGCCAAAAGATGTCAGAGTAACTGAAAAATGCAGTCAAGAAGAAGCTAAAAGACATACAGGAGAAGATAAGTTCTCAAAAGGAGTAGACAGGGAATTTAGCTAATATTTAAAGGCAAAAAAAAAAAAAAAAAAACCAAGCAGAGAGAACCAAGCCCAACAGGAAGAATTATATTTATATAGAGACTATTTTGGGAATTTTATTTTTTAATTTATAGCTATAAGACAAATAAATGTTAAATGTATATGAAGGGGTATTGCCTTTGATTTTTTGACCTGAGATTACCTAGAATTCATTTCTCATTTACTGGGAGCTTGTCTGTTTGTTCCTATTTTTTAACATTGGGATTAAAATGTATACGAATTGAGGCTGATTTTGCAGTCCTTACACAAGCTAATTTCAGTGAAATTAGAGGAAGTTATGTCTGTAAGTATTTCAGGAGAGGTCTATTGAGATTTGATGGTAAGTGAAAAGCACGTTCATTACTTGATGTTCTATCTGATGAGTTTACTCCTGCAATACAATTATTTGAAATGAAGAACTAGATTAGTCATGATTTTTTTCTAACCTCACTTGCTGTTCTTATCATAAAGGCATATTGTTAATTTGACCAAATTCATTCTTCTCAGCTGGTCATCATCTTTTCTTTCATTTGCTTTGTTTCAGCATTTAATATAAAGGTATCACAGAGAGAAATATAAAAAGTCATATTTTACTGATGTGCAGATACATGGCAGAAATAACCTGTGTAAAATAAAAAGTCTAGAGATCAAAGTGCTACTGATGATTACTAAATGTATGTCAACATCGTCTCTATTAGAATATTTATAACAGGCAATGATGATTTCTCAATAAGATCCATTTGTTGATAGATAAACAGATCACCCTTGTGCATTATATGAGATCATAGTCTATTGGGTGCCTCTGTTAATAAACAGATCAATTTGATCAATGCACGGGTTCTGAAGCTAAACAATAAAAACAGTAAAAATAAATCAGTAGGAGGATATGAACACAGCTGTATTTTTACTTCTCTTCTAGAATCATAGAAACTGGAAGGGACCATGAGAGGCCATCGAGTCCAGTCCCCTGCACTCATGGCAGGACAGAGGATCCTCTTAAACTATTCCTGGTAGGTGCTTGTCTTTTAAAGCTTACTGAGGAAGGTGATCCGTAACAATCAGCATGGATTCACCAAGGGTAAGTCATGCCTGACCAACCTTATTTCCTTCTATGATGAGATGGCTGGCTCTGTAGATGTGGGAAAAACACTGGAGGTGATATACCTTGACTTTGGCAAAGCTTTTGATAAGGTCTCCCCCACATTATTCTTGCCAGCAAGTTAAAGAAGCATGGGTTGGATGAATGGTCAGTAGATCATCGGGCTTAATGAGTAATGGTCAACAGTTGATGTTTAGCTGGCAGCCGGTATCAATCAGAGTGCCACAGGGATTGGGCCAGTTTTGTTCAATATCTTCATTAATGATCTGGGGTGGATTGAACCCTCAGCAACTTTGCAGATGATACTTAGCTGAGAGAGTGGTAGATATGCTTGAAAGTAGAGCTAGGATTCAAAGTTACCCAGAAAAATTGGAGGATTTGGACAAAAGAAATCTGATGAGTTTCAGCAAGGACAAGTGTAGAATCCTGCACTCAGGACAGAAGAATCCCATACATTGCTACAGACTGGGGACAGGCTGGTTAAGCAGCAGTTGAGCAGAAAAGGAGCTGTAGGTTACAGTGGACAAGAAGTGGAGATGAGTCAACAGTGAGCTGTTGTTGCCAAGAGGGTAATAGCATATTGGGCTGCATTAGTAGAAGCATTGGCAGCAAATGGAGGGAAGTGATTATTCCTCTCTATTTGACACTGGTGATGCCAGATTTGTCTCCCCCAGCCCCCACCCACTAGAGAAAGGATGTGGAAAATTGGAGGAAGTCCCAGGGGAGGGCAACAAAAAATATAAGGAGTTTGGGCACATGACTTATGAGGAGAAGCTGAGGGAACTGGGCTTATTTAGTCTGTAGAAGAAAAGAATGGAGGGTGCGGGGAGGGGGTTGATGGCAACCTTCAACTACCTGAAAGAGGGTTCCCAAAGAGGATGGAGCTAGGATGTTCTCAGTGATGACAGAACAAAGAGCGATAGTCTCAAGTTGCAGTGGGGGAGGTTGGAACAAGTTTTCACTAGGAGATAGTGAAGCACTGGAATGGGTTCTAGGGAGGTGGTGGAATTGCTATCCTCAGATGTTCTTAAGGACTGGTTTGACAAAACCCTGGCTGGTATGATTTAGTTGTGTTGGTCCTACTTTGAGCAGGGAGTTGGAGTAGATGACCTCCAGAGATCCCTTCCAACCCTAATCTTCTATGATTCTATCCACAAAGCAGGAGACATCTGATTCAAGGCTCCCCTTTGGCTGATGTGGAGAAGGGATTTTAAATTAAGTATCTTTTGTTTCAAGAGAACATCCTAGTCACTGGGTATGATCTGGGGTGGGTTTTAACTCAGTCTTTCCTGTAGAAACTATTCTGCTCTGTGTAAATAATTGAATACTCATTGGATCAGGGCCTTACATTTGGCCTCCTAATCCTAAGTGAGTGGAATCACCTGGCTCTAGAGTCATTCTCATGTGCTTTTCCTCTCCCAGTGACTATTCATTGTCATCATGAATGCTTATTGACTTGCAACTATGAATGACAGTATTTATTTATATGTAGTGGAGCAGTTTAACCAGGCCCATTATTTTGTAGTATCTTTGCTCTTTGTCTTTTCTAAATCAAGTGGTTTACTTTCTTGGCTTCTTTTTGTGGGAACTCTCTGTCCCTCTAGGCAGCTAATTGACCTTGCTGCTCTAAAACAATAATGAAGATTTGCCTTTTTTATTGTAATCTTCCTCTCTCATTGCTGACAGTATCTTCTCTATCCAGCTAGTCTGTATATTTATATAGTAAAGACAAGGTGGGTGAGGTAATATTTGTTATTGGACTACATCTGTTGGTGAAAGAGACAAGCTGTCATTCTCATACAGAGCTCTTGTTCAGGTCAAGAGAGCGCTGTGGAAGCTTGAAAGCGTGTATCTCTCACCAACAGAAGATGGTTCAATAAAAGATATTACCTCATTCACTCAGTCTCTCTAATATTCTGGTGCCAACATGGCTACAACAACACTGTATAAATGTATACAGTATTCATCATATTGGTATCTGTGCCTCTTCCAAATATTATCATATATATATAAAACATAGATTTGAACATGATCCATTTGAATCCTTTCACTGATTTCCTTCCACCTTGTGCACCAAATCCTAGCTTTTTGTCTTTATCTTTAAGGCTGTGAACAATTCTACTCAATCTCACATCTCTACTGCCATTTCTTTTTCACTGCCACTTGCAACCCTGAAAATTTAGGTCAGATTGTTTCCGGCCCTCCTGTAAATATACACACCATGCAATTGCCACAGACAGTCCCTTCTCTGGGGAGTACATCATCCTAAAAGGGCCTACAAGAGGTGGAGTCATGATATTGGCTCTCTTCTACCTCAAAACCATGAAGTAGACTAGGTACGTTGGACAGGGAAGGTTTCCCTCATCAGCCCCTGAGATGAAAGGGTTCTGCGCTGTTCCTAGTTAAGAGATTTTCTAACGTGTCTGAATGATTTAGGTGCATAAGTTCCATTTTCAAAAATGTTGAGAATACTGCTGTCTCATTTTAGAGAGGTGGCAGAGGTCCAGGATAGCATGCTAAAATGATTTAAGCCGTTCCTGGAAGGACATACACAATGGGGAGTGATGGGAAACTGCACCTCTGTCTCTTGTCCCCTCTTTTGTGAAGTCCCAGAAGGATCTATTCTCTCTTCAGAACTTTTTAACAACTGTATGCAGCTGCTAGGTGAACTGCTCAGATAATATGGAGCCAAGTGCTAGCAAAATGAAGAGGACACATACCTCTAGCCCTCCTTCACCACATAGAATCATATCATTACCAATGAAAGGCTCAAATGCTTTGGACAAGATCAGCTCCTGGGTGAAGAACAGCTGGATAAAGCTGAACCCATGCAAGACCAGGGGTTAAAGTAAGGGGGAACACACTGGAACACTGTTCTGGGGCCCACCAATTTCAGGGCCCGATGTTCCAGGGCCTCTCAAAATAGAACAATGGGGCGGAATGGTGTACCGGTGCATTCCCCCTTACTTTAAACCCTGCCGCCTTGTGCTTCCCCTCTGGGCTTTCAGACTCCTCGAGTGGTGAGGTAAGCAACAGCATGGCCAGGAGCGGCGGCGGTGGGCGGAGAGTGCATGGCGTGGGGTGGCCAGATTGGCTGGGAGTGGAGCGAGTGGGGGGATCACGTATCTTGACTCCCCCCCCCCCGACCAATCTGGCCGCCCAGTGCCATGTGCTCTCTCCCCGCCACCGCTCCTGACCATGCTGTTGCTCCTGCTTGCCCCGCCGCTCGTGGATTCCGAGAGTCTGGAAGGGAAGCACAAGACACTGCACCAGCGGGACGGGATGGACATGGTAAGCTGGAGACCAGGGGTAGGCATGGAGGGGTATGGAGCAGCACAAGTCGCTGGAGCAAGGGGTCAGGATGGGGGGCTGGGGAGGGATGGGAGGGGCATGGGGTCAAGGAGACTGGGTAGGGATAGCTCTGGCTGGTAAGGGGGGGTGAGAGAGAGGATTGGGGAAGGGGCCCCAGGGGGTGAGAGGAACAGGGAAGAGGCTGGGGCAGTTGAGGAAGGGGCCCTGGGGGGAGAGAGGATCATCAGGGAAGGGGAGTCGGGGAGCTGGTGAGTGGGGGTGGGGTGAGAGGCTTGTGGAAGGGGCCCTGGGGGTTTGGGGGCGGGGACCACTGGGGGGCAGCAGAGATAAGTCTTGAACCAGGCTTGTCCAACTTGTGGCCTGTGGGCCGGACTCCAGCCTGCCAAGGGCTTTCATCAGCCCATGGAGCACTGCTGCAGGAGCCTGGGAGAGGATTGGGGAGAGGAGCTGCCAGCGCATGTGGGGACAGGGAGGGGAGGAAGGGAGGGGTTGAGGGAAGGGAAGGAATCACCACGCGTGCGGGGAAAGGATGGGAAGGAGCCGCTTGGGGACAGGGAAGGGGGGTTGGGGGGGTTGGAAGAGGAAAGGAGCTGCATGGGGGAAAGCAAAGGGGGCGGGGAGGGGAGCCACCATGTGTGGGGACAGGGAAGGAGAGGGAGATTGGGGAGAGGAGCCTGACCAGAGAAAGGGAAGGGGAGGGGAAAGAAGCCTGGGTGAGGGAAGGGAGGGGAGTGGGTGAGGGTTAGGGTTAGGGGAGGGAAGGTATGGGGAGCAGAGCAGGCAGGGAGAAGGGGAGAGAAGAGGAGCCCACCTGAGGTAAGGGGGGATAGGGAGAAGGGGGTGAGGAGCAGAGCAAGCAGGGAGAAAGGAGAGGAGCCCATGCAGTGTGGCATGGCACAGCAGGGGCCAATGAAAGAGTTGGGGAGCCGATGCAGCTAGGGAAGGGAAGTGGTCAGGGAGCCCAAACAGCACAGGCTGCGGAGCCGTGGAAGGGGAGCCTGCGGGAAAGGGTCAGAGAGCCCACACAGCACAGGGCCAGGGAGGGGTGGGGTAGCCCACAGGGAAAGGAAGCCTGTGCTGCGTAGGCTGCCGAAGGGGTTGGGCAGCCCAAGTGGTGTGGGGCAGGAGAAAGGGTCCAGGGAGCAAGCAAGTGTTGGGGGAGGAAGGGAAGTAATGGGGGTCCCACCACCAGGCCGCACTGCTTCCTTCCCTTTCCTTACCCCACCATGCTCCCTTGTCTCCTGACCTCTGCTTTCCCCTGCTATGCTCCTCATGCTCCCCCTTGCCACCCAAAATGGCCATCCCTTGCCTTCAGCTTGACCTACCACCTCCAGCCCTCCCTTGTGGAGCCGGCCCTGCTTCCCGCACTTTTCCCTGCCACCCCACATGTCCACCCTTGTCCTCCCCGCCCTGTAATGCTCCCTTGCCATCTCACCCCTGACCTTACCATTCATGCCCTGCCCTGCTTCCCACACTCCCCCTTGCCACCCCACATAGTTATCCCTGACCTCCCTTGACCTGCGATGCCCCCCTGGCATCCCACCCCATCCTCTCCTGTCAGCTCTGCCCTGCCCCCGCTCCCCATGCTTTGCCCTGCCTCCACACACAGCCTCTCCATGCCCTGCCACACTCTCCTTCCATCTGTACACACTGATGTTTCCTGAAGAAAGAATAAGCGAGCCCTATACAATTTTTTCACAAAATATGGTTTAATTAAGTAAAAATTTGTTGTGTACAGTTGTGAAAGTGACACTTACATGACAATTACTGCAGGGGGATGGGTATTATTTGAGAACTGTATTTAGGTAAGAGATGTAAGTTTCTGGTTTTACAGAACCAATCTGAATTTGTAAACTGGTGTTTCTTTTTTAACTGTTTACATTTTATGAATAGTAAGATCAACTTCTGTTATGCCTTATCTATTCAAAATTTGCTCATTGGCCCTCTGAGTGAGAGAAGAGTTATAATGTGGCCCCTAACCCCAAAAGGTTGGACATCCCTTTATTATATCATCATCTAGATATGCTCGTATTTGTCTATACACAAAGATTACAACACATACGTTGTCATTTTCATAACTACTTTTACATTATACTTGCTTGGGTGTGCTCACATCACGGCGCACACATTTGAACTCTGGATCAAAAAAGTTGCACAAAAGAAATTTTTTGTGCACACAGCCTACCAAAAATTAGAGGGAACATTGGTAGGGGCTGGTGGGGGCTGGGTAGTGGTGAAGGGGACTATGAAGAGCTGGAGTGGGGACTGGGAGGGGGGCTGGGGTGAGGTGGAGTAGGTTGGGGGGGCTGGAGTGGGGGCTTGGGATGGAGGGGGCTGGGGAGGTGTGGAGGGAGTTGAGAGGTTGAAGGGGGGTGGAGTGAAGACAGGGGAGCTGGGGAGTGGGGGGTTAGGTGGGTTGGAGTGGGGGCTTGGGGGCTGGGAGCTTAGGGAATGGGGATGGGGGCTGAGGAGGACATGGGGAAAGAGGGGTCTGATGTGGGCACTAGTGGACAAGGTTGGGTGATGTGGATTTGAGGCAGTGCTTCATTTGTGAGGAAAGAGCTGGTGGGGCTCAACAGTTTGTTTTGCACTCATAACTTGGGCCCGCACATGCAAGAAGGGGACCCAGACAATATGGGAAGGGGGCGCAGAGATTAGGAGGGTTCCGGGGCCCGTCAAATTATACTTTAACCACTGAGCAAGACCGAGGTGTTGCTGGTGGGCAAAGGAAAGCATTTTAAAGCATTTGTAGCCACTGAGTGATCTCCTTTGCTAAAGGTAGACATTCACTGCCAGTCAATTCAGATTGTAGTTAGAAGTGCTCATGGATTCCTTGCAGACAGCACCTTACCACATAGCAGCACCCTTGCCTCACAGCTGGACTATAGCATGAAGTATTCAGCACTTGGGGAATTCCAGTTCATATAGAACCTTACAGCACGTATCATCAGCAAGACTGACTACTGTGAACATACCACACCATTATTTAGCTCTCTACACTGGCCTCCCAAAGAACATAGACTTCTCCCTAAAGTAGTTCTGTCTTTCTCTTACACACAGCTTTACCCTTATTGCAGAGCTCCATTGAAGCAGACGAGTGAGTTTAAGACAGTGGAATGAAATCCCAAGGACCTAAGAACCAGCGCAAATGTCACCACTTTCCACTCCAGGTGCAAGACACGTTCTCTTGACCTGTCTCCTCTAGCTTACATATATAGCAACATGTACATTAAAAAAACACAACCACCTACCATAAAAAGACATTCCACTGCACACATTTCTTCTGGGAGAAGGATGAGAGAACAAACAACAAAGGACAGATGTGTAGTCGTGTTGTTTAGTGTACGACTGTGAGCTCTCGAGATACTATGATGATGAGCATGGTATAAGAACCTATATAAAGTAGGAAAGGACAGAATTTAGGGACCTACAAGCTTAAATGCCATTGATTTTAAATTAAACTTAGGGAAAATGGTCAAAAGTGCCTGAGTGACTTAGGCACCTAGGTAATTGAAAATAAGAGGACCTTTGAAAACTTTACTCACAATCTAGACCTTTCCAGAGGGGTAGCCGTGTTAGTCTGTGTACAGCAAAAACAACGAAGGTCCTGTGGCACCTTATAGACGAACAGATTTTTTTTTGGCATAAGCTTTCATTGGCTTCGTGCATCTGACGAAGTGGGTTATAGCCCACGGAAGCTTATGCCGAAGAAAATCTGTTAGTCTATAAGGTGCCACAGGAATCTCATTGTTTTTAATCTAGACCTTGATATTATTACTTAATGTGCTGTTTACCTTCTCATACAGCTCATTGATGAGGATGACAAATAAGGGAGGACTTAAGCACAGATTCACAATAGAATGAGCTCTTCAGTATTTGATGATTATGACCTCTGATGGCAGTGAAGTGGATATTAGCCATTTAAAACCATATGATACAGATTCAAATAAAATAATGCTCAAAATGCTTTTATTCTCTCCTTTTGCATTATTATTTATATTTTTAAGAAGGTGTAGTTAAAAAGACAGTTGTTTGCAGAAAATCAAAGATCTTTGCACTAGTGAACGTTTGTGAAACACTTTTGTACATGGGCAGTGAGACACTGCAATTTGTAAGATGATAGAAACAGCTATTACTGCTTGGAAAGTGTTGAGAACCAGAGCTACTGCTGAAGAGCAGCGATAATAGTCTCCCTTATTTAACACTGAAATACTGCGACTGAAAAGCATAGGATGAAATCTTGAATCTCTAGCCGGAATACAAAATGAGGAGTCTGCAGAGGTACTGATGGAATGAAAGCAAATGGGGAAACAAAACAACATAGCTTTTAAAGAAATCTTTACAGGAACTGGAATCACTAATTTACATTCTATACAAATAGTCTTTGCTTTCAAAAAATGAATGCCAAAAGCAGTTAATCTGCCACTGACATTTTACTAGGAACTACCACCACTAAGATTTGGGGACTTGATTGACTGATCATTTTGCCCTTTTGCTCAGAGACCATGAAGACAGTAAACTCTCAGAGGAACAAAAAGTCTAGCTAATCAATATATCATATTGGAAAGGTCAATGCAGTATGTCATATTAGCACTATAACAGAATGCATAAGATGTCAGCTTTTGGGGGTAAAATTTTCAGAAGATGCACTAGAGATAAAATTGCTAAAAAAAAAGCCTAAACGGGTTAGGCGCCTACATCTCATTTATTTTCATTTAGACTTTTAGATTGGTGCCTTATTCTCATCACCGACATTGCAATAAAAACACAAATAGTCCATTCACATGTCAGAGATAGTTACGTTCAGGCAGCAAATACCATAACAAAAACAGCATTCTGAGGATGCTGGCTGATAGAAAAGTAGGAAAATTAATTGTATTCTTTTAACCTAATATTACAGATCTTCTCTCAAGCGAAAGTGTCTGTATCATGGCTTCTACTGTACAAAATCTCAACCTGCAAAGTGACATGTATTTTTGTTATATTGTCAAGTCATACACTGTTCTAAATTGGCTGATAGACAAAAATAAAAAAAAAAACCCATCCTAGTAAATCATACTAATAATAGTTTTTACGGTTCTCTGTAATGCTGATCTTAGGAGAATGGAAAGGCCTTGAACATTTGGAAAAGCTATTCTGAGAAGTGGAGTCTGCAATATATATTTTTATATTCAGTAAAGCAAGTCTTAAAATCCAAGACTTATCCTGTTAATTTGCTTCATTTGCTGTCCATTATTACAAAGTACTCAAAATAAAATATTTACTATTATGAACAGTCATTGTATATTGTCCATCTACTGTTTGTAATGGGAATCTTTTAAATTATTTTTATACCAAGCAAGAGGAAATAACAAGAGCCCTTTAATCAGAAACTGGGTATTTTTTTGTTTAGTTAAGTGTAAAATGTTCCAAAACTACTTAGGGGATTTGGATGCTTAAATCTTATTAAAATTAATTTTAATGGGAATTAGGCATTCAAAATATCCTCTGAGGCTTTGAAAATCTCACCATTGAGCTTGCTCTTGGTTTGTAGATACAAGCTTTGTTTTGATCAGGTCTCTTACACTTGCTCTATAGTTGGTTTGATTATCATTTGAAGGATAAAAAGTATGCATCCAATGCTAAATCTCCAGGTGCACTAGCAGTGGGAAAGCACAGTTAAACAAAATTTAGTCTGCTGACAGCAATTGGCTGCCGCAAGAAAACTCTGATTGTATAATTACTTACTGGAGTTAAAAAAAAAAAAAAAATCACATACCCATAAGTCTAACAGGCTGTATTTTCAAAGGCTTTTAGGTGCCTTAAGATGTATATTAGCACCCAACTGCTTAGGTGTTTTGGAAAATCCCAACAGGAGCCTATCTACATCTTTAAGCACCTAAATATCTTTGAAAATCTGGCCTATTATGCTTATGGCTATGTAGTTTTATGACTACAGTAAGCAATTGTACAAGATCCCAATCCATTTCCAGAGCAATCCCCAAAACAAAATATCCAGCACAGCAAGGGAAGGCCCATCTGGACAGAGTGGCCGTACACCATGGTTAACAAATTAGATTGTATCATAACAATGGGATACAAATTTTGGAGGCCTTCAAAATCTCCCATCTTAATTCCTATCCGAAGGATATAAACCAGATAAGTTTTAAAATGACAATGTTACCTCTGTATTGAATACAGGAGGCTTTGTGAAAGGAAAGGGCTGTGGACATAGATTCAGGAGACCTGGGTTCTAGTTCTGCCTTTCTCAGAGACCTTGAGCAAGTTGTGTCATTCCTGTGTGCCTCAGTTTCCCCATCTGTAAAATAGGACAATAATGCTGACCTCCTTTGTAAAGTGCTTTGAAATCCACTGATGAAAAGAGCTATATTATTATTAATTATTATTATTATTATATAAATAATCCCTTCTCTGATGATCTAACATACACAGAGAAGCAGTTCAAAAGTAAAAGAGGGGATGATTTAGTCCATAGGATTGTTATGACACTTCAGATGGAATTATCAGAAAGTCATCTCCGCTCAACTCCATGGACTGGTATTCCAGAGATGAACAAGGAGGATCTTTGTAATCCCAATGGAAGATTATCAGAGTTAGATGGATCCATCTCTTTTCCCAAAATGGAAGATGTGGCTTGTTTGAGAACATGCCAGAAAGGAGAACTTTCAAATGACTGACTAGCATGGATACATATCACATAAACATAATCAATTTAAATTAAATTAATCTTTTTTACATTTCATATTTATCAATGTGTCTATTCCTTTTTGCTGTGTGTATTAATCCACTGTTACTAACCAACATTTCTACTGTTAATTATTTCATGGACGGCATTTGTAAGTATAATCCTTCCAACAATTACACAACAATCAAGAACTCAAACTTGCCTGGAGGTAAATCAGATCTGTAAAATATTTACCAGTTACCTATAGATGTCCAAATTTCCCCATGCTCAGTAACAAACACTCCAAGACTAGTAAATGAAGCTCATTAAAAAAAAAAAAAAAAGGACTTTAAACACTAAAGCAAATATATTCCACCAGCTTGAAATCAGGAGGTTTTAAGCAGGATGTTTGGAAATTAACCATATGTTATAAGGCAACGGACCTTGAAAACTATTTCAGTACAGGTTCAGGGTAAACAGAGGCACTTTGATGTTTATGTAGACTTATTGTGGCATTAAAAAGAAATGGCGGCGGCATTATTTTCAGCCCATTATATTTTCAACAGCATAACAAAATGTCATAAATGAGATAACAGAAGTACTGCCATCTGGGTCAGACCAATGGTCCATCTAGACCTGTATTCTGTCTTCTGACAGTGTTCAATGTTAAGTTCTTCATTAGGAATGAATAGTCTATGTGATAGGCTACCCTATTAAAGCCTGATCTTGACAATGTTATTCATAATAATAGTCCTATCAACATAAAGGGTATGGAGGACTGGGCCAATAGCCCTTATAAGTCTCATCTTTGCACACTTGCCTAATGAAGAATTCTCAGATTTACTTTTTTGTCTACAACCTCTTTTTCATCTTTACTTCATTTTATTTCTTTAAATTAAAAACAAGATTTTTAAAGCTCCTAGCCGCTGGATGGCGTCTCATCAACTGAAATACAATGTAAAAAGTGACAGCTGCGTAATTAGAGATCCACCAACCTCTCCAACCTTCTGATTATCCCTTTCCCAAGGCTTTTGGAAAAGAAATGGTTTTACAAGGCCCTTAGAGTTTATAGTCTAATCTCCTTGCCACCACAGCTGTTTAGATTTACAGCACCTGCTTTTGCAAGTTCAATGTACTGTACAGAACTTGCATACTAGTATATTTATCCACAAGCTGCAAGGAGCTGACTTAAGTGCACATAAGACCACTGGAGTCTAGTGTCCTACATTCATTGATCCTTATATGCTAGCTCCAGGTTGCAGTAATATATGTTGCTTAAAGATGCATGAGGTCCTTTCTTTAATGAGTTTGTTAAATTTAATGTGGTCAGCACAGCAGGACCAGAAAAATAAAACTTGTCATATAACTTACTTAGCTTTTTAGAATCTAATTTATTGTCTGTATGCCATGTTGCTGTAGCTATGTTGGTCCC
The DNA here is from genome assembly GCA_007922175.1 of Pelusios castaneus. Taxonomy (NCBI): domain Eukaryota; kingdom Metazoa; phylum Chordata; order Testudines; family Pelomedusidae; genus Pelusios; species Pelusios castaneus. Next base: position 1,385,567 of record ML685797.1, read on the forward strand.
AGGATAGAAGTTGGTCCAATAAAATGGTTTCTCACCCACCATGTCTCTCTAGTTACTATATGAATCAGTTTGGTTTGAGATGTAAATAGAAACTAAGAATATAAAATTTTAGACTAGTATTTTGGGTTAAAGTTTCAACAGTGGCCTCTGAAATTGCACCTGAAAAATCTGCATTTGTGGACAAGGCTGGATCAATGCAGGGGCACTAGGGACTGCAGCCCTGGGCCAAGCTGCAGCCCTGATGATCTGGCCCTGCCAGCACAACACCAGAGGGGCTAGGGTAGGTCAGCCAGCTGCAGTGTCCTGCCCTGCCCCTGGGCCAGCTGCTTTGCCCCAGGGGGTGGGGCCAGTTGGCACAAGTCCTCTGCATGCCAGGGGCAGGGCCAGCCAGTGTGTGGGATGGCCTCTAGCAGTGGCCCTCCAGGGCTTGGAGCATTCTTGATATGTCCCACCGGGGCCCCCGGGAGGGCTGGTCATGCCAGCCTGAGTTCCGTGATCCATGCCCTGGAGGGCTGCACCAGAGGACACCCCATGTGCCAGCTGGCCTTGCCCCCAGAGGCAGGCCAGCCAGCCTGGGGGCCGGTTGGGGTAAGGTGGGAGCACTATGGCCAGCCATGGTCTCTGCCTGCCCTGAGCCCAGGCCACCATGGGGGGGGAGGGCAGGGTCCTAGGTGTGGGATAGGGCCCCTATAAAAGTGGGCAGCCCAGGGCTCTGCGGCCCTTTAATTCAGCTCTGATTGTGGGCATGAAAACTGGAGAGTTAGAGATGAAATTCACAGGTTTGCACATGACAAGGTTTGCTTTGCATATACCAATGGATGTATGCAAAATGTTACAGGGTAATACCATAGGCTCATTTAAAATGTAGGTTATATTTTGCAACCCCTATTCTTGTGACCAGCACTACCTACTTCATTGTAAACATTTTTAACACCTAGCTCATTGTAAATATACAGCTGTTGGTCCTCAATGTTAAAATTATGGAAAATGAAAAAAGAGAGCTTGAACTAGATAAGAACATAAGAACATAAGAAAGGCCGTACTGGGTCAGACCAGAGGTCCATCTAGCCCAGTATCTGTCTACCGACAGTGGCCAGTGCCCAGGTGCCCCAGAGGGAGTGAACCTAACAGGCAATGATCAAGTGATCACTCTCCTGCCATCCGTCTCCATCCTCTGATAAACAGAGGCTAGGGACACCATTCTTAACCCCTTTCTGGCTAATAGCCATTTATGGACTTAGCCCCCAACCAGATATGCTGGTTCAAGACTAGGTTGTGACACTTAGTAATTATGGCACTAACTAGGAGGTGTTATGCCTACCACTTACAATTGATGATACTCTCCAGGTAATAAATAACAGCAATGTACGAAGGCTAATGCTGATTTTACTTCTGTAGCTGATATATCTTTTGATCACACTCTTACTCTGCAAGCTAAGGGCCACTTGCTCATCTTGGACATTCACTCAGAGAAGTCAATGAAAGCTGGGATTTGGTCCAAAAATATCTATGTCCACTAATGAGAAACAAACTTCAGAGCAAGATTGTGGATTGGCCTTTGTAATTGCATTACTCACCTACATGGGCTAGATGCAGGACAAATCATAGCAGGGAAGTGACAGCAGTCTTGAGAGGATCACAGTCTTGAGGGGGCCACAAGCTAGCACATTAGTGAAATCAATGGAACCTTAACTGAACCCAGCATATGTGGGGGCGTAGACTACAAACTCCCAACCAAATCAAGTAGGGATTTGAGGAGTGAATTGTGACTCTCTAGAGCTGCTCACGGAATCATGCAGCTATCCTTCCTGTGGGCTCAGAACAAACTCTCAAACTAACCCTTGGTTTGTACAACTTTTTCCCTAAAAAAATGTAATTTTCTAATAGACCCTGCATACCCTTACTCATATAAGTGGTCTTCATCAATTCAGGATGTTGCTCTGAAGCCAGAAGACATACTTCCATTCCTAAAGGCTACTTACATGAACAACTATTCACAAGTTTGGGCCAAGATCTGTTTCCTGTGTAGATTTAATGTGTGTGTGTGTGTGTGGGGGGGCTTTGTCTATTCTGTTTTGAGTCGGCTGCAATATAAGCTGTATCCACTACAGAAACTGCTCCTAAGCATACATTTTCATGGCATTTTTTGCCTTTCAAATTGCACCAGCTTCTTCTATTTATTTTTAATTAAATGGAAGACAAAGACAAGTTTTGTCTTGAAAAGCAAAAGAAAAAGAAGTAGCCCAAAAATTGTTTTGATCTTCTAATAATGGCTGGAAGCATTTTGGTCATGCTTTACAATTGACATGGAAAGTGCTCTGGGAAGATGAAATTCAGATTTGCTTAAATGTGGGTAATTAAAACATATAAATAAACATTTTTAGACTAAGAACCTTAATTCCTTTAGACACAATTTTCAGAGATGTCTTTTACTCTGAATGCTCTTGAGGGAATTCATGCTTACACAGTTAGATGATTAACAATCTAGCTAAATATCCCTGATTTTTGTTATACTTCTCTTTTGATTAGCTTTACTGCTTAGCTTTGCTTTATGCCTTTATTCATTCTTCAAGCTTCTCCTAAAACACAATTCAGCAAAATTGAGCTGGTCAAATATTGGCAAAAAATGTTTGCAAACAGTTCTTTGCATCCAAAATGGCTGTTTACTTCAACCATGTTCATACATCTTCCTTTTCTCTCTCCTGAGGAATATTCTCACAAATGACTTTCGTGTTAGCTTCCGTTGTGCTGTCTCACAAATGGTACCTGGGGAATAGCTATTCTTGATGCCAATGAAAACTATTCTTATTTGCTAACTCCTATTGACCATTTACTATTTGTTAACCTCTTGTTTTAAAAGTTCTGTCATCTGATTAGGGAGCAGAAAGAATACCACATGATTTTATGTGACCAATCAGACAGATCAAATAATAAATGGTAAAGGTTATGCACTCATAAGTAACCCATAAGCTGAAACATATTTGTTCAAACTATACATAGGCTACATAGTAATTATTTATGAAAAAAATCTGCAGAATTCAGGATTGTTGAACAAAAAAAATGTTAAATTCATTAGAAAATGTATTTAAAATTCAGGTAGCTTTATAACAAGCTTATTGTGCTCCTCTTGGAAACAAAACCAAGAAAGTAGATTAATAAATTTGTATATTTGAAGTCAGAAGGGAACAATATGATCATCTAGTCTGACCTCCTGCACAATGAAGGCCACAGAACCTCCCACCCACTCCTGCAATAGACAACTAACTTATGACTGAGTCATTGACATCCCCAGATCATGGTTTAAAGACTTCAAGGTATAGAGAAACCACCAGCAAGTGACCTATGCCTCATACTACAGGGGAAGGTGTAAAACCCTCAGGGGCCCTGCAAATTTATCCTAGGGGAAAATACTCTCCTGGCTCCAAATAGGGTTACCAGTTAATCACCGAGCATGTGGTGAAGACTCACCAGCTGGACACCCAAAAATGAATTCTCTGCAACAACTCAGAACCCACTCCATCTAACATTCTATCTTTAAATGCCTAAAGCAACTGCATGATTATGTTGCTGTTACCTTGTCCTCCCTCCTCTTAGTCTTAGTTGTTTACATCTTCCCAAGCTTAGACTGAGGTATGTCTACAATGTAGTCGGGAGATGTGATTGGAGTGCATGTAGACATAGACATATCTGAGTTAGCTTTGACCTCCGGTAGTGGTGTGTGGGTTACCTGTAACTACATGCTGCAGTGAAAAGCAGGCTGCATCCACAGTGCCATCTGTAGCTACACCTGTCAGTGAAAGGCTCTGGCAGAGGAGAGGCAGAATGGAAAAGTTTCAGCAGCTCCCTATTGCTGGGGCCTTTCACCGTGGTGAGGAAAAGCTCTGACAACAGGGAGGTAGTGTGGTTTCCCAGCTGCCTCAGCATTCGCAGGAGAAGGGGAAGGGTTGCAGCAGTGGGGAGCTGCCCAGCCCACTCCCTGATGCCTTGCCCCACTCCATCAGAGATTTTCCTAATCAGGGTAGTCTTTTCCTTTGGGGAAAGGCTCCAGCAAAGGAGAGGCAGCGGGATACAACACTGCTAAAAGTAGCAGTGTATACTGAAGGCACAACTAGAACAAATAGAGAGTTGTGTACTCACACACCCACCCACACCCTTCAGTCATGTCTCTATTCTACTTGCTTCAAATGTTCCTCACCTTCTACACTGATATTCATATCCATGCTGAGGTGGTGGGGGCTGTGTGGGTGTATACTTTACAATCCACTGAAAGATGTGCACAGAGACTGTAGACATACTCTACTTAGATTATATGCTTTTTGGAGAAGGCATTGTAGGCCAGATTGGAGCACCCATTTCCATAAGTGAAGTATACAAGGTTCTAGCAGATCTTGCACACAGAAGACTAAAAGGAAGAGTCATATACACAGCATCCTCCCCTCATTTCTCTTGGCTTATCAGTAGCTCTACCAAAGTTGACTCTTTGTATGGACTGGAGACAAACCTCAGGCATGTCACTGATGTGTTCCTGCATCCTCACAGAACTTAAATAGATAGATTGATGATAACATTGTTTATGCAGCCTGCATTATCTTTCTCCTCCCCTCTCCCATGCAGGGCTCCAGAACCAGTGGCTGTTAAGGTAGCCCTATCAGTTATGTGAACAGGAAGCCAAGGACCACTGCAAAGTTATATGACCTTCACACAGATGATTCTGTGCCTCTGAAGATTCCACAAGGAACTGGTGCATTTGGGGCCAAGGTCTTCACTTTTTATGTAAAATGAGACCATTCTGAGAGAAGAATGTGTAGGAAACTCCATGTGGAGAGCTTCATAGGACTTCCTGACTCCTTACATTGTAGTAGTTTCTCTTTAAGGATGCCTTTAGTGACAACATCCTGCCCCAAGTTAGACATGGAAAAATAATCCAGTCTCATGGTAGCTACTGCTGGGTTTATCCAGCCCTGGGAGGAATTAAATTTATTTTACCTGTGATCATCCTTCTTATCCTGTCAATTAACCCAACAAAGACCTGTGACCTAAGAATTCTGGCCCAGATAGCTAGGAGGGTAATTCTCTGATTTAGACCATTTCTAGTGTTTTTTGAACGAAAGATTTTGTTTAAGGACTGGAAAATAAGCCCCTAGACTGAGAACCTAGGTGGGGAGGTCTGTGGTTTGTCATCTGCTTTCTAAAATGTCTAAATAAATACATCATCCCTAGAAGTGGAGGAAGACTGGTTTTAACCAGACAGTCCAGGGAAATTTGGGCTCCGTTACAGTTTTTAATCCACACATAGTACAGATCCAAAATCATGACTTAAAATACAGATGCGTGCTTTACAGTGCATTCCCGAGGTCTTCTATTGGGACATTAAATCATTGCTTATTTTTCCTTTTTCAAAGATGGTTTTCAATTTCCACAGACCTCTCACCTTCCAGGTTATGTGTATTCATTCAGCTACCATTTATTTCCAAGTTACTGGCAGTGTAAAACTTCGCTGGCAGGAAACTGACCCAACACCAAGTTAATTGTGCACATTATACTCCAATTGCACTGTGACCCTGACTGCTTTCCCACCTTGTCAAAAGTAATTGAAAATATCACCTATACTTGCACCTGATTTCCTTGTGAAATGTTGCTTTTATTCATTTCTGTCCATTCCCTGAAATGGGTGGCTACCCACTTGCTTAATGCTCTTGAGATTTGGATTAGGTTTTTAAGTGACAAGGCCTTTGGCTCTGCTGTCCTGAATTTTAGACTTCAGTGCAAAAAATGTATCAAAACATTGATTTCTTCCTGCTATGGACAGGAAATGTTACTTCTTCAAGGCTCATTTAAATTAGCTTTCACTGCTCATTCTTTGTGCACGTTAGAGATGTTTTGTGAAATGCTGTATTATCTATTTTATTTTCTACAGTGTCTGATATGGAAAATTATGGCAGCCACTACACAGAGAACAGATTGTATTATAGGGAATTTTCACACAATATGCTGTGTGCTGTTGAACACATTTCTTTATACTTTACACAAACTATATGATTAAGACAAAAAAACAAAGCTTTTAAAACATTCTCTAGACAAGTGTGTCTCAGTTGGTGTTCTGTGGAACATTGGTGCTCCAGAGACATACTGAAGGTGTTTCGCAACCGACACCAACCCATCTCCATTGGGGTGCGGCCGAGTTGGGAGAGAAGGAGCAACACAGCAAGCTGCCACATACCTGGGAGATTGAAAATGTCCCAGCTGCATCAGGCTCCGGGCACACGTTGGCATCTGCTGCCACCTTGCTCCTTTACTGTGGCTGGAGCATTTTAAATTGCCTGCCGCTGTTACTGCCGACATTGAAATTGCTTGGACATAACTTCCACAATAAGACTTTTTGATGAACCTTACTCCAAGAATAGATGAACTTTGTTTGAACACTCAGGCCCAAAATCCCCATTAAAACTTGAATAATATCATTTTCAGTTTTAAGTTGCATCCATAATCATTAGGTATCTATTTTTTATTTATTTTTTTAGAAATAAGTGCATGTTATATTCAAAAATCTGAATTTAATTTGGTTTCCTGTATTGCTTTTGCAGTAATGCATAGTATGCAGATTATTATGAACATTACAGTCAGTATATACCAACTTTTTTGAGAAAGTTTTTCTCAGGTGTTCCATGTAAAGCTGTTCCCCAGATCACTAAAGGTTGAGAAACCCTGCATTAGACAAACAAGAATGAATTGAGAGAACCAAATATATTACGATAAATTAAAGTTAGGTTGTCAAAGGTTGTCAAACTTGTACTAGTTGTCATGCTGTGAGCCAGAGTCATGTGTCTTATGCCATGGCCTTTAATAAAGAAAACTGTCAGTTGGACGTCAGTCCTGGGAACATATAGAACTTGGAGTCATATGCCACAGGATTGAATTAAGGGCCTGAGAGTCCAAATATGTACTATCAGCAATAGTACTAACTACAATGGGTAGTCTTATTGGGTGCATCTACACTTGTAAATTAAGTTGACTTAAGCTTGCTTAAGTCGACTTAATTTACTCTGCGTCTACACTACAGTTTCCTTAAGTCAACTTAAGCAAGCTGCTTAAGTCGGCTTAAGGAAAATTAAGTCAACTTAATGAAAACAAAGTCGACTTTATTAAACCTCTTTTAGTTCGACTTTAGGCTTAAGTCGACTTTTTAAAGTCAACTTAAGCCAGTGTAGACCTGGAGTAGCCCTAAGTTGACTTAGGGCTACTCCAGGACTCCCCCACTGTCCTCCCTGCCAGGGGAGGGCACAGGGGGAGCCTGGCATGCCCCCCACAGGGCAGGGCAGAGCCCTGCCCACCCTGCCCCTATGCCATGCCAGGGTCCCTGTCCCCCTTTGCCCCATTGTACCCATGTACAATGGGGCAAAGGCTGAGCCCCCTGGCACTGGGCAAGGGTTGCCCCCCCTGCCACCGTGGACCTGCCCAAGGTCCTCCTAGCCCCTAGAAGTCGACCTAGAGCGTCCAGTTTGGATGCTCTAGGTCGACTTTGTAAATTCCCCCCTAAGTCAGCTTAAAATTTAGGTGTAGACATGCTAAGTCGACTTAAAGTTGACTTAGTTAAGTCGACTTAGCTAAAGTCAACCTAAATTTACAAGTGTAGACTTAGCCATTGAGGTCAATGGGACAACTCCTGGAAGTAATATATAGGTTTGGCCCTAAGTGTTTCAAGAATCAGGCTCTTCTATGAGGAATTGGAGTGGTTTATCCACAATTGCAAAGTCTGATACTGCAAGGTACTGAGCAGCTCAGTGGACTTCAGTCATTTAGGGACACTAGGAACCTGTAAGGCAACAAGCACAGTTTGATATTATGGGATCCTGGCTCCCATGGCCTTTTCTCCTTCTGTCCCATAGGTCAGCATCATTACATTTTCTTTTATAACATTAAGAAGGGGCAAGTGGATGGTATCTCAATTTTTCTCTCCCTTCTTCACAGAGGGGAAGGCATAGCAATTTATTTTCCCTTGTATAGAAGAAAAGAGAGGGGTCCTGATCATGGCTGGGTGCTACTGTATTACTAAGAAATAGTAAATCCCTAGATAGACATGCCTTCAACAGTAAATTGGTGCTCTCTTTACTCTACCTGGTAGCGAAGTCCAGTAGAGCATAAGTTAGTGTTCTAAGTACCCTTTTTTTCCTTTTACACAATAAAATGATTATAATTTTAAATTCTGGGCAGGGATATCCTTCAGTTTTCCCTCTATGTGTCTACTTGACTAGGAAATCAGTATTCCTGGACATAACTGAGCAAAAGCAATGCACAGAATTTTCTGACCTATTGATGCAGATTTTTAAAAAAGTAGTTAGCCATGGATAGTAGATTTTACTGCTATCTGTATTGCGTCCTAGCTGTGCTACATATATATAAATAAAATAGGCACAGCAGCACCACTATAGTTAAGGTGGAGTCACAACATCTGTTTAAATCTCAACCTTTCTAAGTCCTCTACAATTGACATGCTTTGCTGATTTTTTGTAATGTGGTGTGTCTCAGGAGGGTACAAGGTGGTGTTAGGGACCCAAATTTGGAATAATTTAAGCCAGGAGCCCCAGAGATAACAGTCAATTAAAAATGTAGCCATTTAAAAATGTTTTTGTAGTTTTTAATTTTTTATGCCCAGAGCAAGAGGTCAAACTATTAATGGGATTCAGGTCAAAATGGTCTCAATCTGTCAAATTTTACCCAATAAATCTTTGGGGGACCCAAATCGTGAATGGTATTTAAGAACTAGTTCACATCTTCACAGACTGCACATCTGTGCAAGTGACGATTACAGTCCACAGGTGCCAATAAATAAACAAAGATGAGAGGGATTCTGTGTACTGACTTTATGCCAGCCTGAGTAGTTTAAGGGAATGTGATGACGCCATTGCCCCGGTGAACACACTGTGCACACACCAAATACAAAAAATGGCTAGAGGTTTTCCATTTCCACCATTTCATATGTTCGTAAACTTGACACTTTAAAATCTGAACAGTCAATCTGATGCCTTTGACATTTGGTGTGCTTCATAGTGACACAGATTAACATTAATTAGCCAAATCTGGGGTCATCTGACCAAGGGGTTCCTGGGTTACATGCCCCCTGAGACAGACCTCCCTCCAAAAAGGGTTTTCTCCTGTTTTATAATGTTAAGCTCAGATGTACTAATGACTGGATGAATCACAGATCTTGTTGAGATCTTTCTATGAGCTCACCCTTCAATTAACATAACTAAGGATAAATTAATCAAACCCTCACCAGGTATTGAAGGAAGTGTTTGTGTCTTCACTTACATAGGTGTGCAGCCTGGAAGGATGAGAGTGTGCCCGTATCAAAAAAGAAAATAAAAATGTGAGAGGTTTTCTGTGAAGTCCCTTAACACTTATCTGGGTAGTCTGAGGGAATGTGCCAATGCCGTTGCCCCAGTGAGCACACCACCACAGATATTTCTAGTCCAAACTTTTGTACAGCTGTGCAATAAAGATTGACTAACTCATGCTGCTTGCTACGACCTGTCTGTTATAATATAAAGTGTTCATATTTTATGGAGAGGCTTATTATGAACACAGAAGAATAGTCAGATGATCTAACCAAAATTTTTGTTATTTTGGGTAGGGAGGAGCTGGAGACAGAGGACTTGGGGGAGTGGAAAGGAGAGGTTGCAGAAGGGTTGGGTGAAAGGATGAATGGTGGACAAGTGCTGGATAGTTTTTGAGAAAAATCTAGCCTCTGGGGAGGGGAGGGCAAGTGACCATTTCCTGATCTTAGAGCAGATTAAAGTGGTGCTTCCAAATACACAGGGTGGAGGTACAGAATTGATAGCACAGGTGTCTTGACTGCTGAGGGAAGAGAAATACGTGTCTTGCCAGGGTTTCCAACACTTTCAGGATCAGAAGTTTGCAGTGGCTTGTGGGAGAACAAGGAGAACACCATGATATGGGGATTGCTGAGACAGGCTAATTTGGCTTAGCATGCAAATTTCAAGACATTATATGTACATCTTCCTAAATGACTACCATCTCCTACCAATAGTATATTTTTCTCTGTTCAAAAAACTAGGAAATTCAATACCAGAAAACTGCAGTAACACAAAGTTAAGGTTAGTTCATGCTCTGTCATTCCCTTGCAGAATGATGAACTGAGCACAAGTCAAACTTCTAAAATGAGGAAATGCCTGGCTGCAGTTGGCCACGCAGTCTTAATTCTGTTCCCCCCCCCCCCCAGTGCTTTCTATTCTTTAATAATGTTAGCTGAATCTTGTGGGTGAGACTGAATGGGTTGTAAAAGGAGAAGAGCTTGCACATAACAATTACAGGATTGAGAGAGTAAAGGTGTGTGTGTTAACAAGGCATATTGGCTATGTCTACACTGGAAAGTTAGTTTGAATTAAGGAAGCTTAATTTGAACTAACTAAAGCCATGGCTACACTAGGCTTTCATTAGTTTGAATTAAGGGCTTCCTTAATTAGAACTAATACATTCAAATATGTAATTGCTTAGTTCGAACTAACCAGCCCATTGAACTCAATGCAATTCGCTAATTCGAAATAAGCAAGTGCCATGAATGGCACTTGCTTAGTTCGAACTAAATTTTTCTAGTTCGAATTAAGTTAATTCGAACTAACTAAAATTAGTTCAAAATAGTTAGTTCAAATTAACTAATTCAAACTAACTTTAGGAAGTGTAGATGTAGGGATTGATATTGGGGCATTATTGAAAGAGGCACCAGAGTTGCAGAGGCACTCCTAACTGCAATTCCTTATTTTGAGAAGTTTAAATTTTGCTCATTCTCAGTTTGAAAGGGGATGACATACCACTAAGAAACTTGAACTATATTAATGTAGGTTTCTAATCACTGCATTTTTATATATATCATACAACTTCTGAATTAAAAATTGAAATATTACTATTTACAGCAAAGCTGATAGAAAATGTATGATAAAAAAGGAAATAGGCGATGAGGGATTTATGAATAATAAACCAAAGAGTCTTATAGTCAGGGATCCAGAGCTGCAAAGTTAGATCCAAATTTTCCCATCCTTCAGGCTTATGTCTAATTTCTTTGGTAGTGAAATCCAACTACCTAAATTTTCCTTGAATATTGGTAAAGAATGACCATGCATTAGAAAGAGAATATTCATTTCCTCTTTATAAAGAAAATCTCAGATTTTATTCAGAGGTATAATTTCATCATGGTATGCAAGTAATTTGATATATAGTTAACAAGCAACAGAGAGCATTCCTTTAGATGTGTAAACCACAGATTTTTTAAAAAATCCCATAAATTTCAGTGTCCTTTTCAAAATTTAACATTCACAAGAATCACAAAAATCAAATTAAACCACTTAAATCCACTGTCCCTATTCAGACATCCTTTGCTACCCCATGCTTCAGGGAAAAAAATGACCATGAAATCCTTAACAATAATCCATCACAATCTCTACAACACAGAAAAGATTTCTATACAGTTCCTGAAATCTAACTACCAAACAGTGATCAAACCAGCAGACAAGGCAGGTACCCTTGTATTCTTCAACCATGATGACTATGTCAATGAGGTCAACTGACAATTCCAATTCTTCACCACCACCTACTATAAAGAACTCAGAGAAGACCCCACACCACAGTTCATGCAGGAATTTAAAGATGTCATCAAAGTGTTCCTCAAACAACTCCAAAAGAAACCCAAAGACCATATCTGAAATGAATCCATTCCAGTGACCTTTTTCATGCTTCCCAAGATACACAAACTAGAGAACCCAGGTTCACCAATAGTATTGGCTGTGACAATCTTATTGAAAGAGAATCAGGACTTATAGAAACCATTCTGAAACCACTCACAGTACAAAGGGTCTGTTTCCTCCAGGACACAACAGATTTCCTCCAGAAAATCCACAACTTTAACAACCTCCCTCAGAATACTATCCTTGCTACAATGGATGCCACGTCCATATACAGCAATATGCTTTACAGCATTGCTACCAGTCTCAAATATCTATAAGAGAATGGATAGATATCTACCCTACTCATATCACCAAACTCATTCATTTCATTCTCATCTGCAACTTTACATTTAATAATAAAATCATTATCCACACAATGGAATGGTTATGGGTACTAGGGTGGCTCCCCTATATGCCGGACTCTTTATCATGGTCCACCTTGAGGAAGAATTTCTAGAAAAATCCTCCACGTAACCTATGATATACCTGAGCTAGACTGAGATTTTCATCCTCTGGACAAACAACATAGACTCCCCTCAGGGATTTTCACCAAAATTCCAACCATCATCCCCATCCATCAAATTCTCTAGAATATTCCCACACCAGATCAGCTACCTGCATATCACGATCAGTTTTACAAATAGAATCCTACAGACAGCTATGTACAAGAAAACATGGATCACTTCCCTTACCTCTATAGATCCAGTAACCACCCAAGACACAGCAAGAAATCTTTTATCTATAGATTTCCACAGAGTATACTCCAAAGAGGAAGTTCAGGATACATACTTCAATATACTTAAAACTGCCTTCACCAAATAAGGACACTCCACCAGATAAGTAGATTGCATCATGGAATGGGCTTAAGAAAATCTGCTTCAATACAGAAAACACAAAACAAAATGACTGCGCATCCCTAATTGTCATATACACCGCCAAACTGGAAGCCAAGAAAGTTAGTATCAAACAGTTACAATCCATACTTGATGCAGGGCTATCCTTTGGGGTGGGGGGGGGAGGAGGGGACAAGTGGGGCAACTGCCCTGAGCCCCATGATTATGTGGGGTCCCCACTGCTGTGCTTCGCCCCACTCTCACCCTACTACCTTTGGAGTGGGAGCACGAAGCCCAGCCTCTGGGCTGGCCCTTTCTGCACCCAGGGTGGAGCAGCTGGCCCAGGGGTGGGGCAGGGCAGGGAAGCAGAGCCTGGTCTCTGGGCCAACCTGCCCTGCCCCCAAGAGTGGAGCAGCCAGCCCAGGGGAGAGGCGGGTGCATGGGGCCTGGCCTCTCTGGGCTGGCCTGCCTGGAGGCCCCCCAGGATGATTGGCCCCAGGCCCTGCCCTCCCAGGGACAGCCTGGACTTGATAAAGACAACATCATGAAAGAAACTTTTCCTGAACCCCATTTTCTCATCTTCAAACAACTATACTTCACCAAGATCATGAACAGATGCAAGCTTCAACTCAAAATGGCATCAGAGTCTGTCAGAACAGAAGCAAAACCTGCAGAAGTATCTCCTGTATTGCAACTACTCATACCACCCTCACCACACATTTCAAAATCCATGGGTCCTACACATGCCTATCACAATATGTGATGCACCTCACCCAGGCCATCAAATGCCCCCAACTACTGTTATGTGGGTAAACCAGACAGTCACTATATTCATGAATGAGCTCACAAAGAAAGAAAATAAAAGACAAAAACACCCTATCACCAGGATGAACACTTTTCATAAAACGGTCATTCTATATCTGACCTCTATGTCTTTCTCCTCAATGGAAACTTGTAAAACACCTTCAAAGATGATCCTGGGAACTTAAATTCATAACTCTGCTGAACACCTGAAACCATGAACATAACAGACATTGGTTTCATGGCACATAACAATTTGTAACATATTGCTCCTAATCCTCCTTTGTCCTATGACTGTAGATGTTTAAATTATCCACATCACTGTAAATGATGTCCTACAACATGTGTAAACACCTTATATGTAATCTGTCCTACAATGTATTTAGCTGTGACATCTTGTTATTTTCTCCAAACTGGAGGAGGACCTCTGTGAAGCCCAAAAGCTTGTCCCTCCACTAACAGAAGATGGTCCAATTCCAAAGGGGTAGCCGTGTTAGTCTATTGTAGAAAGACAACAGAGTCTTGTGGCACTTTTAAAGACTAACAGATTTATTAATCGCATGAGCTTTCGTGGGAGAAAATCCCACTTCGTCAGACGCTTTGAAGATAGGAAAGTTACAGAGTGGGAGGAAATTAAATGCAGGGGAGTGTATGACATAGCATCAGGTCAGGCTGTAACAGCAAATCAAAATAGGTGTTAGGATTCAAAACACTGGGGAACAGCACAAAGAGGAGGGGGAGGTCAATTCACTTGATGTAATGCGAGAAAAATCCATAGTCCCTGTTTAACCCCAAGACAACTGAGTCAAATTTGCATATAAATTCGAGTTCTGCAGACTCTCTTTGAAGCTGTGATTTGTTATTCATCTGTTTCAACACAGCTATTAACAAGTCGTTAAGGGAGTGAGCAGGGAGATTAAAGTGTTCCCCTACAGGTTTTGCAGTGTTGCAATTTCTGATGTCAGATTTGTGTCCATTGATTCTTTGGCGCAGAGACTGTCCTGTCTGTCCAATATATAAGGCAGAGGGGCATTTCCGGCACATGATGGCATAAATCACATTGGTGGATGAGCAGGTGAACGAACCCTTGATGGAGTAGGTGGCATGATTAGGCCCTGTGATGGTGTCATCAGTGTAGATATGAGGGCAAAGTTGGCAGCGTGGTCTGCTGCAGGGCTGTGTTCCTGCTTTAGTGTTTCTGTTCTGTGATCTGTAGTTGCTGGTAAGTATCCTTTTAAGATTAGGGGGCTGTCTGAAAGCAAGGAGAGGTCTGTCTCCCAAGGCTTGAGAGAGTGAGGGATCATCTTGTAAAATAGGATGTAGATTTTTGATGATGTGTTGAAGAGGTCTGGCTTGGGGGTTGTAGGTGATGACCAGTGGCGTTCTGTTGTTATTTTTCATGGGCTTCTCCTGCAGTAGTTGACTTCTGGGTACCCGTCTGGCTCTGTCAACTTGTTTCTTCACTTCTGTGGGTTTGTACTGTAGTTTTAAGAATGCCTGGTAGAGATCCTGAAGGTGTCTGTCTGTCTAAAGGGTCAGAGCAAATGCGGTTATATCTTAGGGCTTGACTGTACACAATGGATCGTGTGGTGTGTCGAGGATGGAAGCTCGAGGGATGTAGGTAACTATACCAATCAGTAGGTTTGCGGTATAGGGAGGTCTTTATGTGTCCATCACTAATTTGCACTGTAGTGTCCAGAAAGTGGATCTCTTGTGTGGAGTGTTCCAGGCTAAGTTTGATTGTGTTGTGGAAATTGTTGAAATCTCTATGGAAATCTTCAAGGGCATCTTTACCATGGGTCCAGATGATGAAGATGTCATCAATATAGCATAGGTAAAGTAGGGGTGCTTTGGGATGAGAAGATGGTCCAATAAAAGATGTTTCCTCAACCACTTTGTTTCTCTCATATCTTAGGACCGATATAGCTACAACAGCAATTTAAATAATAAATAGTTCCAGCTAACCCTCATTGTATTGCCTAAATATAGGAAAGCAATGAACTAATATATCCCATCCACCTCTTGCACTATAAATGTATTTTTTACTCAAACTCATTAAGACTCAAGACAATTTAAAGATCTTTTTCACATGACATATTTGGAACGGGGAGATAAAAAGCCACAGTTTCCTATTTAAATGGAAATAACTTGGAGGGGTTCAACATACCTTCTCAAAGGGAGAATGACAAACGCTAGTGCCAATTGCAAGCTGTTGATGCTGATGTCTCATCTGAATTTTGTTCCTGATATCTAAAATGATCCCTAGAAATGTCTGGAATCAACAAATAGGTGATAGGAGTTCCATGCTCTTTAGATTATTTCAGATTTCATGATTAATTGAAGCTAGGCAAAAACATAAAATAAAATAGTTTTCCAATTTATGTAATGAATGAGAAACACAGGATTTTCAAGTTGCTATCATCATAAAGGGGAGCGCATTCACTGGAGATATTTTTGTATGAGCTAACCGAGTGACAGCTTCAACACTGTGAATAAGAAAACTATGCATTGACATTTACTGGTCATTGCAATACACAGGTGAAATATGTATGTACTGAAACTAGCTTTAACAGATAAGTATGTTACAATTTTTCTAGAATAGAAAGATGAGATATTGGTGACTATAGACTACCACTATCTTTTTCAGGGATTCTTTGTTTCATGGACTTTAATGAGAATTTTGCCATTAACTTTATTGGGGTCACTGTTTTACCCTCTGTTTAGAGAAAGTCCCTCATATAATAATAAGATCCTGATACTTTCCCTTAGTGTGCAAATTGCGGGGGAAGGGCCCGAGGGGACCAGGGAAGGGGCCCGAGGGGAGCCAAGAGAAGTGGGGAAGGGGCCCAAGGGCTCAGGGAACTGGTGAGCAGGTGGAAGGAGGGAAACTGGGGGGTTGAAGAGGCCCTAGGGGTGGCAGTGGTGGAGGGTACTGACACCCCTCCCCCACCGCTCCTGCTGGCGTACTATCACCTTTTTTTCTTATTTTTCTTTTGGGGGGGGGGAAGCACTGTTAGAGACTAACATATATATCCTGCAAACTGAAGTTTCCACTTCATGCATCTGAGGAATTGGGTTCCTTCCAATGAAAGCTTATGCACCCCCTCTCCCCCAAATTTCTGTTAGTCTCTAAGGATCCACAGGACTCCTTGTCATGTGCTTATTCATGTATCGGTGTATATTTTGCTTTTTACATTTTCACCTGCATCCGAGATGGATTTTGCATATAAATATTCTATTTGTCCAAACAGGTTTTGCTTATTAATCCTATCAACTGCAAGCACAACTGGCAGAATTTATTTATACATTAGTTTAAAGGCACTTCTATAATACTTACCACACATAGGTTTATGCACTTTACAAATATTAATAAATTTAGCTTGACATTCACCTGAGAAGTAGGGAAATATTATCCCCATTTTACAGATGGGAAATTGAGGTACAGAGAGGTTAAGTAACTTGGATACAGTCACATTGGAACTCTGTGGCAGAGCCAAGTTTAGAATTAAAATCTCTTGAGTCCCAGTTCTTTAAATTAATCACCAGCCAAACTCCCTTCCCACATGGGCATAGATAACAGAGAACATAAAGTGTATATCCACATATGTAGATGCACAAGTAATGGACAGGTTGAAGCCTTATTTAAAATCAGTCTTTAAATAAGAAAAAAAATCAGACAAATTTTCAAACTATCTGGGAGCATATTATTGAATACTATATAGGTAAATGCCATTTTAACTGGAAAATTTATGTAAATGAATTGGTGAATTGCATTTTAGGTATGTATTCACATATTTCGAGGATGCAATTTAGCCACCTATACTTAAACAGTAGATCTATAAAGTCTGTGTGTGTTTGTGTGTGTGTGTGTGTGAGAGAGAGAGTATTTGCTTATTAGTAGATAAAACACATTACCAATTCTGCTTGAAACAATACATACAGCTCAACTGTTAGAAATGAAGATGAACTAAGCACTTCTGAAGTACGGAACAGGTCAGAAACCCTAATGCATGTGGAATTCCCATCTGAAGGTCAGAAGGAAGAGTCATTTATGAATATTAGACTGATAGAGATTGAAGAGGATTTTCACACCTATCAATCAATATTCACTCAGTAAATCTTACTAGAAATATTTAGAAGAACTGAAATCACCATATTCTCTGTTACAAAGGCTTTATGGAAAATTTCTGGACTGAGAGAAAATCTTGAAATGGGGATGTGTGGAATCTTATAACTATAGGACCCAAAAATGACAATTGATTGTACCAACTGATAGAGTATTTTAATCAGGATTTTAAGCTATACAGTAACACATTCTTTACAACCCCACAAACAATGTATAGATTAGGATGGTTCAAATCAGAGAGGAAGTGTGTGTATAACTTTCTCAATATTTAGCTCCAACAGCGTTTGAGACAAAATGGTTTGGATAAAAGAAGATCTTTCTGAACCTTCAGCCATTTTGAGAACCAAACCTTTTTGTGTTGTTCTGAAATGTTCAAATAACTTTATTTTTATCTTGAAGTTTCAGTTTCTGGTTGGGACTGCAGAAATGAAGGGTGAAATAACAAGAAATGCTATAGTTGAACTAATCTGGACACAGTTGGAAGCCTAAGTGCTGGAACCCTCATGAGAAAGCCTTTTCTCAGGAGATTTCTCTGCCAGGTTTTGCAGAATTATAGAAGGTATGGAAAGCTGGAAACTGTAGAAAATAGGTTTAGATAGGGGTTTTTTATGCTTATTAGTGATTAGTTATTAGTATGCTTATTAGTAATAGCATAGCTTATAGTAAGTATAGGCCCAAGTCTGAACCAATCTTCAAAGGTCTAAACATAACAACTCACCTGGACCTATGCCAAGAACTCAGCCATTACTCTGCAAAAATTAATTAAAATTATTTTATATTTAATTGTCTTGCTGCAACTAAAAGCTGCTTCCCAAAGACAAATTTGCAATCATTTACTGTTCAGAAGAGCTTGAACTTCCCTTTTTTCTTGACGAGAACTAACTCAAGTATTTTGCAACCAACTTACTGGGAAGCTCATGAGCCCCCTGCATAATTAGCTTGTGAGTTCCCAGCAAAAAGGTGTAATAAAAAACCACAAGGACAAAGCAGGAGGGGTGCGAGGGGGCTTTAGACCCCATAAATAGCAGCCCCAAAGACGGTGAAGACAGGCGGGTAAGGGCACGGCAGAGCTAAGACGCCCCAAGGTCTCAGCCTTGAAAGCAAGTGAGTTCTGTCTGTAGCCAAACCACGATAGAGGCAAGGCGGCTTCGATAGCAAGCAGCCTCTATCCGTGGTCAGAGAAAGGTCAGGACCCATTCCCCGTGAATGAGGAACTGACACGTCGGTAAGAAGCCGTCAGAGAAGGGTCAGAGCCCATTCCTTGTGAGTGACGAAGCTGACACGTCGGTCAGAAGTTCGGTGAGTATTAAGAAACTGCAACAGACCTCAGTGAAGGCTGGTTCATAGTAGCTACAGATTTATGAAACGGTAACTGAAGTTCTTAGCACCCCAAGTCCTGGTGTAAGGGCTTAAGTAGTTTAGCACCCTGGTCCCCGAGAGTAAGGGGGGATAGGTATAAGGTTAGGGACCAAGTAGTTTAGCACCCCGCCCTGGGAGTACAGGTAGATTAGACTGCAATCCCCTTTAAACGTAGGGGCAATAGCAGTGAAATAAAGATAGCTTTAGCAATTAAACCTTCAATGCGCATTTACTTTTGTCTTTAAGACCTGCTGCAGCATAATAGTGAAATAGTGCAACTTTACAATCATATGATTATTGAATTAATACCTTTATTGAAACTTGCTTAATTAATATCTTGGAAAAAGCACTTAAGACCCATTATAAGCATGCTAATTGAAAATAAAAACCTTTTATTCATAATTCTTCTGATTCGTTTGATATTTCCCCTGTTGCTATTAACTCCCTGTGCCCCTCTCTTGTCCTTCCTATTCCCCCTATGGGAACAACATCTAGTCCCCTTAATGTTCATCTGGGTTACCGGCTGGATCGGTTCAACCCTCTATTGTTTTTTCCTCCTGACCTCTAATGAAACTACAAAGGCCTCCACTCAGTCACCGGATAAAAATAGGGCTATTATCCCTATGGCCAAAAGAACCCTCGTCCAACCATACCCTCTGATGAGTAACACCCCAGAGGTGGACGTTAAACAATGTTTGGAGAAACTTTGGCTAAGCAGCTGAACTTTTGGGTGTATATGCAAACCACACAATCTTAAAACTAATCAAATAGCACAAACGCAAAGATGTCTAAGAATGAAAGGGAGAGAAATTTGCTACTATCTGATCATTTTCTCTAACTTGCCCATTTTTGGTTTTAAACTTACCCAACTTTCCTTTCTTTAACCATACTTATTTATAGATGCATTCAGTCTCGCTGTATCTTTCATGCCCAGTAAAAATCCTTGCTCTTATGTTTACACTGCCAGAACATGCCTGGCCTTTACAGCTTTTTCTTTCTTCTTTGAAAATTATCTTATCTGCTATATGCAATAACTACCATCTGTTATTTTAAATACTCTTTCTTTTCCTCGTTCTGAAGAATTTATTTGTAGCAAACTTGTTCTGTGAATGAAGGTCCCCCTCAGGATTTTCCACAAAGGAGATGCATAAAATTTCAGGTTGCCTCATAAAAAGTCATCATCACCTTTTTAGTAATTACTAGATCATTGCTTTATTAAAACCCGAGTCCCTTCTATCTAGAAATCTAGTACCTTATTTTCATACTGTATTTGCCCTGCTATATCTTAAGGGCCAGAACTCAATATAATCATTAATTAAACTCAATTATTGAGAAAGGAGTATCTGAAAGTTTGTATATATTTGCAATGTTTGGATTTCCTCAGCTTGCAATGATGCCAACATTGGTGACTGCAGACAGAGCAGGGTGCTATTGTAGCACAATTAAACCCAAATGCTCAGCTTGACTCTCATTTGTATTTCTTCTGTGATCCTGAAAATTAAAGTGCTCTGATTTAATCTGCAATTTCCAGCATATTGCATACGCTTCGGCAACCTTATTCTTAGCAAAACACTTTTACCCCCACTCCTAAATTCAGCCATTTCTACATATGTTTCTGCTCTCACATTTGCAAAAGCTGTCAGTTAATGTAAAATGAGCATATGTTCCTGACAGGAGGAATCCTTCTTAGCCTTTTTCTTTTCCCTTTTCTTTTATTTTTAATTTTAATTTCAGTTTGTGGTACTGAATTAAAATATTAAATTATGAAAAATGGCATGTCCTACATTTTAGCTGGTGCTTTAGACTGTCATTGACCTCAGAGACTGTTCTTGCTAAGAAATAATTGCAACATTCACTTACATAGAATCCTTCACAGTAAAATCAGAGGGTGTTCAATAGGTCAGTAGAATGGGGCATACGCTCATACGCCTGTGGACAGCCTAAATAACTGGATCTGATCCTGCATTCTTTATTCTCAAAATGAAATAATTCCACTGGGTTTGATCCTGTGCCATAAAACTAAAGGGAAATTATTCATTCTCTTTAATGGGAACAGGATCGAGTCCATGAATGCTCGTGGGTCTTTAATAATAAAAGAGTCAATTAAATAAATAAATTGCACCAATCTGAGAAAAAGAAGTAGACTGTTTTCCTGCATATTTTTATCAAGCCCCTTTAGATCATAGCAAGATATTTGCAGGCGGTTTGACATTTAAGGCACTGTTTTGCTATGCGGCCCTAGTTAATGGGGACATGGATACAATCAGTCACAGACATCATCATATAGTTAAATACAATGGTTGCAACTTTATTTAGAGCTATTCCCTAACTAGGCTAACCACCCAAACTAACCAGCAAAGTTGTTCCCATACAGACAGCAATGGGCACCTCAGAGACTCTGTTGGACCACAAACCTGATGGCTATGCCACCTCTGCACCCTCAGACCTGCCAAGGGACCCTCCTGGAAACTTGGAGGCTAAAGAGCTAAGATGAGGGGAAGCACAAGCTGCATGACGCTGAGGCCAAACCGGAAGCATGAAATGCTTTGCTCAGGACCAGTTACACAGACCCGAACTGGAACATTTCCACACCATAAGGCATGCTTGAACCTCATAGACTCATAGACTTTAAGATCAGAAGGGACCAGTATGATCATCTAGTCTGACCTCCTGCAAAATGCAGGCCTCAAGACCTCACCCACCCACTCCTGCAATAGGCCACCAACCTATGACTGAGTTATTTACCTCCTTATATCATGATTTAAGGACTTTAAGATACAGAGAATTCACTGGTAGGTGAACCATGCCCTGTGCTACAGAGGAAGGCAAAGTTGTGACAATTGGAATCAAAATCTCCCCAAACTAGACCTCCTGCAAGCCTGGGGGAAGGTGAAAAACCCATCCAGCAGTTTGGTAACTTTGCTATGTGGGAAATTTCTCTTCTGGACCTCAGCTGGTGATTGGCCTAACCCCTTACGTCAGAGGTCCAGCAACTAGATCAAGGGTGGGAAGGTTAAGCTTGACACAGAGAAACCAAAATGGCTACCCCCCTAGACGGTACAGCGCATCAACCTCCTCACCCACATTCTGTACCTCCAAATACAAATGAATCACTCAGTCATAGAATGACCCTGACCACTCAATGACACAATAGTTGGTGGGAGAGGCCACAGAGTCTTGACCTCAAGTGCAGCATGTGACACCCTACACATCCTGAGCAGAAGAAAAGAAAAGGATGGGAAGCATGCTGAAAGCAAAGGAGGTGGCGGAAGACAGAGAAAGTAAAGGAGAGGGAGCATTTTGAGCACTGCCTTAGACATTCCCAGTTGCATTCTCTCCCCTCCATGCAGCCCCTGAAGGCATCTCCACTGCTCCCAGCTCCTTCAAAGCCACGTGCCGCCTAGAAAGGCAAGCATTTTACAAAGGTTAACAAATTGACTCCACTACATATTGCCTTCAGTCTTCTACCAAATTAACCTGAAAATACTTAGCAAGAACCTTTGTGCATCTTTATTAATATGGAAAGAATTTGGGCAAACTGAGTTCTGGTGAAAATGGGTGCAGCGCCAATCAATGACTTCAATGGAGATGTGTCCGTTAGCATAAAGACTGAGTTTAGCCTATTATCTTCAGTTATTGGAAGGGATAGAGTGATTATAGGTCTATACTATTTGTTGTCTGATATAATTTTCTCTTCATTGTTGACTGACTGGAGACATACCTGCACACAGAAGATAAAGCAGCCATATATGGAAGTACACAGTTTTGCCATACTACTTGCACGTCTCTAATAGATGCTCAATCACAACTAATATAATAGCAATGATATCTCTCAAGAGCATTCCTGAAGAGTATATGCAAAGTTCACATTGTTCAATTAAACAATTAATGCAATCATTTTGACTTTAACTGTGTCTTTACATGTAAATTATAGAGCCATTAACCTTAATAATGCCAACATGTAGCCATTTATCTTACTCATATAAATTATTTTGTACAGTAATAAAATATTTTACAATGAGAAATGTATGAATGCACTGCTGAGTCATAATAAATATAGCAATCTTTTAATGTACTGGGAGTGATTTCTAAAGGACAAATACCTGCTAGAAAGCGTGAATGGAGACAGTGGGGACATAAGGAAAAACATACAGGTAAACATGAGAGGTAAAGAGTGATGATGGCAAAGATACATGCCTACATTATAACCAGACAGACACCTCAACTGCAGCAAATAATTTTTTGTTTTTTAAATCACCACATATCTTGGCAGACACAAATAAGCCACATCAGTTGACTGAGGAAGGTAAATAATATCTATCATCATCTTCAGTGATAGATTAAAAAAAACATATGAAAAGTGAATATGATTCAGTAACTAGAGTGTGTCTCATTGCAAACATTATAAAGCATGGCACGCTGAGAAACACAGCCGGGAGGAGACAGTGAAGAGCAACTGTATGGATCTATTCAACAACACATTGATAATGCAGTAAATCAAAAGTCTGATATATACTTCCACCTGAAAACTGGTTATTTTACAGCAAATGGACTTGTTAGAGATGGTGGAAAATATTATAATGTAATCATCTCAAGCCTATCACCTTTATTCTTTACTTCCCCACATAACTCTTCTTGTTTCCACGCTAATGTTTGATCTTTGCAACTATTTTCTTAATGAGAAACTAATGCAATATGTGGCATTGGCCAATAATTACTGAATTGGATATTCAGAACAGAAGAGAATAGTGATTGTTCCCTCCTTTGCTCTCCAAACAACCAAGTACACAGTAAAGAAGAAACAGTAACACACAAGGCTGCATAGCCAGAAGTCACAACTGCATGAGTGAAGATAGGTAAGAAAAAAATGGAACTTTCTGAAAAGTTCAGGGAATGATTGACTGCAGGGTTAGGATCGATTTCTGAACTCCTTTTATTACCTTCAGATTCAGGAAAAAGTGTTCAAAGGGGCAAACAAACCTGGATTATGTAACTATAGCTATTTTTCAGGCACAAAAATATGGACAAAGTGAAGATTACTGTACTTCAGGCTATTTGGAGGAGTGAAAACAGCAAACAGTCACTATGGACTTCCATAGAATTAAAAGAAATAACTTCATCAAAAGTTTTTCTCTCTCTTCCCTAACCAACTGTTGGCATTACTCTATTCTATCTTTTCAGAGCCAGAGCTATATAGTGTTACACTTTAGACTAGAAGAAAATCTAATTGAATAACAAACTCTAGAAGTCCTAGTACTATGTAATGGCATTGGCCCAGATTGGTGTAATACTATTTAAATCAACTGAGCTGAACTGATTTACTCACCAGCAGAGAATTTAACCAAGTATTTCCATAGAGAAATTGTCATATTTCCATGAAAATAAACCTGACAATTTCTTCTGCTGGATGAGAAATACCTATATTTAGCCATTCTTACTATTTAAGAACTGTTAAATTTCATGAGGCACAAACTCAAAATAATTTCTGTCTGTAGCTATTCTTAAAAGCCAGCTGGTAAGCATACTTACCTCCACCAAAAATAGTAGATCTAACATTTCATACTAAATGACTGGTTGGGATGGATCAAAGAATGTCTAGCTAGCATTCATTAACATATTGACAAAGTGAAAAAATGGAATAAAACTGTATCTTATCTCCTGCAACCCTCTACCAAATTAGAGTTGTGTGACTTGTGGCACTGGTAAATTACATGCAATAGGAATGAACAGCATCTTTGTATATCTTTATATGCATGGCACAATATCTAATGCTCTACACAAGCAATAATAATTCAAGATTGTCTATCATGCAAGGCAGTCCACTGTATTCTCTTTCAGTTTGTAGGTGTCTAAGGGCAACTGTTGATGGAAAAACTGACTGTCCCAGTGATCTACAGTCACTGCAGGATGCAACAGTCTTCCATGTAAGCAGTTATGGAAAAGAATATTTTCCTACAGCTGTATTTGTCGATAGTAGCAAATATTCCTAGCAATACAGAGATATTGCAAAAATCCAGACCACATTAGACCACGTTATGTAGACCACATTAAGCTAGAGTTCCAGTAATGATATTAGGTATGGTCTCCTTTCTTTCTTTGCTTGTATTTCCTCCATTGAATGGACTCAGATGATCACCCAGACTGCTGAAGTTGTGGTTGGACAACTGAAGGAATCCAGGAAGGGAGGACACCTGTATGAGCATTGAATTCCAGGACTAATCAGTAGAGCCCTGCAGATCTGCGGGTAACCGCATCTGCAGGTGCAGATATCTGCAGGTGCTGATATCCACAGCCCCAGTGTTGCAGATTGGCCACGGCTGTGGATTCTTTTTTTATGAATGATCACTGCAGTTGCTGCTACCATCTGCGTCATCGGCCGCACACGGAGAACAAGGAAGTGCTCCAGCCAATCCCAGTTGAGATCTGATTGGTGGTCTGCCAGCCAATCAGAGTCTCAGTCACAACAGGTTGGTCTTGGAGAGACTCCACTCATTGTCAGTCAGTGAGCATGCTGGCCTTTGATTGGTTTATTCCCCATGCCTTCCCTGCCCACGTCTTCATCATCTTGTTTGTGGTTTGTATGCCATACTGTC
Organism: Pelusios castaneus; assembly: GCA_007922175.1. Taxonomy (NCBI): domain Eukaryota; kingdom Metazoa; phylum Chordata; order Testudines; family Pelomedusidae; genus Pelusios; species Pelusios castaneus. The sequence goes on from ML685797.1 coordinate 1,411,017, forward strand.
AATCAGAAATTTAATTGGTGGCCAAGGAAATCTGATTGACAACACAGCATGCAAATCACAAACAAGAAAAGGAAAAAATGAGTTGGACTATGTGGTGAATGAGCCAATCAAATGCTAAAATGCTGACTGAGAGCCCAAGCTTGGTTGCAGATGCAATTCCAGATCCACATAAAACATGGCATGTGGATTGTGGATCGGATAAAGACTGATATTGGCTGGGTGCGGTCTGGTTCTGGATCCACACTTTTGTATCCGTGCAGGACTCTACTAATCAAGGGATGAGGTTCATCCCCAGAAGAAGTTAGACCATCCCTGAGACTACTCTAACTTACAGCTATATGTCCTCCTAAACGTGGTTCTGGCAGCCAGAGTTAATTGGGACAAAAACGTGTCATGGCCTCACCTCTTTTTTACTGGACTTATCTGCTGTGCTGTGGGCTTTGGGGATGCAGGTAGCATAGCGCCACAGAGGTGAAGTCCTTAAAGAGTGAGATTCTTTAGCTTTCTGATTGCTTTGAGTGGGCTGTACACTAGTTTGGGATTCCCTTTTTGCAACTCGTCCTTGGCAAGGATGATTGAGCAGTGTCTAGAGAAGGAACAAATTGGCTCAGTCTGTCTCCACTGCAAAGAGAGATGTGTTCTTAACTAGCTAAATCAGGTTAAAATAGCAGGGAAGACATAGCAATGCAGCTTTTAACTTGGGTTAACAGCTCCAGTTAAAGCCTATAGGGGAACTGGGATTGAAGTAGAGCTGCAAACTGAGATAAAACCCATGCTGCAGTGTATCTGCTATTTTAACCTCAGTTAGGTAACTCAAATTAAAAACCATTTTTTATTTAGTTAGTTCAGTGAAGACATACTCACAGAGACATGGAACGCACCCTAATTTTTCTTCTCTGCCATCTTAGAATTTTAATCAAGGGACTTCTGCGAGTCCCCCCCACCCAGCATAGATCTTCAAAATGTTCAGAGTTTACACTCACTTAAGGTTTTTGTCCAAAATCCTTAACAGTACAAACCTCCAGTGTCTGCAAAATTGAGCTGCAAATCTTAAAAGAGCAAGCTATTTCAGGAGCTTTTTGTTGTTATCTACTGCCAGAGAGGTAAAATATTTAAAGATTTCTGTTTCTAAACCTGGCAAAAATCAAGAAGTGTAGAGACCTTAAAAATATGAAAGTAATACACAATGTAATTTTCTGAATCTCCAAAGACTGTTTGTATAGAGTTCAAATTTGGGCACTAGTATGAAGAGAGGTCTTATTTCATCCAATCCTGTTTGCTTGGCCTTTCATATGAATTTCTTGATAACTCATTCCTTCTGAAAAGTTGCTGTTCTTTTCCCTATAATATATAAACAAAACAACCACTGACAAGTAACAGTGTACAAGAGGAAAAGGACAGGATGGTCAATAGAACATAAATTGTGCAATTCAAGTTATACAAATGTTAAAATTACATGTCAAATTGAAAGGTTAGAATATGAATAATCTGGGTTTGTAAAACATAACAAATGACAAAAGCTTGCCCTGGAATTAATATTAAATTTATTACGATTTCTGATGTTATCAACTGCCTAATTTAATAATGTTTCTCAGGGGTCTCATTTCAGAGAACAGTTTGTGGGAGTTATATGTGAAAAATGCATTTACAACTGTGTATCTCTTCCTGCTGCTCATAACTTGGAAAAATCACTCCTAAGCATTTATATAGTGTCAGCTGCCATTACTTTCTATTTTCCCTTCATACTTACATATGTCAGTATAGTACTCAACTAGTGTTCACTAGTGATGACTTAGGACACAGGTACATTGCAGGGAAAAAATCCTGAGATAGCAAGTGCCAATGACTCACATTCATGCTACAGGCATAGCCAGCTCAAGTCCCAGGGGGACCTGAGGCTGCTCACCCTTGTGGGGGCCCCACTTCCAGCCCCCCCATTACCATGGCACTCTGCCTGGGGGCAGGGCACACATCCCCCCATGCTGGGGGGGCAGGAGCTCCAAGGCCCCAGCCAGCACAACAGAAGGGGTTTGGGGGGTCCACAGCCAGGTGGCGCTCCTGCAGAAAGTTGGGAGAAGCAGCAGCAGGTACTGCTGTAGGGGTGGGAGGAAGCAAGGAGGGGCCACAGGCTTTCACTGCTTCAGAGGGATGGGGTGCAGGCCAGCTCTGCTGCAGGGGGAGAAGTGCAGGAATGCCTCACAGGCCAGTACTGCTGTGGGAGGGCAGGCCAGACGCCACAGTCTGCCATACTCCTGCCCCACCCCCAGGCTGACTGGTTTGGAGAAGGCCAGCCAGCCCAGGGGGGCCAGCAGCCAAGGAGCAGCAGCAGCCAGCCACTCAGGCCAGGGCGGAGGTTCTCAGGGGGGCCACAGGGTCCCCCTTTAGGCCAAGGACCTGCAGCTCCCCACCTTCACTGAGCAGTCCTTGCCTTAAACCCACCCTGGCTACAGAGCTAAAAATAATAAGTGTAGATATTCCCATTTGGGCTGGAGCCAGGCTCAGATTTGTCAAGGGAGGTGAATCTCAAAGCTTGAGGTTCACCCAAATAAGAATATTTACACTGCTATTTTTAGGTCTGTAATGTGAGCCAGAGCCAATTGACCCAGGCTCTCACATTCACTGTTGCAAGGATATTTTTTTACAGTATGGACTTACCCAAAGGGTTATGCATGCACATTGATGGCACTGTACTTTATAGTTTTTTCTTACAGAGTACCAGTGTCATTTTGTTAGGTAAATAACTCAAATTTCTCCTTCAAAGTCCCATCTAGTTACCATTCAGACCTACTTGCTGACACGAGAACCAGTATTAAAGAGGACCAAAGAGCACTTTCAGTCACAAGTGAGAAAAGCATTGCACCCAATTGGTTTCACTTAAGTTAGCATAAATCTGAAATAAGCATACTGAAATCAGTAGAGTTACACTGGTATAAAACTAGTGGAAGTAAGTTTAGATGGGCTTCATAACAGAGCACTGCTCACCCCAGGCTCCTTTTAACAGAGGACTCAGTCTTTCTCCTAGTGGAGACACCTATGTTCTTTATTTACAGTGTGCAAACCCCTTCTCCGTATAAAGTCCAGGCCCTGAGTCCCTTACCCTTGTTGGTCCAGTCACAGACACACTCTAAGACATCACCTCATATCTCTGACCACACCCTCTGCTTAGCAGACCCAGCCAGTTTATATACCCCAGCAGCTGGGGAAACAGCTGGTCTTAATTGACCATTTACTATTTTCAGCTCAGCTCTACTTCACAACACCTGTGGGGCCCTGCAGAGATGCTCCTTTCCCAGCCAACACAGCTGGGAGGGAGTTAGCTCTGCTCCAGCCTGTTTCTTCTATTTACTTTTATATGATCACATTATCTTAGATTCAGTTCTTCACACATTTATTTGTGTGTGCAAATGAACTTTCCACATGCAAATCCTCTTTGCACATGAAAATGGAGTGAATACCCCAGTAAATTATATCATTTGTGCACACAAGTGGCAGTGTATAAAAAACTTCAGGAAAAAATTTCAGAAGTACAAAAGGCAGTTAGGAACCCAACTGGTCAAGGTGATTTGAAGTCTTCCCTTGTGCATAAGTCACTGAGGACCAAATTCTATCTACTTTTTCTTGTTGAATAATATTGACTCTCCAAATAATATTGACTTTCCTTTATTCCTTGTTGCCCTGTAACCACCTCTGTCTACTTCTTCCCCCGTCCTCTGTCGCATCAATTTTCTATCCAGTTTCCTAATACTGTCCCTGTCCTGCTGCCTCTAAAGTCTCATTTTTTTCACCTCAATATTCCTCTGGCCTCAGTTTGGCCTTCATATAGTGATACCCATATGCATCTAAATATGGGGAAGTATTTTTCCTCCCATAATACTTTATTATTCACTCCTAACCCCATAAAATTGCATTCTTTCCTCCCTTCTTGCTTCCTTTCCCTCAGCATCTTCTACTTCCTGAAATTCTAAAGAGCTGAGATTTACTGGAGTACAAAGGAGGCTTCCAAAACAGAAGATGAAGAACTGAAGTACACCCCAAACTTCAGGAGATGCAATCATGGCTTCAGTGTTCCATGAAACACAGATATGTACTATGAACTCCTACCTGCTTACAGAAAGGATGGGTAGCAGAGATTAAGGACTGTAGACTCTCACCAGTACTCAGACATTAGAACTTCAGAACTCATATCCCCAGTGGCTCTTTGAATGAGAATATAGCAATAGCACTAGCATTTTTCAGCTAGTAGAGAGGAAGATCATTAACCTCAGTAAGACTCTGTTCCCTTTTCTCGAAATATCACAGTTAAAATTCTTAGGCATTGAAGACTATACATACCTTTACAGTATTTTATCTATTTGTAATGGTATTTCTAAAGCTTTCTTGTAGAGAAAGGATATTTGGAAAAAAATCATGGAGGAAAGTCTAAGAGATATGTTTAAATGCCTTTTTGCCATTAATAACCCCATGGTCCTTATATAGTATTTTTCATCCATAGAACCCAAAGTACTGTACAAAGGAGGTGACTACCACTATAGCCATTTTACAGATGGGGAAACAGAAATTAAGTGACTTCCTCTAGATTAGCTGGTGGGCCAGTACCAGAGCTGAAAAAGGAATCCATATCATGAGCATCCTATTGCAGGCTTTAAACTCTTGGCAATGTTGCCTCCAAGAAAAAGGCCAGGAAGACCAATAGAACTCCAGTAGCTCAGTGATGTTTGACTATTGGGCAAACATCACCTGGTGGTAAGGCATACTTGATCTTTAATTGATAAGTCTTTGAAGATGATGAAGTGTTGGAATTTATTGTATATTGCCACTTTCTCCTTTTTTTGTGCTTTTACAGCCACTAGAATAATTTTAACGTGTCTATCTTCCCTCCCTCATTACCTGAGCTTCATGCTGTGTTGACAGAATGGATTTAGCATCAAATATATAGGGACAATTTTTGTGCAATGCCAGATCTCTTTTCACTGGTCTGGTGGTGCAAAGTGGCTAGTTTCTGGCTGTAACATTTCAACAGAGAATTTTCCCAGTGAAGGGGACTACATGCTGCCATAAAGCCATATTGACTCCAACCACCCTGTCAAGGTGCAGGGAATGGCACAGCAGGGATTGGTTGAGGCATGGTGCCTACAAGAATAGACCTCCACTGGTACAAAATCCCTATGGATCATTGGAAAATGGTATAAGTTGGAGCATCCCTTCAGCTGTGCGGATTCATTTCATTGCCAGACTGGTGCAGAATTAGAGACCAGTAATCAGCTAATGGCACCTACCATAAGGGATCAGGGCATAGGCAGTCGGGCCTCACATTCTCAGCTGTTCTGAGATCTGCACATCTGGGATAGCAGTCACCAAGCAGCAGGTTGGAGGAATCACAAGGGCCAGGTCCCATAAGCAAGACTTAGGCTCAAACTTGTAGGCAGTAGCAGGATAGAATCAGGAAGTAAGGTCAGAGTCAGGCCAGGATCAAAGCCAGAAAATCAAGAAAAGTGTGAAATTGCATCAGGCTAAATTCTGTGGGGTTACCAGAAACTGGGGTTAAATAGGGTGCTTGGGTAGTCAGAGGGCCTCACGGTACTGTCACACTGGGTGTCTTGGTGGTATTTCCAGCAGCACCTACTTTACACCATAATCCCTTGAAATACAAGTGCATGGCTTCCTGTAGCCCTGTAGGAACATCAGCTGTCCTAAGCTCTGTGGCTATGTCTACACTAGAAAAGTTAAGTCAACTTTGTTAAGTCGACTTAATAAGGTCGACTTTAAGTCGACTTAAACTTGACCTTATTAAGTCGACTTAACTTTTCTAGTGTAGACATAGTCCCTTGTCGATCTTATTAAGCCAACTTAATGCTTTAGCTTGACTTAATAAATTCGATTTAGGCACTAATCTCCATCCACACTGGCTTTAAGTCAATTTAAGGACTCGACTTAAGGCTTAAGTCGACCTAAAACTAGGTGTTATTAAGTCGACTTAAGCTTACCTTAAGTCAACTTAAGGAAATGCTTAAGTCAACTTAATAAAAGTCCAGTGTGGATGTGGCTTTGTTTAGGTCGACTTAGGCCTCCTTAAATCGACCTAAGTTGCCAGTCTAGATGCACCCTGTGGGCCTGAGTTCTAGTCCTTCAATCCTTGCACATGCACTGAGTGGAGTTTTGACACAGAGGAGAATAGACCCCATAAGGCTTCTAAGTCATTCTCCCATGCTAAACCAATATAGTATCATTTACACTTCATGAGTGTCTATGTCTGTTGACTTTGATTTTTCAATGACTGTAGGGATCATATTTTCAAAAGCACCTAACTGATTTAGGAATTTAAGTCTCCATTTAAACTCGCTTAAGTCAAATTTTGGTGCTTTTGAAAATGTTGTCCTTGATCTTATTTCTTTCCTCATACCAATAATATTAAGTAAACTTTTGAAACCACGGTAAAAGTCTAAATTAAATTATGCCATGAATAACTTAACGTCCATAATATTTTTGAGTTACAATGACCAACCTTCCTACATATTTCCTGTCAAGAGTGATTGAAGTTTTGTTGATGTACAGTATGCTATCAGCACACCCTCTTGAGGATGTGCAATGAAATAATCTATAAACTAGCAAAATAATTAAATGCCAACGGCAGCTTCAAAATAGACTTTAAGTAGACAGCTGTCAATTGCTAATTTACACCAAACAGTCTGCTCATGTCATACCCTAGATTGTGAGGAAGACACATGGTATTTTATACTTATTTATTAATTTCTATAGCACAAACTACAAGGCACTAATCTGATTTAATTGAAGGGATTAAACCAAAACCAAACAATTAATCACAAACTGAAGGACCTTTTTTAATTGTGCCTCAAGATTTTTACATTTGGACTCCTAGGCTATGTCTACACTTGAAAAGTTAGGTTGACTTTATGAAGTTGACTTAATAAGGTCAACTTTAAGTCGATTTAAAGTGGACCTTATTAAGTCGACTTAACAAAAGTCGACTTAACTTTTCAAGTGTAGATGTGGCCCCTTTTCAACCTTAAGTTGATTTAACATTTTAAGTCGACTTAATAAGCTCCATCAAGGTGCTAATCCCCGTCTCCATTGGCTTAAGTCGACTTAATAAAGTCGACTTAACCACTAGTTCGAATTAAAACCAGGTGTTATTAATTCGAAATATCTTTTCCTTAATTCGACTTAAGGAGCATCTTAATTTGACTTAAGGAGCATCTTAAGTCGATTTAAGGAAAGCCCAGTGTAAATCGCAGAGTATTTTAAGTCAACTTAAGACTCCTTATGTCGACTTAATTTGTAAGTGTAGACACACCCCTATAGATTACCCTGGGTAGAGAATTCCAGAAGCAAGATGCCTGCACTGAGAAAATCATATATTTGTGAAGGCTGTGGAGGTGCAATCATTTATATTGGGTCAATATGCTGAATCCCAAGGCATTCAGAGCTGGATAAATCACCACCAGCACCTAAAACTCCACCTTGAAGTGATCAAGAAATCATCTTATATTTAGTCCTAATACTCATGGTAACTCACACCATTTGGAAGATGGGAAGCTGTGTTCTGTGTTACCTGCAGTTTCTGGCTGAAGATCTATATAGTTCTTAGTGGGGTGTATAATGGCAGTCAAGTCTGGAGGTTAAAAATGTGTGGATGACCACTGGAAGGCCGACTCATGAAAAATGACCCCAATTTCCTGGTTAGCTGTTGGTGGTATTAAATACTATAATGACAGAACAGTATACAAAGTCTTGAGCTGGGAAGATGGATGTCTTGCAGAATGTACAGTGGTTCACTAATGCTGCTTGAGGATTCAGGAACAGTGATGGATACAGTATGTCCCTGAGGTGGTAAGCTCTTTTGGAAATTAATTAATTAATACACGGTGCAAGACCACATCTCTGCCTATGAAGTCCTCAGAAATTTTTATTGTTACCTCAGAATTTTATACTTTCTCTTCTCCAACGAATCTACAGTGGTCTATCAATGTAGCATTACAGAGCAGCAATGAATTCCTGCAAACACAGTTTCTGCTTACCTGGTGATAAACCCTGTACACCAGGGTTTCTCAACCTTCAGTGGATTGGGGAACACCTAAAGATATTAATTACTTTACACGGAACACCTGAGGAAAACTCTCTCAAAAAAGTATATACTGGCTATAATGTTCATAATAATCTGCATACTATGCATTCCTGTGAAAATAATTCAGGAAAGGGAATTAAATACAGATTTATGAATATAACATGCACTTGTTTCTAAAAAAAATAGATACATAATTATTATGCGTGCAATTTAAAACTGAAAATGATATCACTCAAGCTTTAATGGGGATTTTGGGCCTTCATGTTCAAACAAAGTTCACCTATCTTTGGAGTTAGGTTCATAAACGAAAAATCTTATCGTGGAAGTTATGTCCAAGCAATTTCAATGTTGGTCATAACAGCCCCAGCCACAGTAAAGGAGCAAGATGGTGGCAGATGCTAATGTGTGCCTAGAAGCTTGATGCAGCTGGGACATTTTAAATCTCCCAGGCATGTTGCGGTTTGCTGCTTTGCTCCTTCTCCTCTCCCAACTCAGCCCCACTCCAATGGGCAGGAGCTGGGGTCGGCTGCAGAACACTTTCAGCATGTCTGTGGAGCACCAATGTTCTGCAGAACCCCAGGTGAGAATAGTGCTGTGCACTATTTGTGTGTGCAGACAGGGCAGGAGGAATTACTTTTTTTCCTATGTAAATAAAACTGCTTTTTCATAACCATAAGCAAGGAGACAGGAAAACAAACTTAGATTAAGTGCTCTTACTAGAAATGTTTGTACATTGATCTGGAAAAACAATCTGTGTCTATACATACCATAGCAAAGTGTATGCAGTTTGAATGGGCAGTTGATGATTATAGTGGTGGTGAAGACCTGGTAGGATCCTGAGGGCAACCTCCAGAAAATATTTAGACAATTCCCCACATTGGGTGCAATTTTGCTACATTTTAAAGACAACGTATTCATTCTTTTAGGAGTCGGATAGATAGAAGTCATCTCTTGCAACCCTGTTCAGACTTAGCAGTCACCTAGAGATAATAATGATGAATGATTTATTATTACAATAGTTAAATAGAAAGTGCCCTTGTTTTCCCCTTTGTTACCCCCATTTCAGTCAGTGGTGGATGCTCAAAGATAATAGACCAGTAGGGAGTGAATTCCACCAGAAGTCACCTCAACCCATCTCAGTGTTGAAATTGTGTGGTGTCTTAAGATGGAAGGCTGCCTCTTACAGATTTCATTATTACTAGATAGCATTTTCTATTACATGCTACCCAATATTTCAGTTTTAGTCCTCTCCCCCATGAGGAATGTTATAAACATTTGAAATGAGAAAACATATGTTCAGTTTTGTTGCAGTGAAGCATTATGGACTAGACAGCAAAAACAGAATTATGCTGGAAAAGACTAAATGTCCCTCATAGTGTCTTTTATTCATATAGTGCAAGGCTAGTGCTGTTTAATACATTAAAAAAAGAGAAAAAACTTTCTAAACATCTGCTTTGATATCTTAATGATTTGTTGTCTCCATTTTTGAACTATGAATGAAAACATTTTTTCCACAGTACCATGTCAGAATTTCAGCACATTCATATCAGAGCTATCTTTACAGAAAGCTTCCAATTGCAGCCTTATGAAAGCAATTCCTGTTAGTTATGCTTGATCTCTAGGATGTGTGTGCATATAATCATATTAACTGTCTTTATGTATGGCACATAAACACTGAACTGGAAAATTCATTAACAAGGAGTTCTAATCCTTCAAAGATGTTTTCTGCAGTGTGGAAGAATGATTTCTCGGCTGGAGGAAGCTTTCAGTGATTTTCACACTGCCATTCATTTAGGAAACTGCTACACCTCTGCTGGGTTTCATTTGTTCTTGTATTGAAAACATCACTGAGGAATTAAAATGATTCTATCCATTTTAGTTTCATTCTGATGCAGTGGAACAAATCCGATGCCTTTAAATAATAAAATAGAATACATGCTGGCTGGATGAAGGTGGTAGCGAGGAAATGGTATCTTACAGCAAATGACTGGGATCTGACGATTTCTTTATTAATGAGATAGGTAATTAATTGCACCAGTAGTCATAAGATTTCCACATTTTCTACAGAACATGAAGAAGTGGCTCATTAGAGAAGTTGTTCTCTGAGGCAAGAAGAATTCCTCAAGAGATCTTTACCGAGAAGTGATTATATAGTATTCTGAGGCTAAGTGGCTGGTTTTCTTCTGTTTAGCTGAGGCCTAACTGATTCAATATATTGTCGCTGTAAGCCGGAGTTCCAAGCCTCATTAGATTAACCATTAATTTAAAGAAGGACATTTAAGGACATATACCTCTAGTTAGTAGTTGCTCTTTTCAATAAATGTAGTCAATGTTATCTTGTTAGGAAGACTCCTCTCCTTCTCTGCAAAGCCAGCCAACCCTGTAGCAGTCTAGATTTTCTCTGTTTCCTATTTTTAAATTTTTTTTGTCATTTTTATCAGTTAGTAGTACTAGTTTGGCTGTTTTAATAATGCCATCTGAGCTCAGGACCCGTTTTGCTAGCTGTTGTGAATGTAGACTGCAAGAGGCAGTCACCAAGCCGAAGAGCTTACAGTCTACATGGGCAAGGCAGACGTTTGTGGGTGAGAGAAAATAAGTACCATGAGTCCAATTTTACTAGGGCACAGAGCGGTTAAGTGACTTTCTCAGAGTTACACAGGAAGTCTGTGGCAAAGAAGAAAACTGCCTTGTTCCTGATGCTTATAATTATGTTGATATTTTGGATTAGTTCTTTCTAAGGATGTCAGAGATGTGTCTCCAGACATTTTATCTGGCACAAGCAGCACATGCTTGAAACTTTCTGACAGAACCAGTTCTTTAATTTTCAAGTTTAGTTAGAAACTCAATTTCTGAAAAGCTGGATGAGGGCAGACATGTTTGTGTGGCCATTCTGTTACCATCTCCCTCTCAGAGCTAGCCAGTTTTTCTGAACAATCCATGTGGTGGTAAGAAGGAAAGAGAATGAAAGCATTAATGATGAAGAAAACACAGGGAGCTTGAGTGGTTTCATGGTAGGGTTGCACAGATCAAGGGGAGGTCTACATACTTGAAGGGTAGGAAGACCCAGTGTTAAAAAGGACTGTTGATGAGAAATCAACATCTGCAGCAGTAGACAAGGTGCTGAAATCAGGGACTGAAAGACAGTGAGTGTTTCAGAAATTTAAGGGTTGGGATAATAGTATGAAAGGAGGCAAAATAAAGGGATAGGGCTCTAGAATAACAGAAAAAAGACATAGTAGGCACAGGGAATAGGCATTCAGGAGGACAGAATTTTAACAGAAAATAAACCAACAAACATCACTAAATACACCATCAGTGGATAGCTTAGTGAGCCAAGTGATCTCAAACTATATTTAATATTTCACGCCATCATATAAAATCAGCTATTTAGTGAAACATATAAATAATTCCTTTCTAACAAATCATGTGTGAATTTCATACTTGTAAGAAGAATAAGAGCAGTGAGTAAAGCTTACCCAACTCTGGAAAGCAATCTGCGATCCTCTGATGCAAGGTGCTATGTAATTGCAAAGAAATATTTATTATTATGGATAGTTGCCATAGTGCACAGAGGCACTATTTAAAATTCCCCAGCAAAGCTCTTTAACTCTTCCTTGTAACTCCCCTGCTAGACTTCTGAGGAGATGATGTTAAATCATATCAAATTGCATTTTCTGATGTGGACAAATGTGCAAAGGACCAGTTTGGGACTACCAGACTTATTTTAATTCATTGAAGTCAGGTTTTGAACTCATTTTTTTCCAGAGGCCATAACAAAGTTCCAAGTGGTTAGAGAGACATTTAGAATTGTTTGTGGAGCTGTGTGGACTTTGTGAGTCCCCAAACTTGCAAAGCCATAACCTTTAACGTAGAGTTTGCCAAATCACCCATTGTAAAGCACATTTCAAAAGCTAATTTTGTAACTTGACAGTTCTTCACTGGCAATACTGTATAAACTCTTGAGACAGAGGGGAGGGGAAAATACTTTCAGGGGATGGAATTGCAGCTATTGCTTCTGTTATTTATTCCATTATTTTAAAGGAAAAAAGAGTGAGTTGTTACCAGAGTTATTTGTAGTATAAAGTTTCCATAGTAGCATAAAGCACCAAAAAGCTAGCACTTCTCTTTCCTGCTGGGTTCAGTGCTATTTCCTTTCTCATATGAAGGATGCTAGAATCAATTTTGTCCTCTGCACTTTGTTTGGGAATATATAATATAGCTGTACTATTTTTAACTCTCTCCACATTGCATTTGTTCCACAGGACTATATCAGCTGAATGCCTATGCAGAAAAGTGCGCAACACTTTTGGCCCCTCTCTTTCTCTGAATTACTAACTGGCTCTTGGGGTATTTCTATACTGGATCTGGAAGACGTAATTTCCAGCTCAAGTAGGTATACATTGATTGTGCTAAAAATAGAAGTGTAACCGTGGCTGTGTGAGTGGTGAGATGGGCTAATCACCCACATCTGATCACACCTGAGATCCCAGATAGGTACTTGGCTGGCAAGCTCTTCACATTGCTATGGCTACATTTCCATTTTTAGCACACTAGCTCAATCAGAGCTAGCACAGGTATGTTTACTCTAGCTGGAACTTATACCTTTCCGCTCTAGCGTAGACATAGCCATGAATCTTATTTCCCTTGACCCACAATAGGTAGCTAGGGTGTAAGTGAGGGAGAATCGGCAAAGCCATTGGCTCCAACAGTCCAGCTGCCACATAGCTCAACAATACTTTATTATGACCTGAACCACCAGAAGTAGCAGAGGTCATGAGCTATAATGCTGCTCTGCTCTTGGGAGAACATAGCAAGGTGCCAGAAATGACTAAGCATTGTGGTCTGGGGACACAAACTAGCCCAAAATACAGTGTTGCCAACTTTTCTGACTATTGCCTATCTCAAATTTACAACAGAAGGGAGTTTCTAGCCCTCTTGGTTGTGTTCGAAACGTATAAAAAGGAAATAAAAAAAACACCCTCCACCCCCACCTTTTTTTTTTTTTTTTTACATAATCTTATGTTCTTCTGGTACCTGACTTGTGATTTTGACTACTTGGAATTTGCAGCATTTTAAATATTTTTAAAATATTTTCTTTTATGAATTGTTATTGCTCCTGTTGACTTCAATAGGAGGAGGACTGGGTTTGTATAATGAGCTACTTTTTATGTAGTAAATATGTGTCTGAACTTTCAGAATTGTAATTTGTTTACTGTGTGTCCTCTTTCAAACTATCAGTGCCATGGCTATAAACAGACAATAACTTCCCAGACCCTGGGACTGCGTTTTCTTCTATATTCTCCATGGTCTATATTCTTCCATGGTTTGTATTATCATTTGCTAAATGAATGACAACATGCTATTTACTATTATCTGTAACTTTGGAGCTGTTGTGTGACTTTTTCTCCTCCAGGAACTTCACTTCAGAATTACAGCTTGTAATTAAGAATGAGTTTAAAGAAACATTCTACTATTTTGTACCAGCGTGTTCCAAAATAGACATTAAACTTTTACATTGACCTTAACATTCAGTTTTGCTACTTTCTCTCGAGCATCTGTTAGAAACATTATAGAATCACAGGGTTGAAGGGGACCTCATGAGGCCATCTAGTCCAACCCTCTGCTAAAAGCAGGACCATTCCCACTGAATCATCCCAGCCAGGGTATTGTCTAATCGGACCTTAAATATCTTCAAAGATGGAGATACCACCACCTTCGTAGGTAACCCATTCCAATGCTTCACCACCCTCCTAGTGAGAAAGTTGTTCTTGATATCCAACCTCGGGGATATCCAATCCCCAGTTGCAACTTGAAACCATTCCTCCTTGTTCTGTCCTCTGTTACTACTGAGAACAGCCTAGCTCACTTCTCTTTGGAGCACACTTCAAGTAGTTGAAGGTTGCTGTCAAATCCCCCTCAGTCTTCTCTTCTGCAGACTAAATAAGCCTAGTTCCTTCCGTCTCTCCTCCTACATCATGTGCCCCAGCCCCCTAATCATTTTTGTTGCCCTCCACTGGACTCTTTCTAATTTGTCCACATCCTTTCTCTAGTGGGGAGCCCAAAACTGGACACAGTATTCCAGATGCAGCCTCACCAGTGCCGAATAGAGGGGAATCATCACATCCCTTGATCTGCTGACAACACTCCTACTGATGCAGCCTAATATGCCATTGGCCTTTTTTGCAACAAGAGCACACTGTTGACTCATATCCAGCTTCCCGTCCACCATAACCCCCAGGTCCTCTTCTATAGTGCTGCTATTTAGCCGATCAGTCCCCAGCCTGTAACAGTACATGGGATTTTTCCGTCCTAAGTGCAGGACTTTGCATGTGTCCTTGTTGATATTATTGATATTATTTTTATATATTATATATAAATATATTATATATATTTATATATAATGCTGAATTGGTGCCAAGTTTGAAGCTGTAAAGGACCATGCAGTTTGGGTGTGCTTGGCTATTTTGCTGATAATATTCCCTCCTAGCACCTATAGATGACTTCCTCCCCTTGGTGCCTCGTTGTGAATACAGTGTCTTTGACCTATGCTGGGAAAAACTTTGCTACTCACTTCTTCCTGCCCTTTTGAATCTCCTTAATGAAAGATGCACCAATCCCTTTTTAGGTGACCAAACTCTCCAGAGGTCTTTAACAACCTTACTGGCCTCTAATATGCCAGTACTCTGCCCTCTGTCTTAAACCCGCACCCTCCCATCAAATAGACCAGCTCTAAACATGGATGTCAATCTGTGATCCCAATGTTTTTTACTTCACACAGAACCATGCAAATCAAAGGCTCCTCCTCATATGCTGACCAAAAACTATGCAGTCTTATTATACATCTCATAAACTGGACAATATTCTGCCAAGTCAAAGAGTGTTGGGCCCTGTAAAATAATTCAAGGCACATTATTAGTATCTCTGTTTTAGCTCTCTAAGTTGTATAATTTGAAAAAGAGTTTTTGTTTTTTTAATGAATGTTTACATTTGATACTCCGAGGCTATTGTTTTCTTTTACTGTTGTAGTCTAAGTGCTGAACAAATCTATTACTTTCTCTTTTCTGGTCTGGATTTGAATATTATTTTGAACCAAGAGTTAAACTATATTGAACATACATTACTCAGCACATGAAAGAAAATAGATTTTTTTTAATCTGTTGTTTTGTAATTTCACTATTTCCTACAGAAATGCTGCTTTTTCTTTTTCTTCTTATTTTTCAGCCAGATTGAATCTTTGGTAAATTAGCACTTGTATGACAGGCAATCCCAGGAAAAGAAACAAAGCAAATACGATAAGGCCCTTAGATAAAATGTTGATAGCTAAATTCAGTAGCATTTATTTTTAATGTTTATTCAGCACCAATGGATTCATTCCATTTTTTCTAGAGTAGAAAAAGTTAGCAGAATTCTGGTAAGCATAGTTGTGAAAATAAATTACTGGCAATGACTCTACTGGTGCTTTGTATCCCCACAAGGCGAGCAGGGAACCTGTAAAAGAGAAACTGCAGAACTGAAATTTGTATGTAAATTCAACTCTGTTGCCTCAGGGTTAAACAGGGACTATGGATTTTTTTCTCATTACATCAGGTGATTTGACCTCACCTTTCTCTATATGCTGTTTTCCAGTGTTTGAATCTTAACATCTACTTTGATTTGCTCTTACAGCCTGACCTGATCCTATGTCATACACTTCCATGCATTTAATTTCCTCCCAGTTTGTAAATTCCCTATCTTCAAAGTGTCTGACAAAATAGGATTTTCTCCCACGAAAGCTCATGCAATTAAAAAGTGTCACAGGACTCCTTGTTTGTATTCACCTCGGAGAGTAGGGAACAATTCAGAGTAAGTAAGCTTCTTTTTTATTTTTAAAAGACTGTCTAAACTAACAAGCTTAATGCTACCTTGACTTGCTAAATGATGAACATTACCGCTGGTAGGAACTTACATTGTGGAATTAGGTTTATGTTAAAGCAAGGTCTAAAATATTATTTACTGTAGCCAGATCCTTTAGTTTGGGAATTTGGATTGAGATTGCCAACTATCTTGATCGATTTGATTGGGGGATTTGGGTTCTTACTTGAATCCGACCACAGATTCTACTTACAATGAGCTCCCAGGGATGCTTAGTAGGAAGAGTCATACAGATACTTGAATTTAACTTCATAAAATCCTTTTTATTGCTAAAAGCATAAATAGTAAGCACAGAATCAAGAAAAGGCTAGTTAAGTCAATATATATCTAACCAAATTACAATTGACTTCAATGTTGATACGTACAAGAAATCTTATATTTAAATTAAGAGTTTGGCTATGTCTACATTAGAAAAAGTTAGGTCGACTTAACAAAGTGGACTAAGTTGACTTAACTTTAAGTTGACTTAGCCCACTTTGTTAAGTTGACCTAACCACCCTTAAGTTGACTTAATAAAGTTGACTTAAGGGTTACTCCTTGCCCACACTGTCCTTAAGTCGACTTAAGGAGTCGACTTAAGGGTTAAGTCGACCTAATGAATGGTAGTTATAAAGTCGACTTAAGCTTTCATTAAGTCGACTTAAGGAATTTCTTAAATTGACTTAATGAAAGCCTAGTGTGGACGTGGCTTAATTTAAGTTGACTTAAGCCTCCTTAAGTCGACTTAAATTGCCAGTGTAGACATAGCCTTTGATATTTAAAACCTATGATTGATACTCACACCCGGATTTCCCAGCTTGGTTGAGAGGGACATCCAAGGCCTCGACTTGACAGGAAGCATGTTCAGGAAGGAGTTTAATAACTTTAGCTGATATATCTAGACTTTTGACAGTAACTTGAAATAACTAGCTAGTAAGGGAAATAAAATAAAGTTGGTCTGTGTTCTTCTTGAGAAGGGTCTAACTGGAGCTAGGAGCTAAAGAAGCTCAGAGCTAGAAACTGAGATCAAAAGCTAAAAGCTACCCTTAGTAACAAGGTTTGGGTTTTTATACCCTTCTCAACATAGAGCAGGCTAGATCTTCTTCTATCATCCAAATATGGGGAGACCACCCCAAAAATTGTAGGGGTACATCTTTGTCATTGGTCAGGAGGTTTGTGTGTATGATTGACATATGTCTTCCCTTCAGAATGTTCCATTATTATTTTTGGATATTTTGAGGGTTTTGTGGTGTTTTACTAAGTGTCAAGGGACTGAACTGGAAAGCCTTGGGTTGTCTTTCTGTCTGCTGACTGGGTGTCATGATCAACAACATGATGCCTTTTGGATCCATGCATCACTGAATACTGAGGAGCAGACCCACCTGTCTAGTTTCAGTCTAATGTTAACTTAAGTTTCCTACTTCTGCCTACTCCTTTTAGCTGTTTATAGAAGCTATATAATTTCCTATACAGGCCTGTAAAGTCTCTCGCATTTCCAGCAATCAATACAAAAGTTATACTAACTTATAAACTTATGCTAAGAATAAATCCTCTATAACTCTAATAGTAGGATTTCTTAAAACTATAAAGAAAGAATACATATGTGATCAATGGATTTGTTATATGCAGGCAAGCAAAGCATAGGTAAAGTCAAAGGCTACATTACCCATTTGCCAATCTCCTGGAAAAAGAATCTTCTTTTGCTACTTTATTCATATCTGTCTTACTAACAACCTTTACTCCCTTTTGTTTTACTCACAAATAATTTGCACAACTTATGGCACAAAAAATAAGCATGGCCATACAGGGTGTAATATTCCCCTCCCTAGGGGGACAAGGTTTGAGGATTCAGCAGCAACAAACACCGAGACACAAATGACAAAATAAAGTGGATTTATTAACTAACAAACTATTTAGTGGATCACCTATTACCCATACCAGTATGATTACTGGAGTCAGAATTAAAGATGCAAGATAAACAGCTTACGCCCCTTCTGCAGTCAGGGACCCCAGGTGACGCGGGCTTCAGCAGGGTAGTGTGTTGTCCGAGTCCTCTTTTCCCAAGATCCTGCAGCAAAGTCCAGTTTGGGCCTGGGCATGAGCTATTGTTATAACCCATGACTCACAGGGAGGGGTGATCAAGCCCTACTCCTGGTCACATAGACTGCTGCTGATGGGTGTCAATTGCTACTATCAAAAACTTCAAACTACTTAACACTAGAACTATTATTTGATTACTTTGTTTACTACAGAGCTTAGCAGAGAGGAAATGTGTCGGGGGGGGGGGGGGGGAGAAGGGCACCAGCCACTAATGCTCCACCATCACAAAATCTTCCATTCCTCTTACACAGAGACAGATCAATGGTTAATCTATCCCAGTATTCTTTCATGTGACAGTGGCAGGTGCCAGATGCTTCAGAGGGAAAGAACAGAACAGGTAATCACCCAAGTGATCCATATGCTTGTTTAGCTTCTGGCTGTTGGAGGTTTCGGGATACTTGGAGCATGGGTTTGTTTCCCTGACCATCATGGCTAATAGCCATTGATGAATCTATATTCCTTAAACCTAATTCTTTTTTAAACCCAGTTATACTTTTGTCCTTTGAAACATTTCCTGTCAAAGAGTTCCACAGGTTAACTGTAGAACAGAAAAGGAGTCCTGTGACCCTTTTACAGACCAACACATTTATTTATCAGATAAATTTTCATGGGCACAATCCCACTTCATCAGATATATGAAATGGAAAATGTGGCATGCTAGCTCTCACTCTCTCTCTCTCTCTCTCTCTCTGCAGAGAAGGGTGGGTCACAAGGTCAATTTAAAAAGATCCAGGGGGATAGTCTACTAACCTATTTCAGCAAAGTAAACAAACTCTTTTGATTCAGTGTGGAAAATGGAAGCAAGAGCTGAGAAGGGTAATAGAGGGGAAAATCACCTTTTGTAATGAGTTAGCCATTCAAGATCCCTATTCAAACCCAGTATGAGTGTCTAGTTTGAATATAAATTCCAGCTCTGCAGTTTCACAGGTTGACTGTGTTGCATGAAGAAATGCTTCCTTATGTTTGTTGCTGCCTATTAATTTCCTATGTCTACACTGGCAAGTTAGTTCAAATTAAGGAAGCTTAATTCAAACTAACTTAAGCCATGGCTACACTAGGCTTTTCTTAGTTCGAATTAAGGGCTTCCTTAATTCAAACTAATAAATTTGAATATGCTATTCGAACTAAGGGTTAATTCAAACTAGTTAGTTTGAATTAACCCATATGGCCATGTTTGTTTGAACTAACTGTTTAGTTCAAACTAACCGGCCCATTGAACTCAATGCAATTCGCTAATTCGAACTAAGCAAGTGCCATTCATGGCATTTGCTTAGTTCGAACTAAATTTTGCTAGTTTGAACTAACTTTAGTAAGTGTAAACATAGGCATTGAGTGACCCCTGGTTCTTGTGTTACGTGAAGGGGTAAATAACATATCTATCCTGCCCTTCTCAATATTCCACTAGCTCCTCATCTTTTCTCTCTAAATTCACATAAATATTTGAGATATAAAATATTTATTTCTGAAGTTATAAAAGTAAAACATTCAAACCACTCCCATTTCTATTTCTAAGGACTGTGTCTGTGTACTGATTATATCAGAACTATCCTTAGGAGGCTTCTCAGTGACACAACATCCAGTATGTTATACTGAAACTGCTAAAGTAATTTTAAAAAAGAAACAGATCAATACAGCTGGAATTTGGAGAACTATCTCTATTTTGCTCACCTGTTGTGCATTCTTACAGGAAGGTTCATTGCTCACAGGAGATAGAAATTATAATCATGTAACCATTTCATCTGATGTTCCAAATCAAGTCAAAGGCAAGGTACTCCGGGAATCAAATATTCCCCCTTTAATTCTTGACACAAATAACACCAAAAGGATTTTCATGAATGTCCATGTTTTCCTGTGGCCCATACGTCACCTTCACACATATTTCCTCAACTCTCCCCACAGCCAAGGCTTTTCAAAGACTTATTACATGGACAGCCAGAGTGGAAATTGAAGGGATACACATTCTTTCTCTGAAGTGTCACCTTGGGCATGTTTCAGATTGTAATATGGTTATTTTTGAGAAAGTTGTTCTGTAGTAATTTATTTTGTTATCTTATTAATGAACATAATTGTGTGCCTATTTTATATTTTAATGAAGTGGTCGGTTATATGGATGCATTCCACTGCGTTCCATGAGTGGAGGAAAAAGAGGCTATGAATTACCCTTCCGGTGAGGAAGGAAGGGGTGAATCAAGGAAGATGAAGGACTGTAGTAAGGATGGGTGCATCTACACTGGCAACTTAAGTTGACATAAGGATCTTAAGTCGACCTAAACAAAGCCACGTCCACACTGGGCTTTTCTTAAGTCAACTTAAGCATTTCCTTTAGTCGAGTTAAGGAAAGCTTAAGTCGACTTAATAATATCTAGTTTTAGGTCGACTTAAGCCTTAAGTCGACTTAAAGCCAGTGTGGATGGGGAATAGTGCCTAAGTCGACCTTAATAAGTCGACTTAAAGCTTTAAGTCGACTTAATAAGGTGGACAAGGGGCTATGTCTACACTAGAAAAGTTAAGTCGACTTTGTTAAGTCAACTTTAAGTCAACTTTATTAAGTCAACTTAACTTTTCTAGTGTAGACATAGCTGATGAGATTTAGTTGGGGCACCTTGGGTGGGCAGAGGGAAAATCAGGAATATGCAGGAGGCCGCAGCAGTGGGAAAGCCAATGTCTCTGCACTGTGATGGCAGCACATCAAACTCTCCCACAAGACTGCTGTCTTGGATCCCATGAGAACTGAGGTAGTACCACATTGGGGAACCCTGCATGCACGAACAGCTTGGCACAGGAACACTGTTTCCTCACCACTGCATCCTGGTAAGTTGCAGAGCAGAGTGTCTTACCATCCCAGGCAACTGCATTTGAAGGGCTCCCCGTAGTGGAGCTGGCTTACTAGAGAGAAAATTAGCTCCAGCAACCCAGGACCAAGACAGCTCCGAACAGAGGAAGTACAAGACTCTTCTACTCAGGCCCTGCACCATTTCTACCAGTGGCACAAGGATATATCCCTCTCCCCACCATGCATGCTCAATAGTTAATGGTAAATTATCTATGCCCAAGACGTTATCAGAATGCCAGTGTGCCTGTGTAGTTTGGTATTGGAAGAATCCAAAGAAATGTGAAAAAAAAAAACCAGGGCTGGATCTCTAAAACAGAGCATCTGAAAAAGTGTCCTATAAAGAAGTTTGTAAATATTTTACTGGGAAAAAAAACCCATAGAAAATTCAATTGTCCTCAGAGATATTGCATCCCATTCAAACATTAATATGAAACAGAAGGGTTATAGCTCTGCTTTAAGTGCAAATCTGCATTTGGCCTAAAACTCTGGTGTTGCTACCATTGCCTTTTGAACATAAAAACCTACTTCATATGAGATAGTAAGAGAATAAAAATCTTAATCAGCTGTATGCAGCAAAAGCCGTAACAAAAGCACAACTATTATGCTGGAATCAAGCAGTGAGTAATATTAGTGTTGAAAAAAAGCTCACCTCATTGTTCTTGGTGATTAAGTGGCTGAAATGGCGGACGTCTTATGTATTTTTGAAACGCCTGTCCATAATGCATTCCTTAAGATCACAGGTCAGCAGTTTGTTATAGAATAAAAGAATAGAATTATAAAAGGGTTTGGAAATACTCTGTAGTGGGAGGTAAGATGGCCTTGTGGTTAAAAGTTCTAGGACTCAGGAAAGCTACTTTCACTCACTCAGCAAAAAGAAGAAAAAAATGTCATCCCCACTATGTATCAACTAACTACACTAGAGGTACAGTAGCTGTGCATGTAGCCTAGAATCTCTTTTTGCTGTGCATGTAGCCTAGAATCTCTTTTTGCATCAGTTTCCTCATCTGTAAAATGTAGAGAATAGCAAAAATGCAAAAGTATTGCCACTAAAAAAATCAGTTGTTTAAATACAAATGTTACATTTTGCAACTACTTTGGTTCTGTCATTTAAGATTGCTTCCCCAAACATCCACTAGTTTATACAAACATTCTTTAGCCTTAATTTGTGGGCTCCATATTCCACGCTAGTTTCTTAGGTAGCTAGAAGATGCTGTAACTTTTTGATGTTGCTGAATAAATATGCAATTTTTGACCTGAAGTGCTGTTCTTGTTAGCTCTTACCATTTTTTGTTAGGAAAGTTTGAGAGGTAAATGTGGTAAGTTCTCACCCAACACTAGAAAGGCAGCTTTTTTTCTATTACCATATAATTTTTACTGCCAGCCAAGTGTGAGAAGATGAGGATGATGAAGATGAAAATGACAAATATTTAATAAATTATAAACACTCTACAAGATAGAAATGGTTGAAAAGCAGCAGCACAATGATATTAAATTACAGTCCTAAACATTCACTACAGTGATGTGAATAAGGCATGTGAATGAGACTGTTTAAATTTAGAACTCCTAGTGAAACCATAAGTTATTTTCCCTCCCTATTCCCAGTATGAGGATAGCGGTAGAGATGGATAAGGCCAAATGTTGCGGTTTTCTCGTAAAAAAAGGTTACATACTGGTTCTTGATGTTTAACTGCAGAGTTACTGCTGGAACTGAACTGTGCTGTTAAAATATGTCAAAAATAGAGCATGGCGAATAATAGATTTTTCAATTTGTTGGCAATCTCAAGAAGTAAACTAACAAAACACAGCATTTGGGATCAGACTAAAAATGGAAAAAAAATGGCAAATCAAAAAGTGACCAAAATAATTTTGAGTAAAACAAACATTTTGTTTGCACAATGTTGAAAAAAATTGCTTCAGACATGATCATTTTTAAACTTTGAATTTTTGATAAAGAAAAGTAAAGTAAGCTTTGAAACAAAAGTGTTGTTTCAAACAAACAAAAAAATCAAAATGTTTAATTTAAAGAATATCAGAATACTTTTTTTTTTTAGTCTTTCCAGCTCTGTAGCCTGCCAGTACTGTTCCTCTGTTACACCCAGAGTAGGGTTAGACAAATGATTTTTGTGAAATGAGTTTCCCAATATTTCACCAGCAATGATAATATTCAGGGGGGGAGACAAAAGCCAAAAAGTTATATCTGCATTTTTCCTTATGAAATTTGCAGAAAAATAAAATTTGGTAAAAAATTGCACCTAAGTTTTATTTTGAAAATCATTGTAATTGTGCAAATCTTGCTCATATTTCATTAGCCATTTGCAAATTGGATACAAACATTATCAGCATTAACAATCGTTTTTTGCAAATGTTGCTGTTACTGCGCTTTTTACAAAAAAATTCTGTTCTAACAGTTGGATTATGCCCTTGTTGGAAGTTTGCCCTTTATTTCGGAATGGTTATTTTTAACATTTACTAATTATCTATTCAGGCTTCTCCCCAAAGCACAAATTCATCACTTTAGTACTTAGTATAATTTCTGTTGTTGTATTTCTTTTCTCCATGTATAAATAGGTAAAATGTTTTTAGCAGCTAAGTGCTTTCAACACTGGATATCCATCTTCTAATTATGGCTTAAAAAGGTATCTTTTAGCTTAATTAGTCTCTTATCACATTTACTGTAAGTGTATTTCCTTCCATCATTGAATATCAGTAAAGCTCATGAACTTTCATTAGATCATCATATTATTAGAGGTTAGGTTAAATTTTAAGCTATTTTTAAATTTGAGTGACTTGCTGACTGCGCCTAATTTCAGATGACAAATGTTTTTTTTTTTTTTAATACTTATTTTAAATAAGGATTCTACAAATGTCTGCTTGGAGCCTGAAAGTTAAATTCCAGAGCTATGTTTGATTAGTAGTTCCTTAGATTTATTAAATATTGTTTTTGTGCCTTTGTGTATGTCTCATGAGGACTCAGACTGCCTTTCTGGTAGAAATTGTGCAGCATGGGACTCTGGGTGAAAAAGGTCTCCCTAGTTGTTCATTTCATTTTGAACTTCTACAATCATTTTTATTAATGAAATATATTAGGGTAACAGGTAGATCCGCCAAGTAGGATTAGTGCTGCATTGTGCTAGATGTTATACAAATAGAGTAAAAGAATAGTAGGACTATGGAACAGTCTACGTAGGGAGGTTTTGGTAACTCTTTCTCTGGAGGTTTTGAAAAGGATGGTGGATAGTCATTGGTCTTGGATGGTTTAGAAACAACAAATCCTGCATCTTGGCAGGTGGTTAGACTAGATGTCCCTTTTGGTCCCTCCTAACCCTGTGATTCTATGATTCTATAACAACTCCTATCTAGGAGATCTCATAATCTAATAAAAACAACTCAACAAGTGGATATAATTGAACAATTGGAAAGAAATGGGGAAGGGAAAATATTGTTGCTACTTTATATAATTTTAGAAAGTCCTCATGAGTCAGGTTGTTTGGAGAGAAAGTGTTACAGCTACCATTCTGATTGACACAGCCACGAATGAACTGGAGACTTGGTGGACTTCTGGTGTGGAGCCAGTAAACACAAGCTTCCTTGGTAATATATGTTGAACAGCCCACAAAATGTATCTAAGTTTATCATAAATATTTGTGGGGATATTATATACAGAGACACAAAAATTGTGTGGTTGAAAAACTGCCACTAGATGTATTAGTCAAAGAAGCTAAGAGAATCGTAGGAACCATTAGGAAAGGGATAGATAATAAAAGAGAAGACATCATCATGCCACTATATAAATCTATGGCACTCCCACATCTTGAATACAGTGTGCAGTTCTGGTTGCCACATCTCAAAAAAGGGCAACAAAAATGATTAGGGGTACAAAACAGCTTCCATATGAGGAAATATTAAAAAGATAAGTACTTTTCAGCTTGGAAAAAATATGACTAACATGATACTGATCTATAAAATCTTTGACTGGTGTGAATAAGAAAATGCTGTTTAGCCCTTCACATAATACAAGAACTAGAGGTCACTAATGAAATTAATAGGCAGAAAGGTTTGCAGGTTTGTTTTTTTAAAGGAAGCATTTTTTCACAAAATGCAAAAAATCAGCCTGTGTAATCTTTTGCCAGAGGATGCTGTGAAGACGAAAACTATAACAGCATTCAAAACAGAGCTAGATAAATTCAGGTCCATCAATGGCTATTAACCAGGATGGGCAGGGAGGCAACCCCAGGCTCTGAGTGTCCCTAACCTTTGCTTGCCAGTGTCTATGTCTTCACTTACCAAAATTAGTTCGAATTCGTTAATTTGAACTAACTAATTCGAACTAATTTTAGTTAGCTCGAATTAACTTAGTTCAGACTAGCATGGCCCTACAGGAATTTTAGTTCGAACTAAGCAAGTGCCATGCATGGCACTTGCTTAGTTCGAATTAGTCAGCTGCATTAAGCTCAATGTGCTGGTTAGTTCAAACTAAGCAATTAGTTCGAACTAACATGGCCACATTGACTTAATTCGAACTAACTAGTTCAAATTAAGGGTTAGTTCGAAAGGTATAATCAAATATATTAGTTAGAATTAAGGAAGCCCTTAATTCAAACTAATGAAAGCCTAGTGTGGCCAAGGCTTAAGTTAATTAAAATTAAGCTTCCTTAATTCGAACTAACTTGCCAGTATAGACATAGCCAATGAGTGGATGACTGGGGAGGATCACTCAGGCTATATCTATACTTAAAAAGTTAAGTCGACTTTGTTAAGTCAACTTAATTTTCAAGTGTAGATGCAGCTTTGTGGCTCCTTGCTGAGAAGGGACCCGCGGGTCCCTTCCCCAGGAAGCCAGGGTCCCGGCAGAGAGGGAGCCATGGCTCCTTTCTCACTGGGACCCGGGGCTTCCTGGCAGAAGGGAGCCATGGGTCGGTACCAGGGCTCCCTTTTTGCTGGGACCCCCAAGTGGGTCTCGGGGAGAAAGGAGCAAAGGCTTTCTTCTCCTCGGGCCCCCATGGGTCTGGGCAAGAAGGCAGCTGCCGGCGCTCCAGCTGACCGGGGAACCTCCTCTGGGGATCCCCTGTCCAGGGAGCGCTGCTCCCCTCTGGCTGGGGCCCAGGGGTCTTGGGCATAAAGGAGCCGTAGGGCTCCCTTCTTGCCAGGACCTGCAGTCCTGGGGAGAAAGGAGCCCGGCTTCCTTCTCCCTGGGACCGTGCCCTAGGTCAATTTATAGAATAAGTCGACCTAGGGCGTCCACACCGTCTTTAGGTCGACAACATTTGACTTAAGAGTTAAGTTGACCTAAAGACTGGTAGTTATTAAGTCGACTTAAGGAGCTTCTTAAGTTGACTTAATGACAGCCAGGTGTGGACACGGCTTAATTTAAGTCCACTTAAGCCTCCTTAAGTGGACTTAAATTGCCAGTGTACAGGTAGCCTCAGTGATTGCCTGTTCTGTTCCTTCCCTCTGAAACACTTGGCATTATCCATTGTTAGATAATGAGATGAGATGACATGGGTGAGATGGACCATTGGTCTGATGCAATGTGGCCATTTTTATGTTATATTTACTTTGTGTAACTTGCTCTGAAATTCTCATGTACATATAAAATCAAACACCCTGTACTCTCATTTATTCTGTTTTGGATTTAATCTTCACTTGCACTTGTAGCTCCCTGTTCTAGCCTTGCTTTGGGGCTTTCCTTTTCGTTTCTCCTATATGAAGCTCTCAATCTGCTCTCTAATCTCTGGACTTCTAAGTTCACCAACATTTCCTACAAAGCTCTGAATCTCTCAAGACTGGGGCTTTTCATGACACAATTTCTTCCTCCTATCACCACAAGTATGCTAGAGAGAAGAGGCGATGAAGTGGCTTAGTATCCACTAAGTGTATTGGTTACTTTTACAGTGAACTGGTGGCTTTGGAAAGATGAGGGGACTGCAGGACAAGTAGGAAGGTAGGAAGCTGGAATAGCAGGAGGGTAGTCAGGAAGAGACTGCTTCCTTTATTATCTCTCACAAAAATAAAAATTCTGGGAAATGTCAGTCTTTTGTTTACATTAGCAGCAGAAGTTGGCCTTCATGACATTTGCTAACTATGCTGTGCCTGAGATCTAGCATGGATATACCATATTTCTTCATTTGAAGAACTTGTGTATATAGCAGAGCAAAGGGAAAGAAGCAGAATGCTTCCCTCAAACCCTTGTTAGTTATGGAGAATAAATCTGCGAGGATCGTTATTTCATTAAACTCGGGCAGCTTGGTGCTTAAATTCAAAAATATTAGTTTGATGCTCTTTCATCTGCCCAAATCATTTTTAAAAGCACACTTGGTGCTCTCTTTTATTCTCAATTTTCCACCAAAGATTGAACTTTACAAAAATGGAGAAGGGCAGATCTTCTAACAGGGAGGATGAGTGAAGTGCTGCAAAATCACTCTATTTGCACCTTTGATTAAATATCTCTGATTCAGAGATCAGTGCAACATTGGTAGTGCAGTAGAGAAAAGAGAGAAGCAACCCATGTCTTTGTTAATAGGATTAGTTTTTCACAGTAAGAAGTGTGAATGATCATCATATGGTTAGGTCAGGAAAAACCCACCATCCCTAAATTGACAAAATTATACTGAAAATTGCCAGAAGTAATGGGTTATATTATTTTGAAATAGCCATTATTTTTTATATAAAAAGTGCTTTATATTTCATATATCACATGCTGAGTAGTAGCAGGAAAAGATTGCATGTTTTTAAAATAAACTGGCTTTTAAAAAAGGAACTATTTACAGAGGTGCTGCAACTCTAGTCAGCATTCCAGCCATGCGCACAAAGACTGACTTCTTGATGTCATCTCCAGACTTTCCCCCTTGCAACCTGTGCTCCTCCCTCCAAGTTCCACGTAGCTTGCTACACTTTATGCCTCTCTCCCAGTGCTGCCAGCTCAGTCAGGCAACCATATAAGAAGACAGATATGAGGGAACTGAAATTAGTGCTTAATTTGTAATGAAAGAGGTACCAGAGCTCAAGCAATTAGGTGCAGGGGCTCAAACAATTTTTTTTGACTTTCATTATGTATATGGCAGGCTTAGACATTCCCGGGCTATGAACTGTCAAGTTTAGAGGAACTGAGACCTGTGCTGATATGTATTCTTCTTCATTGAACACTGTCCAGACTACTCTTCAGTCAGCTGTGTTTCCTCCTAAAAATAGTGAAATCATGAAACTTGTGATGCACTCTCCTTACTGTGACCACAATCAATCCACTGCTCTTAAGTTTCCATCCTGCAATTCATTGTATGGCTATGAAGCCAATGGGACTCCGTAAGGGTTGAGAAATCCACCTGACCCACTGAGAGTTCCTGTTCTTACCTGCCTGTATGACCCACATTTTAACTTGAAAGACCTAAAGGGAATTTGGATAAATTGTGTATTGTCAGATCCACCTACCCACATGCAAAAGTCCCAAGAGAGCAGCAGTAGAGCTAGTTGGAAAATCCTCAAAAATTTAAGATTTCAATGAAGAAAAGGAAGGGAAGGGGGAAAAAACTCACAATTTTGGGGGTGGAAATTCTTTCAGATTTATCTCACCTTCTCTAGCTAAAAACGATTGGATATTTTCTTAAAGAATGAAGATAACAGAATCTTTTGCCTCTCATGACAAAAATTACATTAAATTATTTTACTGAATGTAGTACCTTTAATACCAAAGCTCTGAAAAAATGCATTAAGGGAGAACAAGACTGTCAAGACATCACCATTTTTTTTATTTACCAGTTACTTTAATGTACACAATTTTTCACTTAGTGCTTTTCATGCCAGCTGACAGAAAAAAAAAGCTTTTACTGAACAGCAAGCATCAGGGGAATCTTAAAATGAGATGTACAAAGAGGAAGAGAATGTTAGCAACCACCAGCTCAGTAAGTGGGACCAGTGAAGGATAACGACCACCACCCTTAGATTTTGAGAGTGACGGACTGCACAGTGAACTGGTCAAGGTGAGATAAGCAGAGGGAGTGAACAGCTGAGAGCAGGGATGATATCAGATGAGGGAGGGAGTGAACACATGGAATTTTTAAAACTTTCTTATTTACTCAAAGCAAGAGCTTTTACATTGAGAAAATATTTCTAAAGAAATCATCATTCTCCCACATGTACCTGAGGCCCTGAAAACTGCCCCCCCCCGGCTCATAACCGGTTGGTGCAATGTTTTAGGTGTAACAGATATCGTGCATGCTCCCCTCTGACATGGAATATGGCAGTGAGAATTCCCCACCCTTCTGTAGTGTGCTAAGCAGTGCAAAATGCCTTAATGCAGCAGAAACAGGTCTTCCTGCTACATCTAGCGCTAATGTGGGCATATAGATACCTTCTTCATTTAGTTCATTCTTTTTGTTTCATTTTGAGATGTATAATGGTGTCTTTCTATTTTATGACAAATTAAAACACATCTGGTTGCTGCTGCTCCTATTTTTTCCAGGTTCACCAAGCATAACAGATCCAATTGTCCCTCACTTGCTGAATCTAATTCCAAAAAGCTAAGTGCTAGACTAACTCCTGCTTAACAATCAGTAAATTGAAAAGCAACTATCAACGAATATGGTATCTACACTTAGTTTCCCTGATGTTTCTCGGGTGTAAAGACAGTTATTATGTATAGCAGGGATCTAATTGAACCAGTGAATAGTGGCAGAAAATTACAACCCTGGTAGTGAAATAAGAGCCAATATGATTTTGCAGCATTACAAGCACTATTAAAATATCTCATAATACAAATGTAAAATGGTGCCAGCAAGGCAATTGCCGAGATGCATAGAGGATGCTCGAATAAACTTTGAAGCCACTTTAACGTAGCAGTTTTGAAATCTACTTTTGAAATGGAACTTTTCCATTTGAAGCTCCCTGAAATTGTTATTAATGTCACTGCTCAGAGATACAATATCATTTCTCAAATGTCATTGAAAATCATCACAATCACCAAGCACTCAGAACATTTGAATAAAGTTATTTAAACGTCTGGAACCTTCCACATCGGAATTTAAGTCCCATGAAGGTGGGCTCATTCTCTTGTGGCACTTTTGCTTCCAAGGTCCAAGGTGGAAATACAGTACCATGGGAACAGCTATTCCTCATAGTATTTGTTTTGACATTTCTGGTTCTGTCCAGAAACCTTAAGTGGAAAAACAAACAAACAAACAGAGACAGACAGACAAAAACAAAACCCTCAAAACCAAATGTTTCCATCAGTTTTAAATAATTCCTAGAAGTGGCTGTCGGCTGGGCAAGGTTTCTTATTTTTCCCAATCTAGTCCACAGAGATCCGTTCTTGGGTAAATGACATTGACAAAACAGTATGTATACAAATCAAGATTTTTAAAAATAGGAGTCCCTTAGCTAAGACCTAGGCTTTTAGCAGCATAAGTCACATGACACACAATTCATCCTTCTCATTCTACCACTATACCACCAGATGCCTACTAAAGCAGAGTTTTTCAAAGTTTCAACATTAAAAAAAACAAACAACCACATCTCTCATGCACAAGTATACTACTATCCAGTTTGTTAGAATATAAACAAAGTGGTGTGTGAACTATGTAGCTGGAACATTTTACAGAACAGGTTGGTTTCAGAAGTTTTTTTGAAGGAGAGAGAAGAGGAGCCTGATGTAAATTAATTAGGAGTCTCTCAGGCATAAAGGATGGCATTAAAAGGGCATAAGAATGGATGAAAATGAAGTAGACAAAGAGCACATAAGGAAACATTGGTGTTTGGGCTGGGCATAGGGAGTATGGGGCTTAGAAGGAGATGAGAACATAGGTAGAGTTATTAAGTTCTATGAAAACAAGGATGGAAAGTGTGAACATGATGTGGAAGAGGAATGGTAGCCAATACAGAGATTAGGAAGGGCAGAAGAGATGCAATATTACTGTATAATATTCCCATAAACCCAAATCCTGCCTAGTGCATAGAGTGAAGAGACTGCAATGGAGAATTCCTCAAGGTCTGTAGGGGAAGAATTCATTCCTCAAAGACCATGTAATATTAGCAGATCCACCTTATACCTTCTACTCTCCCCTTGGAGCTGGAGTAGTATCTTTGGCAACTGCATCTTCCCTTCAATGGAGTAGAATAGTTGGTGGATTCTGCAACTGCGGGAAAGAGAACAGGAAGAACATTTCATTTTTTCCAAAGAGACTTTATGGTCCGATAAGAGCTCAGGCTTGTATACATTGCAATGAAGGTTTAGGGCCAGATTGAGAGAAGCCTCTGTGTAGTGTAGAGAGGTATACAAGAAACTCTCTCCCTCCCCCATAGTGTTGTTCCAGATCCACTCAAACCAGTTCTTTCTATGTTGTGGGATGCATATGAACTGCTTGATATAGGTTCTCCCATTCAAGGGTGCAGAATGTCAGAAGGACACAGGAGGGAGGTGGGGAGGAGATGGAGGGAACATACCTCTGCTTATACAGCATCAGACTGTGGAGAAGATAGGAGAATTGTGGAGAATGCTGCCCCATGGGAGTATATGGAGGAGAGTCTGCTCTCCTCTTTCACACTTCTTCTCTAAAGTATCGACACAGAGAAAAATATTTAATAATGGGGTCTTCAGTCTGTTAGAGAAAGGTACAACACAATCCAATGGCTGAAAGTTGAAGCTAGACATATTTAGACTGGAAATAAGGTGTACGTTTGTAACCAGCAGGGTATTTAATCATAGGAATAATTTACCAAGGGTCTTGATGGAATCTCATTGATGATTTTTAAAAAGTGAGTGGATGATTTTTCTAAAAAACTATGCTCTAGGATTTATTTTGGAGAAGTTCTATGGTCTGTGCTATACAGATTAGAGAAAATGAGCACAGTGGTCTCTTCTGGCCTAAGAATTTATGTGTCTATGCACAATGAAAAGCCTTGTGAGAGACTGTGGTGTTTGGAGGCAAAAAAACTCTCCATTGCTTTTTCTAGGGTGGTCTAGTTCCATGCCAGTCCCTACATGGTTCTGCTGCATGGTCATCTTCCATCCCTTTATGTGTGGTTGCTAATTTAAAAACATTTCTTCATCTAGATCTTGTCTCATGTAACCATGCCATCAATTTTTAGGCCAATACAGTTAGAAACACCCAAGAAAAGAAACCAGGAGAAATCAGAATAAATATGCTTCCTTTCAAGGTTTCAATGTAGCAATGATGCATGGAAAAAAGTTATGCAAAGTGGTTTCAGTCACTGTCCCAAGAATATAGTGTATTGCCAGTTCCTAAATCAAAAGTGACATACAGCTAAATAAAGGTATTTAAGGCTTCTCAGGGGAC
The DNA here is from genome assembly GCA_007922175.1 of Pelusios castaneus. NCBI lineage: Eukaryota > Metazoa > Chordata > Testudines > Pelomedusidae > Pelusios > Pelusios castaneus. The sequence continues at coordinate 1,443,208 of ML685797.1, forward strand.
AGGGTAAATTTCAAATTAATGAAGTCTTAAGCTGCAGTAACATTAAAATCTTTAAAATACAGGCTTAATAATGGATATTTTGACAGTCTTTGAACTAGAATGGGTAATACCAGTTGCTGCTGTCTTATACCATACTGAAAAAACTTTCTGTAACATACTGAAATTTCACTCAGTTCTTCAAGGACACTAATTTCACTTAGGTTTGTTTCTTTTTTACCTTATGTTTATAAATCTAGTTTAGCAAGTCTGTTCCACTTTCCTGCAGGTGTATCTTACATCTCTATTATTTATTTAAAAGGTGTCCAGCTCAGTTTTCTTCACCTACTTCAGCTGGATAAAGTACAAACTTGTTAATCATTTATACACCATATCCAGACCTGATGTAAGAAGGTGAATCTCTGTTGACTTCTAATGGATTTGTACCTGCTCTCACTAAAGTCTGCATTTAGCCCAATATTCATAGTTTCAACTCTTGTGGGTGGAGAGGTATACTTGTGAGGAATGGAGGGGAGAAAAGTGGGTCATGCAGGATGTCTCTGCTTAATGATCAGTGCATCAGATCTGAAATATGTGCTCCCAGGAAACACAGGTTAAAAAATTGATAGGGTCAACATACTGTAGCTTTCCATCCTTCCAAAGTCTAATACATTTATTTCCTGGCAGTATGCTGGTTATGGGTCTTAAATTTAAAACTTAAGATCCTGTCTATCTGGATGGAAAATAATGATTGCATGATATTTCTCTTAAAAGGTAGGGCATTTCTCCAGTGTCCTTAGCTCAAAGGTCCTCTTCTTTACATTGTTATGCAGTATAGAGAACACAAACTGAATCATAAATAATTATCACGTCCACTCTTGTGTTCACCATAAGATGTTTAGTCCCCTAAAAGGCTATGTACACTGCTGGTTAGTGAAAGATTAAAAATTTAAGTCTATTTCTGTCTCAATATTTCTCATAATAGAAACTGGTTTCACTGTTTTTATTGAAATACTCTAGTGAATTGCAATATAAAGTGATACAGAGCAAACCATAAACTTATGGGGAAATTCATTCTTTCCTTGCAAATATATTCTCTTTCTCATGTATATTCTTATCTGGTCCTGCATCTGATCTTTATATAACCAATTTCTGTTATTTGGCCAAATCCTGAGGTCATAAGAGAAGAAACTGTGATTTGTAACTAAAGGTGCTTCATATTAATTCCTCGATAGGGAGCGAAATTTCTTTCCTCTTCTTCTACAAACTGAAGAAGTCAGTTCAGACCCCCAAATCTGCCATTCCTGGGGAATTCACAGAAGGAAAACACACTCCCATCATGCTGGAAGGTCACTCCATCCTTGCTTCTACACACTCTATTAAGAGACATGGAATAGATGATAGGCCTCAATTTTACATCATCTTTGTAGGCCTCAATTTTACATCATTTTAAGGATGAGCAGATCAGTTTTCAGATAAATTCTTTATTATGAACAGGAACTATATACAGAATTGAGAGAATAGAACTTTCTACCATTCTGTGTCATTGTAGCTTGTAACTGCCTGGTCCTGGGTTTCCTTGTTTTTGCCTCAGGTAATGAAGTGTGTGCCAGGAAACCAAAGACCATATGTAGAGTGTACAGGAAGTGTGGCATCTCTGTGTGACTTCCTGGAGGACTTATTCTACAGCACATCTTCTCTTTTATAAATCCCTTTTTAAAATATCTGGACTTAACTAAAACACTACAGAAGTACAAACTATGACAAATACAATAATTTAACTCTTCAGGTTGCTTAATCTCAGCTCTAACATGTCACACTATTCATCTGTGGCCAGAACTCAACTTTTTCTAATGCTCCTTTTTTATTTGGTCACTTCCAAGTGCCATCATGCATTCTTTCTATTATTTTTATCTTATCACTGTGGGCACCATGAACCGTGTCCCCATCCAGAGGACTCTTCAAATCATTGATGGCTCATCTTTGTAATGGAAAAAGACAGGTGGGAAGTGTTGATTTTTCCTCTTTTAATTTACAGCTTGCATCAGTGCTTGAAGCATTTTATTCTTTAGCTGTTTGTGTCTGCAGTTCATCCCATTCACTTAGTGATACAACAAATGTCATTTATATTTACATGCATGTTTGCTGCATATTTCAGACCATCCAGCAGTGTACTATTAAAGGGAACATATGCTTTTGAGAGTTTATCTGCTGTTACTTGGTGTCATCCAGACTGGAACTTGCAGTGACAAGATATTTCTGTATTTTCAAAAATAGTTGCTCTATTCTTGATGGTGGTTCTTTAAGTCTTTTTTTGTGTACTGCAATCAGTGGTTTTTGATCAGTTTCTGCTTTGAAGAACATAACAAAATCTGACGAAGTGGGATCTTCTCCCACAAAAGCTCATGAGATAAATAAATTGGTTAGTCTTTAAAAGTAGCACAGGACTCCTTGTTTGTTTTGCTGAACTAGAGTAACACAGCTACCCCTGTGGAACTTGTCAACAAAATCTTGTACAGTCATACTCCAGCTCTAGGGCCTCTCTTGTGTTTATATGTACATCTATTCTGCAGCTGTCATAACCCTGGATGCATACGAAACTAGCAACCAATCATTTCTATGAAATTTTAATAGCACTGCTCCCCATCCTCTTTTCAAGGTATCTGTGGAAAGTTTGATGTCTTTCAATGATTCAAAAAAATTCAATGGCACAGTTGATATCTGACTGCACTTCAAATCACTGGCCTCTCTTTTATGTGCTGACTTCTGTGCCCATTCAGAGACCTCGTGGATGGCATGCCTTAGGTGACTGTGGGAATTGTGTAGATAGGCATGAATTTGGTGACATAATTCAACATGCCTAGCAGCCTTTGTATTCTCCTTTTACCTTCAGGTCTCCTCATATTAATATTACTTGTACCTTTGATGCACGCAAGCATATTATTTCTGTTGTTTAAAGTTGACATTTTGCCAGATTCCGTTTAAGATTATCAACTCCCAGACTTTCCAGTACTCTCCTCAGTTGCTCCTGATGTTCAATGGCAGTGCTGCTCCAAATTATATCATCAGTGTCATTTTCATACCTGCTATACACTTCTTGCACTGGCACAAAGTACAGTTCACTACTTCTGGAGGCAAACATATTTTGAAAGGCAGTCTTGGGCTCTCAAATAGGTTACTAGGCCTTTTACCTCAAATTCATTAACATATATGTCAATTAGTTAACATTCTGTGATTAACATCTGCTGATGTTCCTAATTTAAAATATCTAAAGCTGATATCAACTGGCATCTTGGGGTTACCAGCCAGCCGTTAATTATAGCAGTCTATTTTGTGATATTTTATGAATGAGGGCAGAGGTGTGGTCTATAGGTATAGCTCAGAGACGATGCCTAAGTTAGGTCGATAGTTGATATTATATATCATCACAATTTTAATTGGCCCAATAATTTCCTTTTATCTTGGGTCTCTAATGAGAATATTTGAGCTGTGCTTTGAAATCTTCCATTTTTTTCAGTTTTTTTCTATACCTTACTTTATCTTGTTTTTTTTTTTTTTTTTTTTTGAGTGGGATATCATCTTTGTTTTTATGAACCACCTTCTAATCTTCCTTTTTTATTTCTATTATTTAAATGGGTTCTCTGTATGGTATTTTTTATCTTCCTAGTTAGCCACATTAACTTTTCTGAATCTTTTCTCTTTTTGTTTTGCTTGAGATTATGAACTAGTTTAGTTGCTGCCTCCAAAGTGTTTCCCACTTATCAGTTTTGATTTCATGTATATAATTAAATACCTGCTGGTTTCCTTTAGCTTTCATATTCTTCCAAAGCCTGACTTCCTGAAGTCCCATATTCTTTCCTTGTATGCAGACCCCCATTAGCTCTTCAAATGCGATATTACAATCACTACATCCTCAGAAATGCTATAAAATTTTACCAGAGTGATAGGTATCTTAGGCGTACCTTAGCTAATGTGGATAAAACTCAGTAGAGCTATGTGGTCATTAATAAATTTACCATAGTGTGTTTGCTTTTTCCCCCTGTCTAAAACTTGGATATAATAATTGCAATCCTTTATGACTAAAGTGTGCCATTTATTTTAAACAAACCTCATTCATCTGCAATAACATTTCTTGCTCTAACCTTTCAATCTGTGTTAATACTCTATATGGGGCACAATGGGGCAAAGAGGGACAGGGACCCTGGCAGGGCATAGGGGCAGGGTGTAGGGGGGCATTCCAGGTTCCCCCTGTGCCACCCCCCCCCCGGCAGGGAGGGCAGTGGGGGAGTCCTGGAGAGCCCTAAGTAGACTTAGGGCTACTGTGCGTCCACACTGGCTTAAGTCGACTTAAGTCTTTTTTGTGTACTGCAATCAGGTTTAACAAAGTCGACTTAATTTTCCTTAAGTCGACTTAAGGAAAGTGTAGTGTAGACGCAGAGTAAATTAAGTCGACTTAATTTACAAGTGTAGACATACCCTGTCAGAGGGGAGAGAAACGATGTGAATGTAATCTCCCACCTCTCATGAGAGTGCTCCATACATTGGGTTTGGGGATAGTCTGATATGGGGTCATTGCATATGCCCTGAGGAAGCTCTTTCTTTTTTGATGTGAAACCTTCAGTTGGAGTTTGCCAGCTCCTAGAGCTCTGGCCTGACCTTCTAAGGGGTCCTACCCTATGGGCTGCAACAGAAATGGACACCAGAGCTCTCCAACACTATTTCCCAGCACATTTGACATCAGAAGTGGGGGTAGAATGGACTACAAACTTCTGGAGAGCCAGTAGGGGTTACACGGACAAACATGGGGTGACATGAACAAGTACTTTGCTGGGCTAATGATGAATCAATGCTGCTCAGCGCCTTACTATCACAGAATCAGGCTGTCCTCTCAAGAGAAATTCTGAACTTTGAGTTTTGGAGCTGAGAGAGAAGTAGAACAGTTTCTGACTGACTTAACTCATGCTTTCTGTAAACTGCTGTGGGATCTAGTGCAGGGGTCACACAGTTTCAGTCCTGTGAAGACTAGCATCCATACGAGCAGATATTTGATTTGGTGTTAGCTCCCAAGAGCAAGCTGAGATCTCTGTTGGAGTCCAGACCAAGGGGCCACTGAGCCTGATAGGAGCAAAGAGAGGACCCAGCCCCATCCAGGGGTGAAGATGCAGTAAGGGGATGCTTTCTGTTGAAGCCATCCAACATTCACAATGTTGCAGTATTCATGTCGGAATTCACTCTCATCATATCATCCACTTAGGAAGGCACCTGGGAAGAAGCTGGGGGTTCAGAAGAATTGTAAGTGTTGGGCCAGCTGGAGCTTGTTGATTTGTTAATGTTGAGTATGTATTAGTTAAACCTGAACTTTTCCTTCCCCAGATCCTATTTTCCTGCTCCCAATAAAGTCCTCCTTTTTATATCATTATTTTTTGCATGTCATTTCTTTGCTGGAGTTTGTGTTGATGTACTTTGTTGTTTCTCATGGACTGGGTTTTTTATACACAGGGTCAACTCAAACATTGGGAAATGAGAGAAGCTGTATGCAGTAGCAAACACGGGGGGCAGGCTGGAACCAAACCTCAAGGAGGGGCTACAAATGAACGTGTGACTGGAGCAGGGGGGGCTGGAAATGGTGTCTCCATTGGATGGGGACCCTAATCGCTGAAATACAGTCAGCCTCTTTCTCTGGACCAATAACTATTTATTTCTCCACAGTGGAACAGTCACTGGGTCAGAGAGAGACTGACTCTGTAGAGGATAGAGCATCCTCCCAAGAGCTAGGAGAACCCCTGTTGAAATCATTTCTCCCGTTCTGGCAGAGAGGAGGGAACTGAACCTGAGCACATGCATTGGATTGGGCCCTCCATAGAGCATAAGTGGCCAAACTCAAACTCAACTAATTGAGACAAGGTGTATGCTAATTAAACATCAGGGCCTGTTAATAGTGAGATATTTTTATTATATATAGTGGCATAAAGAAGTTGACCTTACTCAAACTTCCTTATGCCAAATAAATAAAACTAATGTTTTTTGGTAATTATTCAAACTATTTTTCATAAAATGTTTGCTAAATCAGACAGCAATAGATCAGGAAATATGACAACCATCTACATAACAAGTGGAAAGGTAATACTTCTGATTCAGTCTGGGGAACCTGATAACTTGTTGCTGGGTCCTAGATCATACCACATAACTTGATATGTCAGCAATAGATAGACTTAAGTAATTATACAAAAATAGTTATTAATAAAATTATTATAATTAATTCTTATATTATTACAACCTTGATTTTGCTTTTACCAATTTTTTAAGAGACACAGTTGTTTTCATACACATGATGCTTGGAGAACAGGATAGTTCAAATGATTATGTTAATTGCTTATTTAATTATATGAAATGTCAAGCTAGTGAAGGAAATTCCTGGAGACCTGTGCTTTCTGTCAGTTCCCAAAATGTTAAAGAAGGTAATACCATGTTTATTACCCTCAAGTACTTTTATAAAGACTCTGAAATGCAGGTTTGTAACTTCTATTTTGCTTTAATATTCTATACTATTTTCTGTGTACTATGTTTTGAAAGATATATGTAAGTGTTAGTTATTGTGACTGTATAGTATATTTGATAGAAGTTAAGCTTGCTTAAGTGGACTTAATTTACTCTGTGTCTACACTACACTTTCCTTAAGTCGACTTAAGCAGCTGCTTAAATCAACTTAAGGAAAAATTAAGTTGACTTTGTTAAACCTACTTTTAAGTCAACTTTCTGCTTAAGTCGACTTTCTAAAGTCGACTTAAGCCAGTGTAGATCTGGAGTATCCCTAAGTCGACTCTAAGTCGACTTAGGGCTCTCCAGGACTTCCCCACTGCCATCCCTGCCAGGGTGGCTGGCACAGGGAGAGCCTGGCATGCCCCCCCACAGGGCAAGGCAGAGCCCTGGCCACCCTGCCCCTATGCCCTGCCAGGGTCCATGTCCGCCTTTGCCCCATTGTACCCAGGTACAATGGGGCAAAGGCTGAGCCCCCTGGCAGTTGGCAAGGGGTGCCACCCCTGCCACCAGGACCAGTCCCAGTTCCACCTAGCCCCTACAAGTTGACCACTACAAGTGTGGATGCTCTAGGTCGTCTTTGTAGGGTCCCCTGAAAGTCAACTTAAAATTTAAGTGTGGACATGCTAAGTTGACTTAAATTAACAAGTGTAGACATAGCCATAGGTATTACTCTAAAGTCTCACAACTGACTTGGTCATGAAGTGCTTTGATGTTGTACTGCTTTCACTCAGTCTTTCGGTATTTGCAGTGTGCTTGAGTGAACTGCAGGTACTTGACCAATTTTACTAATCAATGGTCTGTCCAACAATGATCTGTGACTCTCATGGCTCATGTTATATGAATGTTGGTATGATCTTGGGCTCTGACTATTAAATAGTTAAGGAGGTGTCCGTGTTTGGACCGAGGATGTTTTCAGGTGATCTTAAATTCATTGCTCTGCCTGAAGATGGTATTTGTGATAAGCAGATCATGCTCTGCACATTTGCTGAGGAGGAGATTACTATTAGGATTTATATTTCCCACCCACTCTTTGCCTAGTATGCCACATCAGAGTTGGGAGACTCTTACAACACTGGCATTGAAATGTCCCAGGAGCAGGGCTTTTTTTTGTGATGGTACTCAGGGGTACTGAGTACCGGCACCTATTTTTCACAGCAATGAGGCCTGAGCTCCTGCTGCCGCTGGCGGCAGCCCCAGATCCCGGGCCGAGTACCAACACCTTTATTTTTTTTTAAACAAAAAAAAGCACTGCTCAGGAGGATGAGTTTGTCTTCCTTATGTAACGGCTGCATGAAGAGCACTGTAAAACTGCTCCTTGATGTTTTCCTCACCAGCGAGTATTGGGGCATATGCACTGATAACCATGGCATATTGGTTGTTGCTGAACTTGAGCTGAAAGGTCATGAGATGCTCATTGGTCTCCACAGGAAGCTCCAAAAACTGACTGGTGATATTGTATTTGATGGCAAAACCAATCCTGTGTATGCATTTCTCTTCAGGCAGCTGTCCTTATCAAAATAAGACATAGCCAACTCCATCCTCTTTTAATTGGCCCTCATCATCCTGGTGAGTCTGACGAAGGGCTGCAGTATCAATGATGAGTCTTGCCAGTTCTCTGATATGTATGGCAATTCTTCTTTCTGGGCATTCATTGTTCTGAGATTCCATAATGGTGTAGACAGTCCAGGTAGCAACATTCATTATCTTGTATCTCTTAATTTGGCCACAGAGTTTGGTAACCCCACTGAGTATGGACATCCAGTGGGAGAAGTGTGAGACAGCCTGTGTGTGGGGCACCTTTTCTAGCCCTTTCCCCATTCGGAGTGAACAGAAGGAATCCTAAAAAGGCCTGTTCAGTCACATCTACTGCTGCAGAAATTACTTCAGTTTCACTCAAGCACAAGATGACCATCATATGGCTGCCACCTGTGACTGCAGACTCCCAGTGAGTACTGCCCCAATTTCACCACCCCTTGTCCTTCACCACAGGACTTTACATTAAATCTTTTAATGTTGAGAAATCAGTTTGCAGGCAGTAAATGCAAAGCTTGACAGGAGGACTCATGGCAAGGAGATCCAAGACAATCAGGGGCCTCTCCTCTGATGTAGCTCTCATCCACTTTGCAGCTGCAGAGGTCTAAAGGATCCTCTTATGCACCTGATCCACTGTTGGATCTTCTTATGGGGTTTGTTCCATGTTTAGCCAAGAGTCTTGTCTCAAATCTTCTCATAAAGGCTGACACTACCAGGAGTTTGAAAACTCTGGATGGGATAGCTTTGAGGGCCTTTAGCCCACACAAGTGTCTCTACCATAACAAGACTGTGGTCCATCTAGAGAGGACCCTGAGCTATACCCCTGCCCACACATAGCCTCTTACTACTCCCTGCCTGTCCCATGAGTGGTTTTTCAAAGTTTTTGAGCTGAACCCTGTACACACCCTTTGAGTTATAATTTTTGTATTATGCCCCCTCCCCCTAACCCAAACAAGATTGGTGGCCTCCTGAGGTGAGTCAGAGGGTGAAACTGGCAATCCCTTCCTGGGCCCTGCATAAGACCCACTGGGCCCTGCCCCTGCTGAATAGAAGTCAAACGACATCTATGCTTGAGGATCCATTGGGCATCTGGAGCCAGGAGTCCCAAGGCCCCCCTAACCACCCTGCTGGGCCCTGGAGTTTTTATACCAGGTTGTGGAGGGGGGCTCGGAAAGAAAAATGTTGAGAACTCCTGTTATAGTGGACTGGAAGAAAGACAATTATTTGCCTTATTTTAAAAATGTAAATAGGATGACCTGGTTAATTAGAGGATGGTTAGCTTGACACTGATCAGAAGCAAAATAATGAAATTGCTGTTGTTGGTCTCTGGAAACAAAGAATGAAAGGATGGAAATAAAATGAATTCCAGTCAATGTGGTTGAATGCAAAATAGGTCAAATGAACTTGATCTTGTGTTCTGAGATGAGATCACAAATTTGGCTGATAGAAGTATGTTGACATAGTATTGCATGCCATTATGATTAAAAAAAATAGCACTATAAAAATCAGTAGAGCAAATATTAAATAGATTAAAAACTGGCCAACTGATACAACTCAAATAATATTTAATGAATAATTATCATTTACCATATTTGTAAGTGTGTCAGTAGTCCCTTTCTTAGTTTTCTAATAAAAAAATACCATACCAGGCTTGACTGGATCTTACCTCCAACAGAATTGTCAGCTTCATGTGAGTTATTTCTTATTGGCTATGTCTACACTTAGGGATTTAGATCTACTTAAATAAGTCGACTTTAATAAGTCAACTTTAAGTCGACCTTATTAAGTCAACTTAGAGAGTGCACACAGGACTCCTAAGTCGACTTAAAGTGGGCCTTACTAACTCGACTTAGGGAGTCTATAGAGAGCGGCGGCTCCCTTGTTGCCGGGACCCACAGGGGTCCTGAAGAGAAGGAAGCTGGGAGAGCCGCCCACTGCTTCTCAGTCCCGGCAGAGCCAGCCATGCTCTGGCTGGCTCTGCTGGGATGAGCCGCTAGCGGCTTCTCGGTCCCAGCAGAGCCAGCGGGCGCATGTCTGGCTCTGCTGGGACCAGCCACCCACCTCCCGGGCTCTCCAGCCAGGGTTCCAGCGGGCAATTCCCTCCTGCTGGAGCCTTGGCTGGGGAGCCGCGGGTCTGGGGAGAAGGGAGCATGGGCTCTTCAGGGAACAAGGGAGCCACAGAGGCTCCCTTCTGCCAAGGAGCCATGCAGGGCTCCCTTGTCCCCTCTGCCCTAAGTCGACCAAGTTGACTTAGGGCATCTACACTGGCTAAGTCGACTTAATAAAGTCGACTTAGACACTAGTTCGAATTATAACGAGGTGTTATTTAATTCAAACTTATTTTTCATTAATTCGAGTTAAGGAGACCTTAAGTCGAATTAAGGAAAGCCCAGTGTAGACGTGTATTAAATTAAGTTGACTTAAGCCTGCTTAAATTGATTTAATTTATAAGTGTAGATGCACCCATTTACTCCCAACAGTGACATTACTCTTACACTTTGCTTTCTTTCATGTTTCTTAATCTGCACACATTTAGGACCTGATCCAAAGCCTTCTGAAGCCAATGGAAGTTTTTGCAATATCTCTAATGGGCTTTGGAACTGGCCTTTGGTTTGCATAGTTCAAATTAACAGAGGTGCTTCAGCTTTTGTTTTGCTGCCTGCCATGTCTCTCTCTGTGAAGTCTTATTGGAATGCTACATCCAGTGAGCAATCTGGGAAAGCGAAATGGACTTTTGTTCAATGATTGTGGCACTGTTTGAATTCTTACAAGACAGCTTTTGCAAATTGGTTTCTTTATTGAAATATTACCAAGACTAGAAACTTAGGTAAAAGATGATAGCCAACTATGATATGTACATTGGCTGCTTCAGAGCCTCGCCCCGCACTCATAACGGCTATGTCTACACTTGTAAATTTAAGTCAACTTTAGATAAATCGACTTAACTGAGTCAACTTAGCATGTCCACACCTAAATTTTAAGTCAACTTAGGGGGGACCTTACAAAGTCGCCCTAGAGCATCCACACTGGATGCCTAGGTCGACTTCTAGGGGCTAGGGGGACCTTGGACAGGTCCACAGTGGCAGGGGGGAACCCCTTGCCCTGTGCCAGGGGGCTTAGCCTTTGCCCCATTGTACCTGGGTACAATGGGGAAAAGGGGGACAGGGACCCTGGCAGGGCATAGGGGCAGGGTGGGCAGGGCTCTGCCCTGCCCTGTCGGGGGGCATGCCAGGTTCCCCCTGTGCCCCCCCTGGCAGGGAGGGCAGTGGGGGAGTCCTGGAGAGCCCTAAGTCGACTCTAAGTTGACTTAGAGCTACTCCAGGTCTACACTGGCTTATGTCGACTTTCTAAAGCTTTAGTAAAGTCAACTTAATTTTCCTTAAGTCGACTTAAGCAGCTTGCTTAAGTCGATTTAAGGAAAGTGTAGTGTAGACTTAGAGTAAATGAAGTCGACTTAAGCAAGCTTAAATCGACTTAATTTACAAGTGTAGACGCACCCAAGGATACTAGACCAGTTGAAAATGACCATGAATTACATGGAACCTGTGCATACAATTTCTTATTTACCTTTGATTTGATTTTATTGGTCTTCCTCCAACTTTTCAGCCCTCTGGATATTTGTCAGGAAGAAAAGCAAAAACCATCATAATCAATGGAGGATGGGAATTCTGTCCTGATTCAAATTCTGACTTAAATGCTAGCAGGACAATTGATTCATTACATCCTCTTGGGCTGGATAGAAGTTCATGCTGCCAGCAAACTATTGGAGCTGGTTAGCCTTCATGAACTGTTGGCATTTCATTTACATCTATTTCTGATGATACAAAAAGGTGATTTAGAAAAACAATCTAGCACATACTTCTCCAAACTATAGGCAAGACCAACACATTCTGTATATGGAGATGTGAGATGAGAATTCAAACACTTAACTTATTGCTGTGCACTTCAGGACTGACATTGCATTGTAGTAATGTCATGCAGCAAGTAACTGTGTAGCAAGCTGGCACACTACAGTCATACCTTGGCTTGCTACACATCAACTTGCCCTACAGACAAACCCTATATTTCTATGGTTTTTAATATCATTGTTTGATAGGCAGGGTGGTGCAAAATCTAGCTTATCTTTTTTCTGAGTTCTTGTACTTTTTGTCCAGTATCTAGTATCACATTCCATTGGCTGAGACCCGGAATTTTCTTGTATGGAGACTCTGAGTCCTAAGGCCTGAACCAAAATCCTCTGAAGTCTGTAGAAAGTCCCTTATTCCTTTAAATGGGCTTTGGCTCAAGATCACAAGTGGTGATCATCTCAGAAAAGGGATAGGACAAACTGACCAAAACATGCATATAAATCTTATGCTGATACTGCTTATGCTATACCTAGTGGGCATGAACAAAGAGATTCATACCCTGAGGCTGTTAATTTGGCACCTCTGAGGAGCCTTAAATCCATAAAAGAGACTTTAAGTTCAGTGTTGCAATGCCTGATGTTTAAGTGCCCCACTCCCTAGTGTGATCCACAGTGCCAAGTTAGGCACTCAGGCTCCCTATACAGTTCATGTGGAGTTGGATGCCTGAGAGTGAGATTCACAAGACCCAGAATGCAGAGCAGGGTCTCCCACCTGCATTCCCCTGACATTTCAAGTGCTTAAAGCATGATGCAGTACCACTCAGATTTGGCCCTTCCACCTCTCTGGAGATGGAGGGGCAGATTTGATTATGTTGCTACCTAGCACACAGGGTCACAATGCCACCCAAATTTGGTCTGACCCCATATATAGAGCTCTACACGGAAACACAAATGTCGATCCAGATCTGATCTGTATTCGATCAGCGTCACTGTGCATCCGATCCGCCATCGACATGCCAGGTTTTATGTGTATCCACATCCATACCAATCCCACCTTGCAGCAGCTCCTCCTCCGAGGATAAGAGTGGACCATTCATCTGAATGCCCCCCATCTGCGGGTACGTCTACACTTATAAATTAGGTTGACTTAAGCAGTTTAAGTCGACTTAATTTAATCCATGTCTACACTGGGCTTTCCTTAATTTGACTAAAGGTGCTCCTTAAGTCAAATTAATGAAAATCTAGTTTGAATTAATAACACCTCGTTATAATTCGAACTAGTGTCTAAGTCGACTTTTTTTAAAGTTGACTTAGCCTGTGTAGACACCCTAAGTCGACTTGATGAACTTAGGGCAGGGTGGACACAGAGTTCTGTAGGTTGACTTAAGCGTCCTTAAGTTGACCTAAGTTGCAAGTGTAGATATACCCTTAGAATCAGAGGAGGAACAGCTGTGGGTGGGACTAGCCAGAAAGTTGAGCTGCAACAGCAGCTATCCCGCCCTGGGCATATAAAAATAGAATCTGCATCCAAGCTCCAATCCACAAAAATGGGTCTGTGGATATCTGCATCCATGGATGCAGATACTTGTGCATCTACAGGACTCTACACCTCTCCATAGACAGAGGCAGGGGGCAGATGGGCCAGACTTAAGTAGCACTGCAACCCTAGTGGATTGGGGCCCACACAAAGTGGCTGACAAGGAGAGCTTGTTATATGCAATAGCCAAATAGCTAGAACACTCACCTGGGATTTGGAAGAGGTAGGTTGAAAATAAATCCACACACTACTTGATTTGTAGTAGGCACTTAACCCCAGATTTCCTATCTCCCAGATGAGAACCTTAACCCATAGGTTATAATGTAGGTCCCACACTCTAACTGTATGAAGGTATTCCGCTTTGTATGAAATACTTAAATATTCATCAGAACAGAAACTGGAACCTGAGTCTCCCAGCTGAGTGCCCTAGTGACTTGGGAACAGAGCAGTTTTGACTCTCTCTCTCTCTCTGGTACAATGAATATTTAAGTATTTCATTCAAAGTAGAACGTTTTTGACGGAGACTTCGGAGTTTTGAGTAGCTAAAGAATGGACTTTGGCACCCAAGGTGCAGTTTAAGTGTTCAAATCCTTTTATCTAGTCAAAAGAAAGAGAAAAATAAAGAAATAAATCTTAAAGAATCTATCATGTCATTTTCATGGAGATCTTTATTTTCAAATGGAATTTATACCTTTGTGATAACACTCACCGCTTCAGTTTTATTACTCTTAACCTTCCTGCAATTTCCTCACATAAGTGTCTTGATCCAGCATGCAAGTCCAGTTTAAGTGGGGAAAGTGTGCTGGGTCGTTTCCTAAATCCAAAACAGTTTCATTTCTTCTGGATTAAGTGTCAAATGTAAACAGTAGGCAGGATGATTAACCAGTCCAGCCAGTGCCTGTGCAGGTTGCCCTTATACCCAGAGGGAAATTACGATCTAGTTATCCAGCAAGCTGTTAAAGATTATATATAGCCAGCTGTCCTCTTATTTTAAAGAAATACTGTTTTTGTTAAACATTTGCCATTGAGGCTGCTAGCTAGTGAGTAAAAACATGACGCACTGAAATCAAATTATATACAAAGCTACAGCCATAAATCAATGACTGCAGTTGTTTTAAGGGGTACATCTTATGGAAGCCACCTGTGCCTATAAAAGCTGGAATGATGGAGTTCAGAACATTGGGGAAAGTCTGTTTCACTCAAATCCAGTTTTATGACTACCACCCTATAAAACATATTAATAGAGGTTTAAATTCACACTATACTGAAAAGGACAACAACAAGGCCAGCGCTTACATGCATGGACACCTTCTGGGATATAGGTTGGAGAAGAGTATGAAATTAAAGGAACATTCAGATTGGAAGGGAAGAAGAATGGTCTTGGTTTTGGGAAAGGAGAGAAGCATGTGGACTTCTGGGGGTATTTGAGGGGAGGGAGCAAGAGTGAGGATATTTTACTTGGGATTTCAACAATGAAGCACAACATTTTTGAAAGGACCCCTTGTTAATTCCTACCTACAGATTTATATTATTACAACACTAAATTAGCTCCCGCTGAAGGATGTTTACTTGGATGTTGTACTTGTAACCAACCACTGGATCACTAATGCTTTTAGGCTGGCTAGGGCTGGATTGAGTGTAGGTGCTGGCTCTGGGTGTCTAGGCATATTCTTTTCTGTCAGCCTTCCGTCTAGTGCCCCTTCCTAGACTCCGGCGCGGATACAAAAATGGGGATCTGCAGTCGATCTGCATCTACTCAGTGTCAGTCTGTATCCGATCTGGGATCTGCATGCCAGGTTTTATGTCCATCCGCATCCGCAGTGCCCCCCCTCACAGCAGCTCCATCTCTGACTATAGGCAGTGTCTGTCTGGCTGCCACAGTTCTGCTGAGCTGAGGCTAGGGAGTGGGGGAAGGAGGAGGGAGTTGCTGGCAGCTCCAGATGCAGTTCAGAGACTCCCCTAGCTCCAATCTCAACAACTTTTATTCCACTTGGGCTAGGGAAGCTGGAAGTGCTGAGATCACTCAGCTGTTCAGTGGCAGTTGCCAGTAATCTGATGGGTTGGCCGGCAGTGAGAGAAGGGGTGGAGGTAGCTGCCCATCACCAGCTAATTGGTGGAGTGTAGGGACTGGGTGCTGGGGCTCCTAGAGTCAGAGGAGGGACTAGCCAGTAAGCTGAGCGCCCATGAGTGACTGTCTCTGATTGGCTGGCAGACCACAAGCAGAGCTGGAGCTGGGATTGGCTGGAGCACTTAATTGTTCCTTGCTATGTTGTTTAACATTTCTAACTGCTCTCCGTAGCTGCGGCAGAGGAAGCAGCAACAGCTAATGCACCTTGGGCAGATAAAAATAGAATCCATAACTGAGCTCCCTTCCACAACCATAAATCTGCAGATACCCACATCTGTGGATGTGGATACCCCTGGATCTGAAGCGGATACCTGTGGAACTGCAGGGCTCTACCCCTTCCTGAAGGATGAAATGCTGCAGTCCAACTGTCTAGATCCTGAATTTAGTGACTGTATAGTAGCAATTGCCTCTCTCCCAGAATGCCACTGAAGCTGTGGACCTTCTGAGTTACGTTTTTCCCCTTTGGGAATTAAGTGTTACTTGCTTTCTTTGTCATACACACTTTGAAAGAGACTTTCTAAACCAATCACACATTATTCACAGACAAACCCAAGCACAAAAGATGTACTGATCTATGGAAAAATAACAAGAACTTGAGCACAAAAACCTGACTCAGTTTTCTCACCACTCTGGGGCTATGTCTACACTTGAAAAGTTAGGTCGACTTTATGAAGTCGACTTAATAAGGTCAAGTTTTAGTCATTTCCTCATACACACACAGCCTCAAACATTAGGTATTGTTTTACAAAGAAAGGTTACAATACAATTGGTTAGAAAAAGGTGAAAACATCTTAGATTATTTAGATGAAAAAAATCTGTTGAAATTTAAAATTTCCTAAAACTTACAACCAACCCACAGGGTAGTGAGCAGTCAGTAGTACATCATGGTTATCCTCTTCAGTGGCGTGCTGATCCAGTGGAATTTAAAATTGGAAAAAAGAAGTGAACATAAATCCAGTGATCCATTCAAAAGACAAGTTGATGTTATATTACTCTACCTGTACAGTATATTTATTGCACTGCTATGTAAAAGTCAATGGACATATCACACATATTTCCTGTACCTTGCCACCTTCTAGATAAGGCCGATAGGAAATGACCAGATGTCCAAATTATCTATAGCTACTTGATTTTGTACTGGCTGTCCTGGTTTCCTCGTGGTTTTTATTAGATTGTACACATGGTCTGTTTCTAAAATTTACAGCTATTTCATCAGCACCTCCAATTTACTTTCTTCCAAATGCAGTGCTGAAGTTAGAAGCCAAGAAATCTACGTAGGTTAGTGCCATCATCTGGTTATGCATTTTACTTTGTGTAATATTGCAACAAGCTACTCTAATAAAAGTTGAAACATGTTAGCCAACTGAAAAGTTCCAAAGTCGATCTCAAAATCATTTTTCAGGGGATTTTAAAGAAAATTTTGAAAATAAAACTTTAAGGGCCATGTTCTGCTTTCAATTACTTTAGGGTAAATGAGAGAAGAATTTGGCCCTATGATAATAACTGATAATGGTTAAAAATGGAAACTTTTCTTAACAGTAGGTATGTATTTGGCCTCCACACCTATATTTCTAAGCAAGCCATTAACTTTGACCTGTTTTTCAATTTGTAGTTTTTCAAAAGAGGACATTTCGAAGTGCATTTGAACTAATGACACCAAAAATGAGCATATTTTGTATAATATACCACACTGAAGATCTTTTAGACAATTCTCTCAGATGTATGTTTATTATTACCATAGTGCATTGAGGACAAAATAGGAAAAAATATAGTTAATAGTATATATATTGTTTTTCCTTTCAGTGTTGGAAGGAAAGAACGCTTTGCTTCACTTTTGGATGTATGTTTGTCCAGTGCTTGGGGCGGGGGGGGGGGGGTGGGGAGGTGCTGGTACTCTGCCAGGGACCTTGGGCTGCCGGTGGTGGCAAGACCTGGGGCTGTATCTCTGTTAAAAAAAGGTGCTGGTATTCAGTACCCCTGAGTACCATCACAAAAAAAGCCATGAGTTTGTCATTTCCTTTCATCTCTTCCAGGAAAAACTGTATAGACTTGTAATCTTTAAGCTTAAGAATTATGAGGATTTAAAGGATTGTTCTACATATAAAACCAAGAGATAACATACACTTACTTTTTCTCCTAGTGAAAAGGAAGCAAAGACATAGAGAATGAGGTAATGATTTCATCTTAAGCGTTTGCTTATCTTTTTTTCCTAAAAGAAGAAAATATGTTATTCTTTTTAAAAATGTTTACTTCCGTAATAATCCATTTTAAAACTAATGGTGGTAGGATTCTACCTTCTAGACTTTTACTATATCTTATTTACAAATACTTAAAACATAATGTGTACAATACATTCTGATTGCTATCTATATTCTCAAATGCAGAAAGGAGTTGTACAAGAAGTAAAAACCAGGACAAATTTCTTAGGATGAGTCTAAAAGAATAGAACAAGAATATAGGAAAAAAATCAGAAAGGCTAAGCAAAAAAGGAGTTGCAACTAGGAAGGGACATAAAGGTAATAAGAAGAGGCTCTATAAATACATGTGAAGTAAGAGAAAGACAAAGGAAAATGTAGGCCCATTACTTAACAGGGAAGGAGAGCAAATAATGGATGACCTAGAAACTGCTCAGGTGTTAGACGCCTTTTTTTCCTTCAGTCTTCACTCAAAAGAATAATTGTGACCAGATGCTTAACCTAAGTAATATTAACAAGGGGGAAAGATCTAAGGTCAGAATAGGAAAAGAACTTCTTAATGAATATTTAAGTAAGTTACATTTCTTTACATTCATTTTAAAGGACATAGCCAGAACAATTTCTGAACCATTAGCAATCATCTCTGAGAACTCAGTGAAGACAGGTGAGAATCCGACTTAAGCAGCTGCTTAAGTTGACTTAAGGAAAGTGTAGTGTAGATGCAGAATAAATTACGTCGACTTAAACAAGCTTAAGTCGACTTATTTTACAAGTGTAGACACACCCTGAGAGACCTAGAATTCAAAATGACTGATAAATCAGATTTGTCTGAAATCAATAAGATGAAATTTAGTAGTCACTAGTGCAAGTACTGAGGAAGGAAAAAAATCAAATGCACAATACAAAATGGGGAATAACTGGCCAGGCACTAGTACTGCTGAAAAGAATCTGCGGGTCATAGGGGATCAGAACTGAGTTAGTATGATGCTTTTATGAAAAAGACAAATGTCATTCTGAGATGCATTCACGTGTGTGGCAGATGCAAACCATAGGTAGGTAATTATTCTTTTCTTGGAATTGGTGAGGTCTCAGGTGGAGTATTGTGTTCACTTTGGGGCACCATGCTTTAGGAAAGATGTGAACAAATTGGAACAAGTTCAAAGGAAAACAACAAAAATAATAAGAGGTTTACAAAGCATGACCTACCACAAAAGGTTGAAGGAATTGGCTATATTTTGTCTTAAGAAAAAAAGACTCTGTGGGGATCTGATAACAGTCTTCAAACACATAAAAGGCTGTTATAAAAAGAGGTCCATTGTTCCCTCTGTCCACTAAGAGTCGGGCTAAAAGAAATCAACTTAGGTTGCAGCAAGGGAGATTTAGACAAAATATTAGTAAAAGCTTTCTATCTAGAAAGAAAAGGTAAACATTGGAACAGATTACCTTGGGAGGTTTTAGAATACCCCTTAGGGATGGTCTAGGTACATTTAATATTTCCTCAGTGCAGGGGGTGGATGGATTAGATGACTTCTTGAGTATCCTTACCACCCTACATTTTTATGATTCTCTATACTGTACTTTCTGCATTAAAACCAACAGTCTCTCTCTCTCTACCTCTACTTCATCTTGCTTTGGAACTTTGCTCATATGAAAAGAAAATCAGGAAGCTGTAGTGAATTACAAGAAAATATGAATTCTGCATACAGAATGATTATAATCATATTGCTTGGGTTAGTATATTTTATTCTCTTCTAAGTTTCTTTTGCGTAATTTTAAAATTAATTATTTCAATCTAATTTTACATGCTTTGCATTAGCAAACAACACTATTTCTTTGTACATTAATCAGTATCAAGCTACCTTGTAATTTTAGTGTCTAGAGAGAAAAAAAAATCCATTTGCATAAGCTTTTTAAAATCAAGAGACTAAAGCATACTTATGATTTGAAGTGCTGAAGGGGTTATTTGGGATTTTCCCAGTTAATGTTACAGTCTAAATGTAACGGGGAGATTAAATGACATACTTAAAGGCAACTCCAGTTAAAAGATTTCAGAGAAAATATAAACAATAAGCTTGGTTTTGTATTGCCTGCGACAGCAAATATACCATAGAAGTCAATGGGACTTTTGTTTGAGCAAGGATTGCAGAATTAATCAGCAACACTAAATTATAAACGTTAATTTCTACATAAATTGAGGCTAGAGCCTTAATCTATAAGAGTATGTCTACACCGGAGCCTTAGGTTGACTTAAGTTGACCTAAAGAACCCTGCATCCACTTGGGTGCTTACTAAGTCGACTTAAGTCAGTGTAGATGGGGAATAGCCCTTAAGTCGACCTAAATGGGCTCCAATATTAATTTGCCAATTAATTAATTTACTAATTAAATTAAATCACTAACTAATTAATTTGCTAATTAATTTAATATTAATTTACTATGGGTCGTGTTGAAGAGAAGAAAAAGAGCTATGGCCATCAGGCTGGGGAAAGCCACGTCCGGGGAGATCAGGCTGGAGAGAAGGGGAAAGCTGTGGCTCAGTCTGATCTCCCCAGCTCCAGTTTCCCCAGCCACGGTTCCCCTCTTCTCCCCAGCCCAATCACCCCAGCTATGGCTTTCCCCAGCCTGATGGCTGCAGATCTTTTTCTTCTCTCCTGCCTGACCCATAGTAAATTAATAAAACTACACTATTTCATTTTAATATTTTTATTAAAGTTCAAAAGAAAAGACAACATTTATGCATTTCTTTTGATTTAAAGTACTTAGGCTTGCTGATGCTTCCAGAGCCAAAAAACTGTTGCCCATGAGGCATCATGCCTCACAAATTGCCACTCAACAATTATGATATCTTGCTCAGCTGCATCATCAGCTTAGAGGGAACATTGGCCCCCTCCCAGAGTTCCTGGCCACTCCCCCATCGACCTAGCACCTGCCAGTGTGGACGCAGGCAGTCGACTGGAGTTTTCAGTGTGGATACTCTAAGGCAACTTAACAAGGTCAACTTTAAGTCGATTCAAAGTCAACCTTGTTAGGTTGACTTAACAGAGCCTCCAGTGAAAAATACCCTAATAGGCTACCTAACAAAGAACTTTCAAAAAGCAATACTCTTGATATCAATGCAACCGCATGGCACCCCTTCACATGCATGGATGACTAGTTTTGAAAACTTGCCTCATCATAAAGACGAATGCCAGGATTTAAGAATAAACCAGAAATGACTGGTTCCGAATTCCTTACTGGTGAAGGGAAATGGTGAGTTGCAGGGAGGCCCAAAGTATATTTTAAGAAATACTGAGAAGATATGGGAGACAAGTTTGGGCAAAGTGCATGGGGCCATGATTCACATCCTTAATGTGTCAAGGCCTAATGAACTTGATTCAGTTCTATATAAAACTGAATTCATTGATTTATTGACTCAACTTCAATTGTCACTATGACTTGATAATTGTATTATCTAATTCTAAGTTGAGTAAAAGTATATATGTAATTAGCCTTAGTGGAAAATTTTCAATTTTAAGTTTGCTTATTTATTAATTCATAATAAAACCCATAAAAGCATAGGGAGCCATTTTTTTCATTCAGATATGTAAATTGGCCTTTAACTGAGAGCAAAAGTAACTTAGGCAAGATACTTGATAGCCAGTTGGTTCTATTTTTAAATTGATATATTTGTCTCTCACACAAATTATATTCACTTCAGATTTGTTCCTACAAGAAACAATAATTTATTGGATTGATAATCTTAATTTGATTTCATTATCTTAAAAATAAATGTTTTCATTTTATTCACAATATTATATGACATGGCATCAAAGAGAATCATGTCTATTTCAAACAATTTTGAGAAAAGATATGTTGTCTTATCTGTTGTTCTTTCTTCCTTTGTTTCTCTGTAATTTGGTTTCCTATTTTTGTTGTTAGTATTCCAGCCAGTAAATTCATATCTAGTATTTATACTATCTGAGCTGGTGGGATTTCATCCCACTCATATGTAGAATTTGTGTCACTTTCAAATCACAGCTGGATGTGATGCATCCGTCACTGATATATAGTACACCATTTCATGTCTTACACTGGTTGTGATAATCCTTACATGCAAATAAAAGAAAAGAAAACACAAAGCAAGATAGAGGTGTTGAAGTGATTCAATAGGAGAGACATGATTTGTAAATATGCAATCTTGTAACTTTCCTACTGGAGTTTTTGACAATAAAATGACTGAATTTAGATGACACAATAATATCCCCCAGTCAGATATTATGAGTACTTTCAAAATAATTGAAATTTAAGTCAAGAACTCACTTCTTTGCTCTTGCTTTCAGTTATGCCATTAGCTCACCTCACTCTGAGGAGGTAAAAAACAATTCAGCAAAGCAACATAGGAAAACTCTGAAAAACTATCAAAATACTGTAAGTCTAGTCCCTGGTTTAGATAAAGAGTAAACAGTATACTTCATCTATAGTTACTTGAATGGATGTTCTCAAGTCAATTGTCTGACAGATGTGCAGTGTAATTAGAGCTTCAGAAAACTTTAACTTGTACCTGCTGTTGATTGAAACATGCAGTTCCCATAGTTTGTTTGGAAGGTTGACTCATAATGCTGTACTGGAAGTAAAACCTTAATAGTGTCCGGTAAAATATATGTTAAAATTAGAATTTCTAAATTGTTGTGTGATTTGATTTTTTTGTGCTCACTACCAAAGCTGATACAGTGAAATATATTTACAATGAGTTCATGTGCATCAACAAAATCTTGCTCTGAATGATTTTCTTTAAAAAATATTTTAAATCTCTTACTATTCAATGCTTTAAAGAGGCTGTTACTGAAAACAAAATCTCTGTTTATTATTCACTAAACAGGAATAACAGAACATGAAGCAATGTAGAAGCTAACTACACTGAACAATTAGCCTCCAGCTGTAAACTCCAGAGAGGAGTTTAGTCTCTAAACCAGTTTGATTCTTGGATTCTCTGCCAAGAAGGTAGATAGTAGCATAATTTAAATTGTGGTTTTTGCGATGTGGCTATGTGCATGTACAAATCTGCAATGTACAGCCAGTACATGTACAAATGTCAATTGTTAACTCTACCCCAGACTGCTAGATCCATTTAGGAGTCCCCACAGTGGGGAGTGATGGTCGGCAGGCCTCCTGCCTGTGTCTTGAAAATGACTGCTGATGAAGATGGCCTTGATGAAGGTAATAAAAATAACAGAGCGGGAACTTTTAAGGGTCATGGGAGGCCTGGTGGGAAAGTCACTGAGAGGAAGGCAGTGGGAGCTTGTCTGGGAAGATTGTGGGCGTTCTTAAAAGATCTGGATAAGCTGTGTGAGAACCTGGGGTGAAGTTAATGAGAGTTTTGCAATTACCTCAGTAGGGCCAGGATTTCACCTCTAAACTTTTGTGTGCTTGTTCATATTAAGCTTTCACACTTCAAAACTTTTCACTAAAAACCACAGGCTTTTTTCCAATTACATAAAGAAACAGCTCTGTTAATTCAGTCGAGAGAGAGATTCTAGAAACCCATGAGAAAGTTTGACATGTGTAATGCTGACCCACATAGGCATTGGCAGCAGGGATCACACCTGGGACTGCTGGAGCTTAATGCCTGTATTTCTATCACATGCACTAAAAGACACGTGTCTGTTCACCAGTGCTGCAGCAGTTACCACTAGAGAGGACCAGACCACCACTTCCAGAAAGCAGAGGTTACACATGGATAATAATGATACACATACAAAGGAACTATTGTGTTACTGAGCAGTTACTGAGCTACCAATATATGAGAGAAAGCTAAAGAGAAATGGGCAATGGGAGACACTAGAAAGGAAATAAAAGGGGGAAGGAAGGATTGAGTTCCCCAAAGGCACATTTTGAGAGTTGTAAATAATGAACTAAAAAGTGGCAAGAAGCTAGAGAGGCTGGAATTTGAGTTACATTCAATAGGATTATTTAATCTTATTGAAAAACATATGAAAAATGAAAATTTCCATTTTGTTCTGTTTTGAAAAGAAGCGCACAGTGGGAGGAAAAGAAGCCTACTTACATCATTTTCTGTTCATTGTATTTTAAAAGAGAAAGTTAATGTCCATAAAATTGTTATGTATATATAATAGAAATACCAAATTAGATCTAATACACAGCACAGCTATGTTGATAAAATGGAAAGTAAGAATGTGAACATGGGTGAAATCCTGGCCAACTGGAGTCAAAGGCAAAACTCTGAATGACTTCATTGGAGCAAAGTCTTCACCCCATGGCCAAATAATAATGTAAGTAGGATTGAAAGGACTCAACAGAAGCAGAACACTCCAAACAAATATAATAAAGAATGAAATAGTGTGTACAGAATAAGCATCTGATCCTGCACCACTGAAATCATTGTTTTTTCTCCTGACTCTAACAGGAGTGGGTGCATAGCATGGCTGAGCTTGTGTTAAACACAGTTATCAGCAATGTTTCCTCTAAGGTTTGGCAGCTTGTGTGCAAAATTTTCAAGCCGTGTGCAAAACTTTTTCTGAATAAACGACAGAAATTATACGCATTAATTGAAGTTAAAGTGATTGTAAATAGAATTAATTAATTGGGTTTAATTAATTGAATTTGAATGAATTTTGAATTGAAATTTAATTTTTAGAAAGGTCTTTATTTAAAATTAATTTTTAAAAAGTTTTTTTTTTAAGAAAGAAAGAAAGAAAGAAAGAAAGAAAGAAAGAAAGAAAGAAAGA
>ML685797.1:1467697-1523301 GCA_007922175.1 Pelusios castaneus
AGAAAGAAAGAAAGAAAGAAAGAAAGAAAGAAAGAAAGAAAGAAAGAGGAAGGCAAAGAAGAGAAGGAAGGAATAGAAAGGAAGAAAAAAGAGGGAAGGAAGAGAAAGAAGGAAAGAAAGAAGCCGAGGCCGCTGGCGGGGGGGAGGGGGAGGACTTGACCGGGGCCCCGGGAGGCTGCTGGCGGGGCGGAGCAGACCCCGGCCCTGGAGGCTGATTCTGGTCCCTCAATGCTGCGCGGGTCCCTCAATGCTGCGCAGCCACGCACCTGCGCAGCTTAGAGGGAACATAGGTTATCAGACAAGCACACACATTAGCATACACTGAAGCTAGGAACAAATACCAGAGTTAGGGAGAGAAATAACTGTTTTGTACGTGTTTGCTTTTACAGTTGCTGTTAAAATGATCTTTTAATCAGAACTAATTTTGTCACTGATAATGTTAAATGTCACCAGGTACTGAATCTTTGCCATGGCTTCATATTTATCCCGTCACATAATCTGAAGATGATCATGGACCTGCATATGGAAAAGAGATAAGGTGAATAAATACAAAATTTATAGGTGAAACCCTCTAATTTCGCTAGAATAGCATATTTCCTCCTTACTTATAAAAGATAGATGATTATCACATACAATTGGCATAAAACAGAACTCCACACCGTTCTTTTAATATGTCATAACTACATGGTGAATGCTTCCTGATAAACCATCTGTTTATAATTTAAAACATTTCACCAACATCTCACTGCAGAATGAGCTCTGGGACTTATTTGACTCACTGTAAGGGGATAAATCTACCCAATATTCTTTGTTTAGAGAAATTTCCTTCAACTGAATAAATTTCTTCCTTACATATCTTGTCCTGATATACATTTGCTTGAGTTGAGAAAAAGAGGCAGTATATTAGGCAGATAAAAATACATGCAAAATGTCAAAATGGCCCATAAGCAGTCTGGACAGCAGTATGCTTGGGCTGTATTCTCAGCCATTGCTGAACATTTCTCTTGCTTTAGGGACAAATTCTGCCATGTCCAATGGTAAAACAACTGTTCCTTTCAATGAGTGCAGGAATGGGCTCTTAATTCATTACTTTCACAGTGCACTGGGTTTAAAACCAAGCAACAGATGAGCGGAAGAGGCCAGATCTAGCAGTGCAGAGTGGATAGAGGGCTGACTTAACAGAGCAGCTAGCTCCCTTGATGTTCAGGCAATCCATGGGTGGTATAAAGTGAATATATCTGACTCTCTACTATCTGTTCAACCCTTGCATGCTTTAGGGGTATGGCCAGGCAATGGAGAGAATAGAACCAGAGTACAATGTATTCCAGTGACCCTAGGCTGGCAAAATGAGCCCTAGTTGCCAAGGGCCAGTTCAACTTTCTATTTAGTTAGAGATCAGGTGAGTGGTATAGTGGCCTACTCCTTTTTTGACCCCTCTCTTTTATATACTGTGGGTCTTTTGCTAAAACAGTTTCTATCTGAATATTTTGCCCAGAACGCAGTTCTGATGCCCCTGTTCATTCAAGTCATTCCTTTCAAAGGAAAACGATTTCATTTTAGTTTGTGGATCCATTTTCCCAGATGACACTGAGAATGTCATCCAGTTAATGGAACCTGGCACAATCTAATCATCCTGAGGAAAATGTAGGACTCATAGAATCATAGAATAATAGGGTTGGAAGGGACCTCACGAGGTCATCTAGTCCAACCCCCTGCTAAAAAGCAGGACCACTCCCACTAAATCACCCCAGCCAGGGTTTCGTCTAACTGGGCCTTAAAAATCTCCAAAAGATGGAGATTCTACCACCTCCCTAGGTAGCCCATTTCAATGCTTCACCACCCTCCTAGTGAGAAAGTTTTTCCTAATATCCAACCTCGACCTCCCCAGCTGTAATTTGAAACCATTGCTCCTTGTTCTGTCCTCTGTTACCCTCGAGAACAGCCTACCTCCCTCTTCTTTGGAGCACCCCTTCAAGTAGTTGAAGGTTGCTATCAAATCTTCCCCAGTCTTCTCTTCTGTAGACTAAATAAGCCTAGTTCCTTCAGTCTCTCCTCATAAGTCATGTGCCCCAGCCCCCTAATCATTTTTGTTGCCCTCCGCTGGACTCTTTCTAATTTGTCCACATCCTTTCTCTAGTGGGGAGCCCAAAACTGGACACAGTATTCCAGATGCGACCTGACCAGTGTTGAATAGAGGGGAATTATCACATCCCTCAATCTGCTGGCAATACTCCTAATGATGCAGCCTAATATGCCATTGGCCTTTTTGGCAACAAGGGCACACTGTTGGCTCATATTTATCTTCCCGTCCATCATAACCCCCAGGTCCTTTTCTACAGCGCTGCTACTTAGCCGATCGGTCCCCAGCCTGTAGCAGTGCATGGGATTTTTTCGTCCTAAGTGCAGGACTTTGCATTTGTCTTTGTTGAACCTCAAACCTTTGAAATTCTGAACATGCTTTTTTCTCATTCACACCAATGGGAGATGTAGGCACTTTGATTTCCAAGAGATATTCAGCATTTAGAAGGAACAGACCTTTAATGGGCAAAATTGGGAAGAAAGAAATAATAATCTTGAGCAAGAATGGGTTGAAGAAGTCTAAAAGGAAAATTTTCTGTGTGCTCACTTACAATTTAAAAGCTCTTTGTGGTGATTATGAGTCTGTGAAACTATTCTTTTCTTATTATGTTCTCCTTCCCTCTGCCAGTATCTCACATGTGGCAGCAATGGGAACAAACGAAGTCCAAAGTATCGTTTTAAGAGCTTGTGGTTCACATACTGTGTGACAAGGGAAATTTAAGAAACGCAAAACCTCTCAAACCATAGAAGAGAAAGTCTGGCACCCATGCACTTCATTTGAGCTTTAATTTTGCTATACCTTGCACCACGAGCAACTGCAATCTCTTCTCTCCTTGCTCTGAAGAATTTTTCCATAGCATCAGGCTCTTTTTATTGCTACTAAAAGCCCACTTTTTTTAAAAAAAGAGCAATCCTAAAAAGTGCAAAGGATCTATTTTCTCTTGCTCCAGAGAACTTAATTTCACTGACAGCAGGAAAGTACAATGCCACCTGTAGTGTTAACAAAAAACTAAAGAATTGCCGGGCTTGAGCAACAGAGCTACTATTAACTATATTGACATTTGGAGACAAAAGGAAGAACTAGGAAGCACCACAGTCTGTTGATGCCCAATCCTTACAATTTCCAGAAATGGCTCCTGTTGGAGGTGTGCAACTGATGTCAACAGATAGCTCCTTCTCAGTGTTTCAGAGAAGAGCAAAACAATACCAATAGGTTGGTACTTATAGTCCCTGAAGGAAGATTCCTCCTGATCCCAAACTTGGTAACACGTTGTGAGATATTGAGGCCAGCAGCCAGGTACGGAGTAGAAGAAGGGAGGTATATAAGCTCCAGGATGTTGAAAGTGGTGTATCCTAGTGACTGACCAGGGCCACTGCAGGGTAATTGGGAGCACCTGAAGGCAATTGAGAGGTGCAATTTAAAAACTTCCCTGCCCCAAACAAAGGCTGCATAAACTGGAGAAGGAGCAGGAAGTCTGTGCTGCAGAGGGTAACTTAGGAAGAGAAGAGAAGAGGAAGATAAAAACAGAAGGTTGAAAAAGTAAACCTGGCCAAAGGGGATACTGGTTGTAAAAACCCTAAAAGAGGTAGAGGTGGGGGAAACAGCCCACAGGAAGTGATTGCAGAACTGTGACTTGGTGTGCAGCACATAGCTGCATACTATAGGGCCCCTGGGCTGGGACCCAGGGTAGAGGGTTGGCATCCTGCCACCATGCATGAAGGAGTCATGTCATAAATATTGGAGATCTTTAATTCAGCAAAGCACTCGAAATGTGTTTAACTGTAAACACATACTGAAGTCCACAATGCATGTCCTTAAAGACTGTTTACTTCATGTAATTTCACTGTTATTTAACATACACTTAAGTGCTTTACTGAACCAAGGACATAGGAAGAGAGATGGGGACAAAAGCTATCAAAAAATGAGCAAGTGAGCATGAGCGCTGACCAAATGCCTGAATATCTAGGGCCTGATCCAAACCTATTGAAGTCCATGAAAAAAAACTGCATTCAACAGACCTGTACGAATCTGTAAAACACTTGATACTTTGTGTTGCATGTCTTACTGAGGTCTCTACTTGGTTTTTTCTCATACAAATATCTCATTGAAGTCAAAGGGAGTTTGCCTGAGAAAAGGACATTAGGATTTAGCTCCATTAGTTTTAAGTGTGCAAAATAAGTTTATTAAAAGCAATTTTCTTTCTATAATTTTCCTGGAATTATGATACTAGTGCTCATTCCAAATAAAATGAACTGGATCACTAGGATTCTGTGGCTTTTTTTAATGAATTAAAATACACCTTTAGTAAGCACAGAACTATTAAAAAAAAAAAGTCTGTATAAAGAAAATAAGATGAACAGTAGTGCCTTGGTATTGTGGAAAGAAAAATATGCTCTCCTGGTAATTAAAAACACACATTGCTGTACAAATAGGCAACCCTGGGTATCTACAGCAAATATTCAGCACAATTACTGTAAAGTAGGGTCCTCATTATTTGCCACTAAAACCTGTAGATCTTCTTTATAACTAAGAATGTAAATTCAAGTTTTTGAATCAGCAACACAAGAATGTATCTATTTTTTCCTTGTTGTGGCTAATTTAAATGCTACTTGCTGGTATCTCAGGGTAGTTTTTTTATCTATATTAGACTGTTGGTGTCTTGATAAAGTTAAGGAAATTTATCAATTAAATATCTTTAAAGCCCCCAAATGTAAAAGTACAAATGACACTTTTAATAGCAGGAGCTGTGCATTTAGCTTGTTCATGTTGCTTCAGCGAATCATTGATTTTTTTTTTATTAAGCATTTGAAAGTATTAATTTCTAGAATGATGTAATCTTTTATAGTAAGTACTCCAGGTATTGTACTAAGCATGCATCAATGGGCTTTATGTATCTATCCATATAAGTCTTCAAAAATGGAATTGTAAAATGACATATGCTTAGGCAGCACATGAGGACTAAGCCTGCTGAGACAGAACAGTTTGTCTATTGGCATCTTTTCTGGGCTTAGCAAAGAGACAGTTATAATTCTCAGTATCATTCTGATGGGCTTTGGAAGTCAGAGCGGCAGAATTTGCAAGGAGCATGTGACCTTGCCATGGATCACATCATTTATTGTAGGAGCTTCCTGTTATACTCAGGAAAACACTGGATGATACAGCATAGTTTAACTTTATAACAGGTAGTGCATGCAGCTATTTCACAACATGCAAGTTAAAATAATAGAAGCAACATATTAAGAAAGTGTGGAGCTGGGGGTAGGAGATGAGGAACATGTAGGACTCACAGACTCTAAGGGCAGAAGGGACCAGTATGTTCATCTAGTCCAGTGGTTTTCAAACTTTTTTCCTCGGGATCCAGGTGAAAAAAATTATTTCTGCCCACAGCCCAACAATTACATGTTTGAGCAATGCATTACAGTCTTTTGGCGGTGGCAGCAGGGGGTGCCACGACCCAGTACCTGAGGGTCTGCGACCCAGTACTAGGTCCCAACCCTAAGTTTGAAAACCACTGATCTAGTCTGATCTCCTGCACAATGCAGCCCACAAAACCTCACCCACCGACTCCTGCAAGAAGCCTTTAACCAATGACTGAGTTATTAAAGTCCTCAAATCATGATTTAAAGACTTTAAGATACAGAGAATCCACTAGCAAGTGAGCCATTCCCAATGCTACAGAGAAAGGCGAAAACCCCCCAGAGCCCTAGCCAATCTGCCCTGGGGGAAAATTCCTTCCTGACCCCAAATAAGGCAATCAGTTAAATCCTGAGCAGGTGGGCAGTCTCACCAGCCAGTTAACCAAGAAAGAATTCTCTGTAATAACTCAGGCTGCGTCTACACTGGTAAATTAAGGCGACTTAAGCTTGGCTTAAGTCGACTTAATGTGCCTTGCGTCTACACTACAGTTTCCTTAAGTCGACCTAAGCAGCTTGCTTAAGTCGACTTAAGGAAAATTAAGTCGACCTTAAGTCGACTTAGTTAAGTCGACTTAGTTAAAGTCGACTTAAAAGTGCAAGTGTAGACATAGCCTCAGAACCCATCCCATCTACCCTCCCTTCTTAGGCCACTGGCATATCTACCACCAGTAGTCAAAGATCAGTCAATTACCAACCTAGGCCGTCCCATCATACCATCCCCTCCAGTAAGGACCAGTAAGCAGAAAGATGTGGGACTGGTTGATGTTTTGCTCGTTGTAAGAAACATAGAGTTTTAAGCTGTATATTAAAATGATCTAGAGCACTGTTAAGCAAATGAGTTAACTGTTCAGAAGAGTTGGTGTGGTGTTAGCAGAAGCTCAACTTTCACTTTCTCCTCATTTGTGAGGGACCGAGAAAGGGCCCAAACTAATAAAGTGAAAAGACCAACTGGTTGCAGGAACAAATGAGATCGGAAAGATATATGGAGACATAATCTTGAAGGTGAGAGAGTTATTCTGTGGTAGATACAGTTGGGCGGTATTTTTACTGTATGTTATATGTACATGTATGGGTGTACTCTGTAATTTTTAGATAAGTGAAGCTGAGGAAGTGGCAGTAATAAAGACGTGGAATGACCAATGCACAGAAAACAATTCAACAGAATTAGAGTTGGAGTGGTGGAAGATAAAATCTATACTGCAGAGAGGATAGTATGGTGAGTTGCAGGATATTGTAATATGAAGCACAAATTTTGTGTCCTTACTAAATTTCTACCAGTGCAAATTCTTAAAACTGCAAATTTACTACTAAATAAAATCCACTTTACTTTTCACCTTTTATTTTGGGGAAGGCTGTATTTATGAGGTTGGACAGTACAACTGCATAAATCATCTTTAGTATCATACAGCCTCACTTTTGGATTGTCATGCATTAGCTCTATTCTTTTGGAGGTGTAGTCACAATACAGGAAGCTGATTATTTAGATCCATGTAAAATTGTTTTTCTTCTTAACAGAGCCGTGCAGATCCGCAGATATCCACATCTGCGGGTGCAAATGCAGATATCCACAGACCCCTTGCTGCAGATTGAGGCTTGGGTATGGATACTATTTTTATCTGGTCACGGCTGTATGTGAAGAGAGCACCATTGCTCCACCCAGAACATCTCATTGGTTACATCTGCAGCCCTGACTGAATCCAGGGGCCAATCCAGGTGGAGTAACAGTTGCTCACCCTACCACTTACCCCACTGCTAGCCACTCCCCCCAGCACCAAACAGCTGAGTGATCTCAGCAGCCCCTGTTTCACATGGACAGCTCCAGCAGAATAAGAGATGCTCAGATCTGGGCTAGCCAGAGCTCTGAATAACATCGGGCTTTTACTGGCTCATCCAGGTCCTGGGTCCCGCCCCCAGCTGTCCTTCAGTCTCTGACTCCAGACTGTGAGAGCCAGAGCCCAGCCCGTCAGAGCTAGTGTTCAGTTTCAGTGGCCAGTCCCCACCTCCACGGATCAGCGGAAAAACAGCAACAGCCCAGACTTTCCAGCCCAGCCCAGGCAGAATAACAGTTGCTCAGACTGGAGCCAGCAAAGGCTCTGAAAACACTAGGAGCCGTTGGCAACTCTCTCCCCACTCAGCTGTTTCTCGTGCTCCCTGAACATAGCTCGCCAGAGCTGTCCTCAGTGGCCAGACCCCCACACACATCAGCTGATGATGGGCTGCTGCCTTCCCCCCTTCCCTGGCTGCCAGCCACTGAGGATCTGATTGCTCAGCTGAATTAATTACCTCACCCACACTGAACAGTTGAGTGATCTGATCTTAGCCCTAGGTGGAATAACCGGATGACCAGGGCCAGTGGGGGCTCTGAACAAACAGCATCCGGAGCTGCTGGCTAGTGCACGCCCTCTCTGCCCCTTTCCTCGGGCTCTGTGTGAGCCCAGCCCATCAAAGCGCAGTGGCCAGTCAGAGCTGCAAATCAGCAGCAACTGGGCTGATTCTGGTTTCAGCTCCCAGGAGTTGGAGCAGCCCCAGTCAGTAACTAGGAAGGCAGCTGCTGCTTTCTACCAATCCAGGAACTGACAGGTAGCTGCCCCAGAAGAAAACACAGAGGTTGCATCAGGATCCCTAGGACTCTCTATAATGTTGTTTAAAATAAAAACAGTGTGTGCACATTTACTAAGCCCCTGCTTTTAAGTTGTTACGTTACAGACCACACACAGGCAGGAACACAAAACAGAAGCACAGTGTAATGAGGAGGAGCCGAGCAGAGCTGCTGCAAGGCAGGGGCGGGGCGGTTGCGGGTACCCACAAAACATGGAGATGCGGATTGCAGATCGGATACGTGCTTACATGTCTTGGATATGGATCGGTTGCAGATCCACATTTTTGTATCCATGCAGGGCTCTACTTATTATTCATATGAGATTTTGTTTATTTATTTTTAATTAAGGAGACTTACATTTTGGGCCTATAGTAAATGGAGAGTGTTCCTAGGGAAAAAAATATAAGATTTCAAACCATTACCTTTTCACAATACTTTTATTTATTTATAAATTAATCCCTACCCTGTGGTATTCCCAGACATAAATCTTCTGCTTTCCTTTTCACCCAGAATATCCTTCCTTTCCTTCCTTCTATCCCGGGCCAGCTCCAGCATTTCTTTCCTAATCCAACAGCACTTTTTAGCTTCCTCCCTACACCCAGAACCACCCTGAGCAATTGCAAGGGAGTGGATGGTACATAAAGTGCAAATGATCCTGGGATATGGACACAGACCTCTGAGATGTAAGGCCACAAGATAAAAAGTTTGTGGCTATATATTCATATATGGTTCTTTTCTCTATTTATCTATGGCCCTTGATTTAATCAAATATAAATTACTCCTTCAAAAACTCGATGGCTGTGTCTACACTTACAAATTAAGTTGGCTTAAATTGACTTAATTTAATCTGCGTCCACACTACATTTTCCTTAAGTAGACTTAAGTAGCAGCTTAAGTAGATTTAAGGAAAAATAAAGTCGACTTTACTAAACCTGATTTTGAGTCGACTTTGCTGGCTAAATCAACTTTATTAAGTCAACTTAGCCAGTGTGGATGCAGAGTAGCCCTAAATCGACTTTAAGTTGACTTAAAGGGCTTCAGGGCTTCCCAACTGCCCTCCCTGCCAGGGTGGCTGGCACAGCCAGAGCCTGGCATGCCCCCCCACAGGGCACCACAGAGCCCTGCCCACCCCACTCCTATGCCCTGCCAGTGTTCCTGTTGGGCTTAGCACCAATTGTACCCAGGTACAATGGGGCAAATGCTGAGCCCCCTGGCACTTGGCAAGGGGTGCCCCCCTGCCACCTTGGACCTGTCCCAGGTCCACCTAGCCCCTACAAGTTGACTTAGGCATCCAATGTGGATGCTCTAAGTCGATTTGGCAGGGTCCCCTTTAAGGCAACTTAATTTTTGAGTGGGGACATGCTATGTCGACTTAAATTAACAAGTGTAGACATAGCCGATGAGACTTAGAAATGATATGGAGAACACTTTGGGAGTTGCTAGAGAATCTTTATAGTTTCCATACACAGATATACAAGAAGTCAGGAATTGCAAAAAGGTTGTAAAGAGATTTAACTTGGGCATCTTCTGTTAATAGCCCAGCAAAATGTGGTGATTCCCCTGTTCATACGTATACCACTGATAAGTTTTATATTGCAACATGTCTTTCTTGCACTTGATTACCATCAGAAAACAGTCTGAATAAGCTGTAAGGATACTTCATCTGCAATGAGTGATTTTAAACAAAATTAAACCAGAACGCATGATTTTGGGCTTCACTCCCAGTCCCATGTTAGAGAAACTGACTGTCTCAATAATGACTGAAACATCAGTTGGTCATGTGTTGGTTCACTAATAATATCTTTGAATTTGGCTAGATGACTCTTTTGCACACATCTGGATTATATTGTTTTCAAACTGGGCTCTGGGTTTGATATTTTGTGTGTATCAAGAAAAATATGAATGAGTTTGCAAAGCAACAAATTGTTCATCAGTATCTCTTCTGCACCTTGGCCGATTAAGCAGCTGTGCCTCTGTAATGACGATACAGAGGACAGGGTTATCGGCGATAGTTCTGAAGCAAACTGGAGCTGAACATCCCTAATGTTTGAGGTTTTTTAATGCCTGTACAAATTCCATAACTTGAATCCATCACTCATGCTTTGTAATAATCAACCCAGGTTCACAAAGTACTGTTTGTGAAATCAGAATTTCCTATTATGACTCTTATTAAGTTGGCCAGCCCTCTCCCATCAAAAACAGTGACATTGTTTAAATATGTTCATAGTCTGGGACCAACATTTTCATCTTCATTTTTATCCAGAGATGACAGCAAGTATTGTATTCACCTGATCTAGTCTATTCATGTTAAAGTGATTAGAACAAAAACTGATTATGAGATATTGGCTTTTGAGGATAAATAGCTGGAATAAGCAACCTGATCCATGAAAAGAGGCAACAACAATTAAAATGAGCTTACTTCCTCAAAGTGCAAAGCATATTTTAACAAGGTTGGCAGAATACAATTTTTAAATTTATACAGGGAGGTAATGTATTAAGGATGAAAGTTTCAAATATGTTTAAGAGATTGGGACTGGCAAATCTCCTAAGCAGCTTTTCTTTGGTTTCTGTTCTATAACTACACAGCAACATGTATATTAAAAAACAAAAGACAGCCAACCTACCAAAACAAGAAACTCCACTGTACATCTCTCTCTCTCTCTCTGGGGAGAGGATGAGAAAACAAACACATGACAAGAGTGTAGTCATGTTGCTCAATCCACTGCTGGAAGGCACACAAATACAATGGTGGTAAATGCTCAACAAAACCTTTGTAGACCAGAATAGATTTTAAAATCTCAGGCTAAAACTCTTTACATACAAGCTGAATTTGGTGCTCTTGTTTAGTATCTGTTCATATTACTAAGACTATCATTTAAGGTCACATATTGATTGAGCACAGAATAATCATGAGAAGCATTGAGTAGTCATTTTCTCAGTTTTAAAGATAAAGAAATGACAATTACGTGGGACAGTCTCCTTATATCATCACCCTACTATTAAGATCACTATAAAAATATAGGATTTCATCTTAAAGAAAAAATCTTACACCAGTACACATAAAAAACAGGATTTCAATCCTAGGTTCATGAATGGGAAATTTGAAGATTGAAAAAAGTTGGTGTTTATAACTTTCTATAAAATATTCAGAATGGAGTTTGGATTGGGGAACAGATTAAGGAGAAATGCAATTTCCAATATTTGCAATATCATATTATTGGCAAAGTTTAAAAAAAAAAGTCAGCCAGAGCAAAAACAACCAGGCTGTAAATGGAGATCTTTTTGTAATGAAAAAAAAAAAATTACATTGCTGCAGCTACTGTTCCTTTTATGCTTATACCTGGGTTTATATAAAAGCTTTGAAAAGATTTAATGCAGAAGAACTGCCTTCATGATGTCATAGGAAAGAGATGCAGGGAGAAAAACTGAAGAAGAAGAATGGAAACAGCTATGTAGAGCACAAGCCTCATTTTTGATAGGTGGTGTAAATTAGGTATTATAAATTACTGTATGGTTCCAAAGAGAAATTAGGTTAAAAAAGATTTATGGCAAAGAGATGATTTTTTTACAAAAATGTGGGAGTTCATAATGTCTTAACACGGAAGCATATATGCAAAAATTTACAGATAAGACTAGTTTAAATTTACTGAGGGACCTGTTCATCTCATCAGTTCCAATGAAAGTGTAACAATATTTAAATGCCGTATAAAGAATTAGTACCTCACTTAGTAGTTACAGGTACATGTTCTGTTACAAATCTTTGGAACAAAAATGACCTTCCAGTGATAACATCTTGATCTATATGAATCCAATGCAGGGGCAATCAGTGTCAACAGTTGTCAATATCCATTATTGTGTTTACTTTTAGAATACATTGTGTGAACATAATATGGGACAGCCCCTGTCAAACAGTTTGCAGTCAAAATAGGTAAGACAGATAAATGAAGTACTATCCTTATTTTATTGATGGGGAACTGAGGCATATTGTATGAATTCTGGGGAGCTCACAAAAATTATCTGTACTTTTCACTAATTTATCACAGAAATCAAATCAACCATTCAACATGTGAATTATCAATCTGACTCGGCTGTATCAAAATTGCTTTCTTGGAACCTTTATCACTATTAAGACTGGTGACAAAATTTGCCTATTCAAAGTATATAATGGAAATGACCCAAGGTCTTTTTTTTTTTTTTCCCTCCCTCACATTAGAAGCCACCACTCTTAAACAAATGTTTGGAAAGTTTATTTTTATAAGTGTTTGCAGTTTCAACTTATGTGAACTTTATATTAGTAACCAAGTCTTGAAATAAATTGCACACTTGAAATTCCTGGAATATGCTCAGGAAACGAGTTTCCAATTTGCCAACATATATATTGATATATGATATATGGTTGATATAAACCAGTGGTTCCCAATCTGTGGCCCAGGGGCCAAAAGTGACACGTAGGGGCTTTCAAAGTGGCCCACCACCCCCCTCCTGCAGGATGCAGAAGGAAGCTGCTGCCTAAGGACCCAGGCAAAGCGTGTTACTGTGGACATTAAAGACCAGTGCAGGCTCCTTGCTGCAATCAAGGGGGTGAGAGATCAGTGCTTCCCTTTCCCTGACTGTAGCAGGGAGCACAGGAAAGTGCTCTGCCTGGGTTCCTAGGTGCTGGAGCCAGAGGTTGAGGAACACTGATTTTCTGTTCCCCCTGGCTGCAAAAGGGAGCCACTGCCTAGGGACCCAAGTAGAATGAATAGGGCTACTGAATGTGTGTGGTTTCCCTGCTACACCCAGGGAAACAGGAGAGCCTAATTGGTGATCTCCTTCCATCTAGCTGGAGGGCGGGGACTAACTGCTGGCAGAGACTAATGGCCCTTCAGGGTAGTAAAAGTTGTATCTGTGGCCTTCAAGGCAAAAAAGATTGGGAACCACTGATATAAACCCTTGGTTATAACATTTTCATCCTCTATAACTAATCATTCAAGAGTGCCATGATTATTACTCATTTGGCTACACTGAATGCACAGAGCCAAATTTTGCTCTGTTACATCTGTGCAATCAGATTTCATGGGTGCAGTAGAGAGACTTTTGGTCTATATTCCTCAACAGCCATATAGCTTGCTCTGGGGATGATAATGACACCTATAGTTAGTTCTGAGGTGTAGCAGGCTGCAGGCTTTGCCTGCCCTGCCACTTGAGCCTATGGGCAGTGGAATGAAGCCACCTGGGAAAGCCTTCAGGCCAGGGGGCTAATGAGGAGCAGCTTGGCAGCTCCCTGAGACCAGCCCTAAAAAGGCCCCCAGGTAAAAGCTCAGGGGGAGGGGAGAAATTGACCAGCAAGTGACTTGGTGAAGGGTTTGAGTTGTGGCTGCTGGAAAAAGGGGTGAATAGCCAGCCTGCCCCATCCGCCCACCCAGAGGGGATGTGGAAGCCTCTGGGAAAGGGGGCTGTCCCGGATATGGGCTGGACCTGTGAAGCTCTTGAGCCTAACTTGTGACTGTATACAGCTGGTGGAGGGAATGCTTACAAATAAGGAATACTGCAGGGAGAATTATATAGATGTCTGGGTGAGTTTGGTGGGCATGAAGGATGGGAGCCAAAAGGGGTGAGTGCACACCCTGTTACATGAGACTAATTACCTGATAATGCAAATGTGCATTACTGTTATTCTTTTCAAATTGTCAGGGGGTAAACTCCAGATATTGCAGAGAAAGTATTACAAGATTTTCCCCTCCCAACAGAGACAGAACAAAAAGAATATGCAAAGGTTTAAACTGGCAGGTTTATCTTGTTGATACCAACCTAAAGTCAATGGAAAAAACCTCCTGTTGGCCTCAGTGAGCTTGGATCATGCCCTCTGGGAAGAGCTCAAAGAAAACTTCCTTTGTGCAAGCTGTTCTTTCCTGCAGTAGGAATAAATTGCACAGGGAGTGATGCACAAGGCCTCTTTCTGGGTCCAATAACAACCCTAAGTGACAGATTAGATGCGAAGATGAGAATGATAGCTAGCTGGAGGTGTGGAAAGTTGGCAGGGTGATATTGCTGAGGTTGCCATGTGGAATGGGGCAAGAAGTTTGTTGGATGATAAATGAGGAAGCACAACTATGCTGTTGGACAGTGAAAGAAAATGCATTGGGGATTAGATGTGGAGATACTTTGTCTTAGAAGAGACGCTTAAGATGTGCATAACAACTGAGAAACCACTTATCTGTGCAAATGCCATCCATCCACCTATCTTTTCAATTTCCACCTAGTACTCACAGCTCTGAATTTTTTGCTTCATATCCAGCTGCAGTGAGGTCTCAGCACCATATTCCTACTCTGATGCCAGCAGGCCATCTCATTGGCTAGTGTGTCAATGAAGCACCTACCAGTGTTGTTTTTTCAGTCCCTTTCCCCAGGGATTTAAATGAAAACATAGTAACGGTAAACCAGGTCCCACTACCCGACCCCTTCCAAGGTTTCTGCCTCACTGCTGCTTTTGCCTACAGAGCTGTCTTTCACCTACTCGGTATGGCAAGTTCGTCTTCCTGCGCCTATCGCAGCTGCAGGGTCTCTGGCAAGAACCTCCCTGCAGATTTCCATAATAAGTAAGCTGCTTATTAGCCTCTTATCTCAGCAGCAGAGACGCAGCTGATTAGTCACAGGTACAGGCTAAGCCCCATTTACATTATGACATAGCCAGCCTGCAGCTGGGCCGGGTTAGTGGACTTGGGTTCAAAAAGTTCAGGCTATGGGGCAATAAAATAGCAGTGTAGGCATTTGGACTTGGGTTGGAGTATAGTGCCTGACACCCCACAATAGGAAAGAGTCCCCATGCTCTATCCTCACAGCCTGAGCATCATGAGGCTGAATCAGCTGTGCTTGGCTATCTGTGGGTCTTACTACAATGTAGAATTACCCTTAGTGGGGCATCCCACCCTTTGAAATCATTAGATTTTTAACATCTGCAGGGCAGTCTGTGTCTATGTAGTAGAATCTATCAGTACAATGCTGACACGGTAAACATTATTTGCTCTGTAATTTGATTTCAGAATGTGTTGTCCCTATTCAAATCGGCCAAAATATAATTGAAAATGATCACTTTGGACAAGTGTCTTTTCCTAACTGCTTCTCCTGAATGCTGAGAAGCTTTACCATGAAAC
The DNA here is from genome assembly GCA_007922175.1 of Pelusios castaneus. NCBI lineage: Eukaryota > Metazoa > Chordata > Testudines > Pelomedusidae > Pelusios > Pelusios castaneus. The sequence goes on from ML685797.1 coordinate 1,482,926, forward strand.
TGTTCATTGCAAGATGACACTGCTCTGCCTGAGTTCATGAGCAATCAAGAGCATTTAATCACACAGAATGGGAAACAAAGATGAACTGGAGTGAATGAAGTAGAGTATTAACTACAGTAATCAAGGACTGTGATTCGAGTCTGCCTTTAGGATGACAGCTTAATGTTTTAATTCCAGGTGAAGCAAGTAAACCAGCATGTTGATTTATCCGTAGGTCCCTGACTACTTTATTCATGAAGCATATGTCAAGATTTCATTTTCAGAATGCTGATGTTTAACAGATCATGCACAATGTTAACCCTACAATTACATTAAAGGGTTCTGAATTTGTGTCCTTGCACACAAATTAAATGGCTACACCTGTCTTAGATTTGCATAGGATGGAAGTTTCCATTAATCTCAAATGGTGAAAGTTTTTTTTAAATTAATTTTAAAGAAAATGACATTTGAAGAATTTCATAGTAATCTGTGCCTTAGTGCCTCAGGGAGGTCAATTAACTATGTTAACCAGAAAGCTGTCCCCATTGATTATAGTAATGTTTCTCAACAATTGGTGGGCACCAGTCCCTGAGATCTCCTTGCCACAGTTTAGAAAGGCAATAAGCCACTCCCTGGTATCAAAAAAGTTGAGAAACACAGACTTAGAGCATCTTCATTACCGTGCTGCAATGGCACAGCTATAGTGGTGTAACTATGCCGGTGTGGTGTCGTAAGTGTAGACCGTCCCGGAGTAGGAGAAACGTATTGCACAGAAATTGAAAGGTCCTAAAAGAATGGAGTGGGCTTTGCCACATATCCTTATTAAACCTGTTAAAATTCCGATGAAAGACCTTTTTAATTTTTCTTGTTTCTGGCAGTCTAACACATCCTTTGTCTGCAATTCATAGGCCATGGGATATAAGTGCACAATGCACAGAAATTTAACCCCCTTTTTTCCAGCATCCCAGCAGAGATTTGAGAGACATAATCAACAGACTCCCTCCCACCTCAAGGAGTTTGCCTCAGACCATTAGACAACATAATTTATCATCAGCTTGATCCAATAGCTGCTGAAGTCAATGGAAAGACCCCCAGCAAATGGAGTAAACATATAGCCAAAGAGGCTCAGGTTCTCAGTGCTAGGATCAAAATGTTGGGAGCTTATGAAAAGATTTCAGGGGATTACAAGCACTCCATTTTTTCAGATTGATGGGGGTCTATGTAGTCTATTGAACCTGTTTACCAGCTTGAGGAAAGCCAGTAAGCCACATTCAACTCTGTTAGCATTCAGGGCAGGCTCCTTTATTCTTCTCTGACACAAACAATATGGGAAAGTAACAAGTGATAGTCTTGACCTAAACTCCAGGGTCCTCTATCACCCCACAAGCTCAAGGGTCAGGGGGACCAAAGGGCTTACTTGCCTTGTTGCAGCCAGGTGCTCAAAGAAGAGTTTATCATGTCTGACTTTTCTTCTCTTACAGAGCTGGTTCCTGACTGGGGATGACAGACAATCATTTGCTGCTGCTTAGCTGTATCTGCTGATTCCCAACACCTTCTTTCTAAGCTCCCTGGCTGTGCAGGTCTTGGAAGGGGCACGTGGCACTGGTACAGTCCCCAAATAATTTTATGTTGTAATATGAGATCTCAGTATATCTTGGACCCAAAATCCTTTCCATGAAAACCCTGCCAGGGCTTTCTCCAGAAAGATGAGCTGCCTGAAGCCTCTGTCCATGGTGTGGTCCACATTAATCTGCGGCTGAGAAACTAACACAATTCTACTATCATAAAGCTAAAATAACAAAATTCAGCTTGACTAGGTGGAATATTATGAATAAACAGAGTTAATCATGTGACACCACTGTAAAAATCAATGGAAGGGATTAGATAAATTGAAGAGTCAGAGCTGTTATTGCATTGTGATGTGGACAGCCTACAGCACTTCAGAATTCCCAGTAACATAAAAATGAAAAAATAAATAAATAAATATATAAAACCTGTTGATCTCTCTGCTGTATTAGTTATTTATGTGGAAAACCTAGCAGACTTTCTAGCTGTTTTCCAGATGCATCCTTTTGGCTATCAGATAACAATATCATATAGGTATATCTCCTAAGGAGCTGACAATCTACCAGGCAGATGTACAGACAGAGAGAGGTTGACATAAGGGACACATCATAAATGTGGATTGGTTGACATGGTGCTTAGATTGGCACAGTGTGGTTCTTAATAAATATATATATATATAATAATGTGTTTTATCTACATCTGTGCTCCTCACATGTGCTTGATGTACATTGTACATATAGCCATAGATACAGAGAGATACACAGTGTAAGTGAACTAGATTCCCCATACGCAGCACAGCAGAAGTGTGTTTTCTGGTGAAACTTAAATGTGGAAGGGGTAGGTTCTCTGGCTATGTCTATACTATAAAAGTTAAGTCGACTTAATAAAGTCAACTTTAAGTTGACTTAAAGTTGACCTTATTGTCAACTTAACAAAGTTGACTTAACTTTTGTAGTGTAGACATAGCCCCTTGTTGACCTTATTAAGTTGACTTAACACTTTAAGTCGACTTAATAAGGTCAATTTAGGCACTAATTCCCATCCACACTGGTTTTAAGTCAATTTAAGGAGTCGGCCTAAGGCTTAAGTTGACCTAAAATGAGGTGTTATTAAGTCAACTTAAGCTTTCCTTAAGTCAACTTAAGGAAATGCTTATGTTGACTTAATAAAAGCCCAGTGTGGACGCGGCTTTGTTTAGGTCGACTTAAGTCTCCTTAAATCGACCTAAGTTGCCATTGTAGATGCACCCTCTGTGAGTGAAGTTGCGAGGCAGAGGGGATGAGGGTGTTCCAGATCTATAGGCAGTTCCTGAGAACATTTTATTCCATTTTTTCAGACTGTTTTTCTTTCAGTAAAAGAAAATATTCAATAAAATAAAATATGAACCAAAAAAGAAAGCTCATGCAATAAATAAATGTGTTAGTCTTTAAAAGTGCCACCAGACTCCTTGTTTGATTAAATGGGAACTGAGCACTTCTGCCAATATGGCCCTTAAATTTTCTGTAATTTTTCCCTTTTATAAAATTAGATTTCTCATGCAAGGCATTTAAAAAAATAACCCAAAGTGAAAGCAATGCAGATGTTGCCATTAAAAAATCAAAATTTGTCCACCACTCTGTTGTATCTAAGTGGTTGTCTATACTCAAAAGACTACAGCGGCACTGTTGTAGCACATCAGTGTAAACCCTACATAGGCCAACAGGAAGCATTCTTCCATCAGCATAGATAATCTATCTCGGCATGAGATGGTAGCAAGGTTGACAAAAGAATTCTTCTATTGACCTAGTGTTGTCTATAGAGCGAGGGTTAAGTCATCTTAACTACATTGCTGGGGGTATTGTTTCTCCGCCTTTAGCAATGTTACTAAGTGTTTCCCAACCAGTGTGCCATGGTGCACAGGTGTGCCATCAGGCCTGAGCAGGTGTGACATGGAATTTTTTGAAAAACTATTCAAAGTTCTGGGTTGGCTCATTGGCTCATGAATATTCATGAGTTCATTTGGAAAGTATATGATGGTGTGCCTCAAATAATTAAAGGTAACAAGGTTGGCTACAGCAGAGAAAAGGTTGGGAACCACTCTACTAAGCCATTATAAGTTCCCAGTGTACACCAGCCCTAAGATGCTGCAGTTTTTTCTTTTTACTTAACAGAGGAGTACTTAGATTTTCTCCATAGAAAGAATTTTTATGAACATCTTTCCTTGTAGCTGAACATGAAGAGTAGAAAGATCAGATTCTTTTGATCAGTTGCTCAGTCTGAATATTTGAAAGGTAATGATTTCTTTTACATAACAAATATTTAAAAGATGGATTCACGTAAGCAAAAATTCTTGTTCTAAGCATCCCCAAATTATATGGGGTGCTAGAAATCCTGCAAGATTGGGATCTGAATTTTGCAAGCAGAACAAATTCCCTTTAAAGAAATGAATCAAAACCTTGGATCTGAACAGTCCCAGACATTGCAGGGTTTCAAATCTGCAGCCAGATCCATATTTTTATTACTTCTGCTTATCTCTAGTTCTAAGGAGCAACAAAACAAACCAGAGTATCACTCTTTTAATTGTAATATTCTATTTTAGAGCCCGACCCATTAAAGGTTGGGTTTATTAGGGTCTACTAAAGTCAGTGGAAAGATTCTCATTAGCTTTGGAACAGGCCTTTTAAAAAAAAATAGGTGACTTGTTACATGCTGCTTTCATACCTGATGTACTAAGGTGTTTCACTTCTCTACACCTTTCAATAAATAGATGCTGTTGTATCCATTTGATATAATGGAAAGGTAAATTGCTGAGCTGATTTTTCAAAATGTTTGATGTTCTCTCAGGATAAAGTGGAAGCTAACAAGTGTCATCAAAGTACATATGAAATCAAGTGAAAGATTTTCATTATAAAGATAGTAATATTTTAATTCTTTTGATAAATGGGAAGTGATTAAAGAAAGATGGCTATCTCTAATGGAAGGAGATGTGTAAGATCTATCAATTAAAATGTTTTTTTAAAAAAGCACTCTGTCCTCTTTCTTTTCCTTTTTAATTGGAAAGATAATCCTGTGACAGAAGAATATAATTGGACTGTGGCATGGATTTGAATCTAGGCTTACAAAGGCTTTGGAGCCCTTATTTAAAGAGAGGAATACCTTTATATATATATATATATATATATATATATATATATATATATATATATAATGTCCTATTCAACTACTAGTAGATGCTGATTTGCAACTATAGGTAAGTCTATACATGGTTGTGTTGCATTATTCCAAAGTTTTAAAAATCTTTACATAATCTTCATATATACCAAAATATTTAATCATGGACAGATTTTGTGTAATCATGTATTTGTGCTTCTGAAAATGCATCCTGTAGGAACAGCATAACTCACACGAATGTTCATAAAGTATATTTAGCAGAGAGTGCAGAGAAATGTCTTATTTAGTATCAGCCTCACGTAAAATGTTTCTGAATTGGATTGTGCTACAAATTAAACAGTATACATGACAACTGTCTTGCATTAAAAATGTATGTTTGTGAAATGTATTTTTATTAATGTACTTCTTTCAAATGATATGACTATTGCCCTTCTGAAGAGGCTTTCTGATTTTCCACTTTGCAAATCCTTTAAAAAATATTATGTCTTCACAAATCAGCAGGGATTAATATAAATGTTCACAACTTCATGAAAGATGCTGCTGTATGCATATATACCTTCCTGTATGCTGGGAATATGGATTCCTCTAAAAGTGATTTCACTGGAAATAATTTAGACAGTAAAATACTTGGGGCCAATTTCTGATACTTTTATGTTGAACAGCATCCTAATCTAAAAGCAGTCTCATTGAAGTGAATGGGGCTACTAATGGATTAAAGTGTTCACTTGTCCACACAGAAAAGCTATACCTCTTTAACCATACCAATATAAGATTTAAGCAGAACAGCCTCTCATACGGATGCAGTTATATCAGTATAAAGGTGTTCACATCACACCATGTATTCCTGTGCAAGCTGAGGGAAGAGCTATATTGGTATAAGGTACTATTCTTCCAGTACAATGGTATCCATACTCAGGACTGTACCAATATAAACTAAACTGGTATATTCAAAGCTCTATTAAAATTGTAAAGCTACCACTTTAAATATTATGGGGTTTCCTGGAGGTGCTTGCAGGCTAATGGAATCCCTAGGGAAGCATGTGAGCAGCTGCAGTGTTTCTGCAGCCAGCCAGCCTATATTAAGAGGCAGGAAGGAGACATATGTGGCTCTGTTTTAAGGAGCAGCCTGCTTTGTATCTTTCTGTTTTATCATTATGAATTTTAAGAGATCAGGTAGTGACATACTGCAACCTACCACCGAAGCTATGTCTACACTGGCAATTTAAGTTGACTTAAATTAAGCCACATCCACACTAGGCTTTCATTAAGTCGACTTAAGAAATTCCTTAAGTTGACTTAATGAAAGCTTAAGTAGACTTTATAACCACCACTCATTAGGTCGACTTAAGCCTCCTGAGATCGACCTAACCCTTCCTTAGGTCGACCTAAGCCCAGTGTGGATGCATAAATCCACTTTGTTAGGTTGACCTAACTGCCCTTAAGTTGACTTAACAAAGTGGACTAAGTCGACTTAAAGCGTTGCCACTTCTTGAGTCGACTTTAATAAGGTCTGTGACGGGATGCACATCCGTGCAGCTCTAGGGCATGACCTGTATAACTTTTCTGTTCAGTTTTGCAGTATAATTGTGTGATTTGATGCCAATTACGCTATACCAGGTTCCTTTGTGAATGCTCAGAATGTATTCCATGTGGTTGCCATGGTGACATGTTTCCTACAGCAACATGTATGTACAGATGTGAAGCATGATACAGGGTTCAGACTCTCAGGACTCTCTCTAGCACAGTGGCTGGAGATTTACATGTCAAAGGGAATGCTAATGCCCTCCCTGGCTCAGGTAGAAGTGAAGAGAATCTCACAACAGGACAGTGAGGGGAGGGGCTGTCAGCAGTTGGTTAAAACAAAGACACAGAGACTGTGGAAGGGGAGAAGCTGCAGGCTTTCAGCCTGAGAAGACACCATCTTGCAACCAACTTCAAGCAAGATCAGGGCCCTGCCTGAGAACAGGCAGAGAATAGCTGTAAAACATCGAACAGCCGAACACCTTGCGCATAATCTTGGACTCTGAGGTCAGTTTAGGTAGAGATGTTAGGGTAGCATGCGGTTTATACTTTTTGTTTGATAGTGGTCACTCCTGACTCATTTATAGTATGGTTCTGCCTTGATTGGCCATGTTCTCACGTGAAATCAGACTCTGATCAATAAACTAGTAGTTGTTTTACCTAAAGCTGTGTGGTCTTTAGAGGGTGCGGACGTGGGAGGCTGGGCACAACCCACTTCTTTGTTAAGTGGACGGATTTGAGACTAAGGTGATTGGGAGTGGGTCCCAATCCCTGTGAGGCAGTGGCTCCCAGTGTAGTGTCTGGGGCTGGGTGTGCTCGCTTGGGGACCAACGCCTGTGTGACTAGTGGATTTACACCCACTGCCTGGGACCATTTACACGCTGGTGGCTGGTGTGGACTGACTCAGGAGTGAGTGGTCACCCAGCAGAGCGGGGTGAATTGGGGTTCAGGAGCGGGGTTCAAGTGGTCATAGCAGCACACCAGACTGGATTTGGGGAGCAGCCTGTCACAAGGTCGATTTTAAGTCGACTTAAAGCCGACCTTATTAAAGTCGACTTAACAAAAGTCAACCTAACTTTTCTAGTGTAGACATAGCCCAAGAGTATTTTATGCTTTTAACTAAAGTCTCTATTAGCATGCAGTGAACATGCACACACACCTACCTCCCACACAACTAACAAAACTATATTAGTACAAGATCTGTGTCTAAATCAGGCCATGAGCTACCAGAATTTGGTCCCTTTTCAATTTATTTTTAAATTATTTTTGTCCTGTAAGAATATATACATAAAACATGGCCACCCCAGGATCATGGCCCATGCAATTACTGATAGTTATAAACAACCACCACATAAAACAAGAAACATCTTGCAAGGTATCAGTTTAGAAAATGCAACAGGAAGACATAGAACCATATAGTCCTACCTTCAATGGTGAACAATTCGGAGAACTTCAGAGGAATCTATAGCCACCACTAAGAGAAATGAGTATGTGCCAAAAGTTACAACAAGAGCTAAAAAGCGTTGCTGAACATTTCTATAACACATTTTTGGAAAAGCATTTATTGGTGGGTTTTTTGTTTTTGCTTTGTTTTTAAGCTGATCTTGTTACTAAAGAGTCAATTGTGCCTTTCTCCTAAGTCCTGAGTAAGGGGAAGTACATAGATGCACTGCCCCAAGAACAGACCAGGGCATAGGCTGTGAATCAGAAAGACAATCTTGTTCCCTGTCACCCTCCTGGTTCAAGGGGGAAGTATGCTATGCCAGCTTTATACCTGATGTTAATTAATATACTTCCTAAGCTGACTCAACTGTATTAGCTTGTGCATTGCAACCCCTCACTCTAGGCTCTGCCCTGCTCCCGGCCTACATGCAAGGGAGGGAACTAGAGATCATACTTTTCCTTTTTTGCTTCCTTCATGTGATTGCAGATAGCCTACAGTAGGTAATAAGGGGAGGGGGGTTATGTCTGCTTGCTCATTCCTGCAGATATATAAGGCAGCCCACATTGAGCCTTCAGTTACTTGCCTTGCTAATGTACCATGAGTTCCACAGGGTAATTATTGCATGGGTGGGTGGGTGTGTGTGTGTGTAAACCCATCACAATCATGGCTAGCTAACTCATGAACTCTGCTACACATAGATGTCAAGTCCTTACCTTGTGCATTTCATTGAAATCAGGTTTTATTTTTAAAATCTTAGATTGTGATGAAAGGCAAAGGAGTGGATGGGAAACAACCTGTAAATTCATTATTATAAGAACATTAAAAACAGATTACATTAAACTAGTCTAAAACACAAAAGAATAGGCTTTTGAAGCAAACACAGCCTTTCAAGAAGAATACTAAATTGCTTTATGGTCCACATAAATTGCATAAAACATTTTCTAGTCAATACCTATATAAATGTACATTGCTGAATGATGTTGCAGGCCTATGTTTGCCCCTAATCTTCAAACAAGCTAGTATGATATATAAAATTACTGCATAGTTCTACAATATTACAAAGATGAACATTCTCAGCCACCAAGACTTTAATTGACTAAAAGTTTCACTTGCTATTTAAAAAAATCACAACCATTGTATTTTTGTTCACCTATTTAGATATTTTGGTCAGCTGATTTTTTTGTGACGAACTTAGTCTTTCAAATTCGTGTATGTTTGTATGTGTGTGTTGGGGCTGGTGAGGAGTTGTATTGTTTAAAACAATTATGCAAGGAATTTATTTTAAATATTTTCAAGTTAAGAAATATATAGTAGTAAAGAGATGTTGAACCATACATAGTGGTGACTAATTATAAATATCTAGCCTGTTTGGAACTACAACATGTCATTGACTGATATAGTTAAATAAAAGCAGAATTTGGGGGTTCTAATTAAACAAAATAAAATTACCTCAAATATATTTTGATATTAGACTTTTCAAAACATTTTTCTCATCAGTCTTCAGCACAATTGACAAGAAGAACACGTACAGTGACATTGACAATGCTTCTAGATTTCTCTCTCCCTTTATCTTTTATGTCTGTCCCCCTTTCATCCCAGGTTTATAGATGGAGAGTGGGGGTGGAGGTATAGGGGGAAGAATTGGCAGAGCTAAATATGCCAAGCCAGTGTGTTTGTGCCAGTGTACTAGGGAATTATACCGTCAGATATGAGGGTTACCCATTTTGAATCCATTTCCCCTCAAAGAAAAGATATTATATTTACATTTGTAAGTGTATTACAGTCACTTGTATGAAAAAGTCAGCATTAACCAAGAGTCACTGCATAATATCCATGGTACAATAGTCGATTCTTCTTGTAGGTATAAAGAGAGCCTCCTTTTTCAAACTTCACTTAACTGGATTGCTGGGTTGACCCGGTGTCAGACATTCCCTCTTGGGTTACCCTAATTGAAGTTCTGATGCTGTGTAGCTCTCTTCTTATACAACTTAGGAGTACCAACGGACTGACTCTCCCAACTCTTCAAATCCTCAGGTTTATAAAGTGAGAGGGTTCTACCACACTGATGTATTGATGCATGCTGGGTTTTTTAATAGTGTCACTCTATGCCACTCTGCACATCACTCTGGCTTTCAAGATGAAAAACTCTTACTGGAGCTCCAGGGCTTGTGTGCAAGTCCTTTCTGGCTAATGCGATGTCCATCAGTAAAAGGGCCATCTCTCATTCTCATCTCCCACAACATGACAAAAGCACCTAGCTGTTTGTGGAGAACACATCAAGGGAAGAAAATATGTAAGACCATATGTAATGTTTTCTGATAACTGGAAGGAAATAATAAATGCACATTATGCAAATATATTGAAAAACACTGTGTGGCCAAATCTTCTGCTCATGTAAATTGGCATTGCTCTGTTTATGTACATGATTAATTTAACTCAGCTGAAAACCTGGCCCACCATTTCTGGTCACTGCATATAGTAAATCTCCAATGGTAGCTCATGTTACATTCCTAACCAGAATTTGTGATTTTTTTTGCATAATATGCGGCAGTGGACAGCAGTACCGATGTCATAGTTTGTGGGCCTGAATCATCTCCCATTAAAGGCGATGAATAGACTCCAATTGATTTTAATGGATGCTGGATTGTCCCTATATTGCAAGCAGAAAGAGAAATGGATTCTAGTGATCTGTATGAGTTATGTTATCTAAGAATTGGCAAAGATTTAACAAGAAAAATAAATCTTTGCCTTTGAGGGTGATTTTAGTGTCATGCTCAGACAAAAGAACAGAAGGAAAGAAAATTATTTTTATTGTTCATCACTTTGTGCTAAGAATACATGGAAAAATGATTTCTACACGACTAAGGTATAGTCTGGACATTTCATAATCATGTTAGTGGGTACTTAGAGGACTCCCACTACCTTTAATGAGACTCCTTATATGGGTACGTGCTCAGCAGTGTGAGGTAAAAGATGCACAACATCCCCTTAAGTGGGTCATGTTAGACTATTAATTAAAAAAAAAAGTTACTCTTTTCAATCATGCTAGCAAGTGGCTGGGCATGGGCTGACACAGGAGTGGGGATTCACACAGCAAGGTAAGTGCAAGAGACCATAGGAGGGAGGCAATTGTGCTGACATAGCGATATATCAGTCCAAACTGAAGAGGGAAACGTCATAGGGGGTGAGGGAGGAATGTACCTTACACAAGTCTTGTACCTAAAGCAATTTATCTCCCAGTTTGCTAGCACAAATGTTGCCTGGAATGTTTAACTTTGCCCATTTCCCAGATCTTTATGTCCACTTTCTTTCCTTTTGCTTGGGAAGAGACTTAATGGTTCCCCAAAGGCTGTTCTTTGGAACAAGGAAACACTTTACAACTTCTTGCATCCTTGTTCAGTTGGGCAGGATGGGTCACAATCTGGTCCTGAAACAGAAGAGAGCTCAGGAACGGGAAGCAGAAGCTGAAGTCATGGGAGGAGACAAATGTATTAGTGCAACTGACTATTGCTTTATCAAAGAGAATAAAAGCTAGGATTCTGGAATATTAACAGTAGAAAGATGAATTGCAAAGAGATCAAGCTGAGCCAAAAGGAAAATAGCAGAATGCTAGATATAGAGAAAAAATAAAGAATCTCTTTCAGGTAATCAGGGACATTTTGAAGCAGTAGTAGGGAAATATGTAACAACAAGATTGTAAAATCAATTCTATGAAATAGGCAGCCAATTCAAGTCTTTAATAATGGGAGTAATTACACTGCCATGTTCACATAGCTATAGTTAAGATTGTGTCAGCACTTCCATTATAACCCTGTAGTTCCCCAGGTTTATAATTCAACTGTAAAATATTGCTATAGACTGAAACTTGGCTTTCATGGGGAATTTTTGAAACACAGTATTTTACCATGCTAAATACTCAAGTTTAAAGATGAGCTACACAATGTGGCCCATGTGCTGCAGCTCTTTCCAACCAGACTGGACTACACACAATCCTGTGGGTTTGTGGTGATTTGGGGAATCTATCTATGCACAATTTGAGAATTCTCGCTGAGATTATGAACTCTTTGTATGTATTTTTATCAAGCTGCAAACTTATTTTGAATCTGCATTTTGTTTTCCTTCTCTGTCCTTTTAAGTTCCTGGTAAACTAAAACTCCAAAAGATAATGACACAAGGCTCATGATAGAGATTTGTCAACTGTCCTCTATCCAAAGAAAGGCACCCTTGGACAAAGTTGGATACTGCTCAGAAGAACCAGTCTGCCCAAGTGGGCTTGTAGCTAAGCAACGAATCACCTAATATGGGATTTTGGTCAGCTGATGAGGCATCAGCTCATCAGACAAAAGGGAATGAAAGCGTATAAAAGAGAGTTTCTGAAGTTTTCTCAGAGAAAGAAAGAAGAGATTTCAGGCTTTTTATGAGAAGTCAAATGTAGGAGGAAGAAGAAGTGTTCTGGATTTATTAGAGGATTCTGGCCTCTGCCCAAAGAACTCTCCAGAATAGTGAGGAAACTGAGGTAAGGAAAAGTGTATGGGTGTGTTGGTTTTGTCTAAATAGGTGCATTTCTCTTGCTGCTAACTAGAGAGTAATGATGATTTAGAATCCTGTGCAAAGGCCGTTTGTGTCCTTTCAATATCACTGTTGTATGTCTCTGAAAAGTTAAACTGTAAATCCAAAGCATCAACACAGCAGGAGATCTGGGGTGGGGGGATATATTTAGTTTCAGGAGAGACTGAAGGGTCAGCACTAATTCAAGGAGTTAGGCAGCTTTCCAACAATGGTGCTAGACAGGATCAGCATCTAGAGGGTATGTCTAGGGAGCCCAAGCCAGTGGCAGTGCATGGATTCTCTTCAAATTCAGGAGGTTTATTGAGCACACAGGGTCCTGGGGAGCTTGGGGAATGCCCAACCAGAGGCAGAACTCTCCTAGGGCTCTGTATATATGATAGGTGTATGCAGTTCCCATTAAAGTAAATAAAACAAATAAGGAGTCAATGGTAGTTAAAGATGAACAATACTATGCAGGATCAGACCTCTAAAATTATTTAGAGCCTGATTTAGCAAAGCCATTAAGCATGTGCTTAAATTCCTATGCATCAGGGCACTTAAGCATGTGCTGCTTAACTAATCATGTGGTAAAGTTGCATGAAAATCTAGGCAAGCAAGTGCTGAAGCACTTTGCTGAATCAGGCTGTGGATGACAATTATAGAACCAAGCATTTTTCAGGTGTTGTCAATTCCATCAATAATGCATGATTAAAACATGAAACTAATGATGTAATGGTTCGTTTATGTAGACATTAAGACATATAACTATCTGATCCAAAATATATATTTAAATGAATATCTATGACATTTCATTAAAAAAGGTGTTTTCCTATTCCTAAATGAACACTGACATGGTAGATCATTTTAGAAGACATTTTAGTATATCCAGAATAGTATTTATGTGAGTCAGAAACATGACAAATCACTATAATAACTTACATTTATATAGCTTCCTTTCTCATGAAAGATCTCATAGTTGCTTACAAATTTTAATACTGCTTGTATCAGTGCTTTCTTCTTTTAGAACAAAAAAGCCCTACCACTTATTTACATTAAACTATTTTTGCACAGTAAGGCATCCTCTTCTGGTGAGTGTATTACTGCTTTCCTGCTACTAAAAATAATCGGTGTAATTTAACTTTCACTCATATTTCAAATGGGTAATTATAGGAAACAATGGTTGATAGGAAATATTTTCAGTTCTACAGTTTATCTACACACATGCACAGATTATGTATGTTTAAAAATCACCGGAGAGCATAGCTGCTTTCATCATAAATCACATAAAATATTAGTAGGACTTCTGTGGAATTTAACCTTATGTTTAGATGCTGTACTGAGTAGGAATGGGATTGCTCATGTGTTTAAAGTTAAGAACATGCTCAAGTGCTTTACTGAATTAGTGTTTTAAGGCTGATGCTGATCCCATTGAATTAGTGATGTTTTGCAATTGAGTTCAGTGGAAATAGGATTTGCTTTCTGCTTAGTACCCATATTACCATATATAACATTTAATGATTTCAGAGTGATTTCCATGTCCCTGTGGATTCCCTACACTCTTCACACTTAAGCTTGTTTCTCTTCCCATTGGGGTCTCATTCTGACTGCGCTGTAACGTCAAGTGTGCTGTTGCAGAGATATGTGCCTGTTTTAGATGGCTTGGTCTGTTAATTTATTCCCTGTGCTTTTCTTCTTGTCTGTCATGTGTCCCTGTGGATTAGGTCTAATGCAGGGGTCTGCAACCTGTGGCTCTGGATCTGCATGCGGCTCTTTGGCTGCCCCCTTGCGGCTCCAGGATCCGGGTCCACCCCGCCAGCAGGGGACCCAGCTCTGAGGGACCCTGTGGATGGCCTTTGCCAGGCTCTGGGCTTCCCCCTGCCACTGGTGGACCCTGAAGGAGGCCCCCACCTGGTTCTGAGCTCCCCCACCAAGGGACATTGCAGCACATGCCCTGGCCCAGCTCCCAGCTCACCCCACCAACCATCAGGAGGCTACACCCATTGTGGCTCTCAAAACACTTGGTTATTGAAGGAATTTTTGAAAATGGCTCTTCTTATCTTTCAGGTTGCCGACCCCTGGTCTAATGCATCATATGTTACCATAACATGCTGTTTGTTCTGTGGAGATTGATCCCTGTTCCAAGGTTTTGCCGAGATGCATTGCTGTAGAGTTGAACTCTGGGGTGTATGCAGTTATATTCACAAGACCAGAGTACAAATGTCTCCTGTGGTCCCCCTCCCACACATAACCAAGCAGTGGCCCCTCACAGTAGCAGCTCCAATACTCTGGGGAGTCTCGGGGGTTGGTTGCACCTAGTTCCCCAGGAGCAGGATGTGGAAATCAATTATTATATAGGACTCAACCCTCCTTCACTCCAGCTCCTGTTGTGGGCTAAGACTACCTCTCTACCTACATCTCAAGCCACACCTTACCCCCAAGGACTCTAGTCCCCTGATGCCCAATACACCTTCCCAATGAGCCAGAGTCCCCTCAGGTAACACCCTAAGCCTCATATGCACAAGGAGCTGTTAGACAGGCATTAACACTTAGCTGTGTGTTGCCATTCAGAAAATGGGGCCTTTCCAACCCAGGACTCATAACAAGGAACTGCTCTTAAACTATTCAACATGCCTGCTAAAGAGCATGCTGCTGGAATATCATTTTCGGATGATGGGTACTTAATACATCCATCAAACACTGAAATAAATGCTTATACTGCACACAGTAAGGGAAAGTAAAGTGTAGTGATAACTGGAGAGGGTTATCAACCCACAGGCAGATGGGCAAAGATGAGTATCCAAAATGTCGGACTTTTGTCTGTTTTAGCTATAAAATCCTATAAAAATTCTTTTAAAGGATTATATATTTTAGCAAAGGTCTAGTCTGGTGGAAATAAGGCTAGCTTTATTTAAGGGAAACATTTTCCAGGGATATCATCAGATCTCTTATTGCTTTTATCAGTTGTCCAATTGGTTAGGTTAATGTGAAAAATGCAGTGTTTGAGGCTCCTAGCTGGGGTCTGATAAATCTTGTCTGGCTCTGTTTCTGTCTGGGTATTGTAACAGAGATACTCACTCCTTAAAGATGGGAGGGTCTGAGAGTAGTGAACCCTGATTATTAAAGAGGCACACCTGGATTGGGTCGGGGTCTTCCTTATAAAGAGCAGCAGGCAGCTCTAGGGTTTGACTGACAGGAAAAAGAAGCTAGAGCTTTGAGTGGCCTAGAGCAGTGGTTCTCAACCACTGTGTTGGGACACATTACTGTGTCGCCACACAGTGGTAAGTGTGTCACAGAGAGCTGTTTATCTACTAATGCGAGAAGCCTGGGTATCAAAATGGAGGAACTGGAGCTACTGGTAGAAGAAGTGAAACCAGATATTATAGGGATAACTGAAACCTGCTGGAATAGTAGTCATGACTGGTGTACCAGTATTGAAGGCTATGTGCTCTTTAGGAAAGACAGATATAAAGGCAAAGGTTGGGGAACGGCATTGTATATCAATGAGGAGGTAGACTGTAGGGAAATTCAAAGTGATGGAATTAACAAGACAGAATCAATCAGGGTTGAAATCACATTGGGGGAAAAAGCTACTAGAGTTTCTCCTGGAATAGTGCTTGGGCTGTGTTATAGACCACTGGGATCTGATTTAGACATGGATAGGGACCTCTTCAAGGTCTTTAAGGAAGTTAATACTACTGGGAGACTTAATACTACTGGGAACTGTGTGATTATGGGAGACTTTAACTTCCCAGATATAGACTGGAGGACATGTGCTAGTAGTAATAAGAGGGCCCAGATTTTCCTGGATGTGATAGCTGATGAATTCCTTCTCCAAACGATTACCGAACCAACGAGAGGGAATGCCAGATTAGATTTGGTACTGGTGAGTAGCGAGGACCTCATAGAGGAACTAGTTATAGGGGACAACTTAGGTTCAAGTAACCATGAGCTAATTCAGTTCAAACTAATTGGAAGGATAAACAAAAATAAATCTGTGACCAGGATCTTTGACTTTAAAAAGGCTAACTTTAGAAAATTAAGGGAATTAGTTGGGGAAGTGGACTGGACAGAAAAACTCAGGAATGTAAAGATAAAAGGAGGCTTGGAATCACTTCAAATCGAAGTTGCAAGTTCTATCTGAAGCCTACATTCTGAGGAAGAGGAAAAAATTAATTGGCAAGAGCTGCAGACCAAGTTGGATGTGTAAGCATCTCAAAAAGGCAATTAGGAGGAAGCACAGAGCCTACAAGGAGTGGAAAAGGGGAGGAATCAGCAAGGAAAGCTACCTTTGGAGGTCAGAACATGTAGAGATAGAGTGAGAAAGGCAAAAAGTCAAGCTGAGTTGGACCTTGAGAAGGGAATTAAAACCAATAGTTTTTTTAATGAATCTGTAAACTCGGGGGTTGTACCATATGACTGGAGAATCGCTAATATAGTTCCTGTTTTCAAGAAAGGGAATAAAAATTACCTGGGTAACTACAGGCCTGTTAGTTTGACCTTGATAGCATGCAAGGTCTTGGATAAAATTTTGTAGGAGAAAGTACTTAAGGGTATAGAGGATAACGGTAACTGTGATAAAATACAACATGGTTTTACAAAAGGTAGATTGTGCCAGACCAACCTGATCTCCTTTTTTGAAAGGATAACAGATTTTTTAGATAAAGGGAATGAGGTGTACCTAATTTACTTAGATTTCAGCAAGTCGACTTAACAAGTGGCAACACTTTAAGTCGACTTAGTCCACTTTAAGTCGACCTAACTGCCCTTAGGTCAACTTAACAAAGTGGACTTATGCGTCCACACTGGGCTTAGGTCGACCTAAGGAGGCTTAACTAGACCTAATGAGTGGTACTTATTAAGTCGACTTAAGCTTTCATTAAGTCAACTTAAGGAATTTCTTAAGTCGCCTTAATGAAAGCCTAGTGTGGACGTGGCTTAATTTAAGTTGACTGAAGCCTCCTTAAGTCGACTTAAATTGCCAGTGTAGACATAGCCTATGAGTCTATGAGATGACTGGATTCATCCTGGAGGGAGTAGGCTAGATTTCCTGTAGAATTGCAATATACTGCCAAGTGTGTCATGACCCACAAAAGGTTGAGAGCCACTGTCCTAGAGGAAGAGGGCTGCATGCATACATGGGTGCACACGTGTGCAGAAGTTGTAGGGCTTAGTATGAGGTTTTGGGTTATGGAGTGTATTTTGGGGGTCCAGTGAACTGTTTTGAACTATTTTTGTTATTAAGCCTACTCAGGTGGTGCTGTTAGCCACATGACAGATTGCATCATGCTTTTAAGGTGCCTATAATGGGGCTGATAGCGGCAAATTGCCTACAAAATGATCTCTGATCCTGTTGAGATGCTCAATAAATGGTAACCTAGCTATGGGCATTTAATGTGCCTTTCCTTTCCAGGTCTGCCTGGAAATAAGTGTTTTGCTAGCCAGGAATTTGCCATTAAAATCCAGAAAACACCCCATGTCTGCCTCAGTGTGCTGACAGATTCTTTTACATCTCATCTGTGAGACATTTCTTTTCCAGTTGGTGTGCCATCTTTAGTCTTGGTACACATTGATTCACTCATTGACATTTGTCTGCTGCTGTCAACTACTATATAATTCAAGAATACATTTATTTCATTTCTCTTACTTGATTAAACGACAATGATTGAGGGGAAAAAAGCATAGAGGAAAATGCTTAAATAATTGCAAGATAGAATACAACTGAAAGCTAACATACCCAGCCTTAAGGCTCAGACTTCATTACTAAACTGCCCCCATAATGGCTTTTATATTTTACTATTGGTCCTGATAGAAAAGTAAGACATTATTATTTCATTTTAGCTGAGGTGGCTGATTAATTGATATGAATTAGATAATGCCTTGGTATCTCAAGAGTTTAATGGTCCCCATTATAGAAGAGATGAGCTTGTTGTCAGCCCATGGCATTAGCTTTTTCTGAACTGTTAGTAAAGGTCATAAAACAGCTCTTTCTTTGATTTATTTTATTAATCAAAACCATCCTTACATACAAAGGTCTTAGCAACTCATATTTGATATCTTCTATCTGATATGAATCCATTAGACCCTTAAAAGGTGTAACAGCATGAGGAATTTTTTTCTGATGCCAGTGACATTCTTTCCTGTTGTGACCTGAATTTAACCTTGGGACTTGTGGGTGGAAACACACAACTATGTCTAAAAGAGATTAAAACTATAGATGACCACTGAAGTCAACAGGACTTTGTACAAGCACCATGCTCCTCTTACATGATATAAATGGCAGAAGTCAGCCAAACTTTTTCACCACTCTAGTTAAATTAGCAAATTACATCACTTGTTATTTTCCCAGGAATACCATTAAAAATCTCAATTAACTTTAAGGGCACTTTTAAAATAAAGAACATTTTCACTAATATACAAAAAAGTGTCATACTTCCCTAAAATCACAGTGCAATTTCTAATTTAAAAAAAAGCAAGTAATTAAAAAAAACTTTTGTTCTGTGACTTAACTCCAAAGATAATTGATTAATAAGCTTGTATTTAAATAATACTGCTGAATCACAAAGTTTTTTAAAAAAAACAATGGAACAATAGCTGCAATTTTGAATTCAATAGCTGAACATTCTCAGGAAAACAAATGTACATTAAATAAGATTGTAAAAATATTAAAGAAAGGAAAGAATAATTCCTTCTGGTATATATCAAATTCATCTTCATTAAGAAAATTAAGGAATTTAAAGATTATTTTGCCTTTTATTATAAAGATATTTGGCACAAATGTCCATGGACTTTCCCTCAGCTTGAACTGAAAATTTTCATTTTACCACTTGATCAGGGACAAGATATTAAATGAAAAAATTCTGATGCAGAAATGCGGCACATATTCGGCAGCATCATTTGCAATGGAGTTTCATTGACTTCAGTCTCTACAGATGCACTGGTCTCTGCATGGAAGCAATTGTTTTGAGGCATGCATTAGGGAGAAGAACTCTTCCCCCAACTGGCTATACCCAAGGGGCTACAGAAGGCACTTAATAATCTTCAATGGCTATAGTGAGTAAATAGCATTATTCCTGTTATAAAACATGGGCTATTTTTGTTTACCTAATAAATTCTACTTGGGGCTAGTAAAAGTCATAAAGCAGTAGATCATCTAGGAAATGTCACCTAACTTATGGCTTCTATTCAAAATGTGTATGCTTGTCAAGACTGATTTATTTTAAATGTCACTTAGGGAAGGAAGGTAGGGTAACATCATCTCATGACTTTTCCTATGAGTAAACGGTGTGCCTGGTGTTCAGTACTTATTTCTTACACAGGGAGGCAGACAGGAGGGAAGGGAAACATAGGATTATTTGCAAAAAGACAAAGATAATTTCCACACTAATATACCTGGTGTAAAATGCAGTTTCAAAGTAAAATAAGTAAGCTGGCCATTTATTAAGATATTAGTTTGAAATAGAGTGGGTGCATAAAGTAAGTGGGAACTTAGTTACGAAGTGGCAAAAGTGGAAGAGCAGTTTCTCTTCAAAACATTGAACTTGCAATATATTTAGCTTTGAAATAAAGTAAGTGTTTCTGTCATGAACAAGAAAGTGCCTGTGTTCTAAGAAACGTGTATATTTCTCAGGGGCGAGTTATTACTTTGGAAGAGGCAGGGTATTTTCTTTCAGAAAAGCAAGCTTATTGATCCTGTTGAATTTGTATGTGTGATTTCTCTCTTTAATCCATTTGTCAGACCCCCCATTAATGTAGATGCTGAGCAATTTATAAAGATTGTGATGGTGTCAAGTTTTAGATTACAACTTTTCATAAATAAAGAGGGGCAAATAGTGAATTCGGAGAAAAGCCACACACAAAAAAAATAAAGATAAAGGGTTGACCTACTGTATGTGGGATAGTTTTGCTGTGTACTATACATTTAGCTTGCCCAAACAATTACTAAAATGAGATAGAGTAGCAGCCAATATATATTTCGATGAAAATGTAGAAATACTAAGGGAGAGAGTATATGCAGACCAAAGGTGGGCAAAATTCACCAGCTACTGCATCATCCTTTTCTTCTTTCTTAAAAGAAAATCAAACCAAAGAAATTTAATGCAAAGTAACTGCAAGAAAATCTAGAAACTTACTCAGTACTTATTCATGCTTATACATATTGCTATTTAATTTCATTGTAACTTCAGTGGTAATTTTACCTAAGTGAATTCTGAGAGAGGATTGGAAAATGTGACTGTCAGCATAGGGCAACAGTATGGTTATGATTTAAAAATTAAAAATTATATAAATTATTCAGTCCAACCTGTGTATCAACAATACTCAATCCCATTAGAGTCAGCAGGATCATGGCCATGTCTACTCTGGCAATTTAAGTCGATTTAAGGAGGCTTAAGTCGACTTAAATTAAGCCACGTCCACACTAGGCTTTCATTAAGTCGACTTAAGAAATTCCTTAAGTTGACTTAATGAAAGCTTAAGTCGACTTTGTTACTACCACTCATTAAGTCGACTTAACCCTTAACTCAACTCCTTAAGTTGACTTAAGGACAGTGTGGACATGGAATAACCCTTAAGTTGACTTTATTAAGTCGACTTAAGGGTGGTTAGGTCAACTTAACAAAGTGCACTAAGTTGACTTAAAGCTAAGTCAACTTAGTCCACTTTAAGTCAACTTTAATAAGGTCAACTTTAAGTCAACTTAAAGTCGACCCTATTAAAGTCAACTGAACAAAGTCAGCGTAACTTTTCTAGTGTAGACATAGCCATGCAATGTATACTTTAGTCCAGAATTTGGTCCCGTTTGTGGTCCCACTGAGACCATAAATCAGCGAGGATGAGTATACATATTTCAGCATAAATTTGACATCACCATGTATTATATAGATAGTAATATGAAGTTATGGCTTGAAAAAGAAGACATTTTCTCTAAACTACCATAACAGTAGGAATGATAACTTCTGGTTTTCTGACTCTGCATTTCAGTTCCAATGATAATATTGTACAAACGTAGCTCTTAAACTCTGAATGTTGGTATAGGGCACCTAAGGCCTATTTTTGCTGTATAAGGAATACATACTATAAACACTTGCCCATGATTTTATTACTGTTATTGATGTGTTTATAAATGCTTCATCTACCATTGTTAAAAGTGAACACTGTCTCATTCCCATAATCTTCTGATCCTATACCACTGGAGACCATGAGAATTTGCCTATGGACTTCAATGAGAGCAGGATGATGCACCAAAGTGGCTTTTTCTTCATTCCGTAACACTAATGGTCGGAATTTCTCTGACTAAGTGGGTGTGGCCAGCCAAAGAACATGCATTATTGTACCTCTTAGTCTAATTTATATAGTGAAATTACTCATGGCCTTAATATATTAGCACTAATAGGCCTTGAAACCTCAAGGCCTCATCTGTTACTCAGTCCTGAATCATTCGATGTTTGACTGAAATTAGAGTCTGCTATATCAGCTCTTGAGCTCACTTTCTCCTGAATATCTATGCCTCAAGTTAGCACTTGATGTAGTTCTCTGTGGCAACAAGTCAAAGGATAGTATGAACAGAGAAGTCTGCAGGGGAGGAAAAAACTATTGAGCTGGTAATTTTAACCTGTTCACATATAGCCCATATTTTCTTGAATCTCAGTTTATAAATAGATTTTGAGGCAACAAGAGACAATTATAATCTAGTCTGACTTCTGTACAGCACAGGACATAGAACGTCCCCAAAATTTCTACAGCATAACTTTCAGGAAAAACATCCAATCATGATTTTTAAAACAGTCACTACTAGAGAAACCACTATGACCCTTGGTAAGCTGTTTGTCACCATTAAAATATATGACTTGTTTCCCGTTTAAATTTGTATAACTTCAACTTTTAGCCATTAGATCATGTCACTCCTTTCTCTATTAGATTGAAGAACCCACTGTTAAACATATATGTTCTCCATATTGGTGCCTATGGATTGTAATCAACTCATCCCATATCTTCTCTTTACTAAGCTAAATAGATTGAACTCCCTGAGTTAACCACTATGAGGCATATTTACTAATCCTTTAATCATTCTTCTGGTTCTACTTTGAAACTTCTCCTCTTTATCAACATCTTTCTTGAATTGTGAGCAACACAACTGGTTACAGTATTCCAACATCAGTGCCAAATAGAGAGGTAAAATAACTTCTCTATTCCTACATGAGATGTCCCTGTTTATGCATCCCAGGAATGCACTAGGTTTTTTTGTCCACAGCATGAAACTGGGAGCTTATGTTCAGTTGATCATCCACCAAGACCTCCAAATCTCTTTGAGAGTCACAGCTTCCCAGGATAGCATACCTTGTGACAGAATACACCCCTGTGTCCACTATTGTAGTAATCTTTGCACAAAATGTGCCTTTTGAGGTATTTGAAAACTCATAATTTGTTGGTCATTATTGTCTTGGTGAACTCTGTGGCAACATTATCTGTAAAATTAGTAACACCGTAGGATGGAATCTTATCTTAAAATCTGAGAATAGAGAAAACCAATTCCTCGCACTAAGGGTAAGCTGACGCCTCTGCCAGGTGTTAACAAAACCAATGGACTATTTCCAATGACCATTCTTTGTCAAGAAAAGGAGCATAGGTGAAAAATCTACATTGCCTGTCACCATGCTCCGTGCTGGAGGAAGAGGACTATAAAGAAAGGGAGATCACGCCAAAGTACCACCCTCTCTTTTTCTCCATGCATTCACTGCACAGGAAGGAACAAAAGAAGGAGCCACTAACCAGAATACAGGAAAAGAAATTTGTCTAGTACAACTTGGACCATACAGTGAGAGGCACTTTTGCTGTGAATTTAGCATAAATTGAGCTAGCGCCTAACTTAAAGTATCTTTATTTTTTCTTGTCACCATTTGTCTTATTAAGTATATTCACTTAAAATCTATTTCTTGGTAGTTAATAGATTTGTTTTGTTGTTGTATCTAATCCAGTGTATTTGAACTGAAGTGTTTAGGGAATTTCCATCTGGAGTAACATCTCCATCTGAAGTAACAAGGTATGTGCACATCTTTTCTATTAATGAAATGACAGACTTTATATAACTTTATTTTCCAGAAGAGGGCTGGGCATCACAGGACATTCCTTGTGGGAAATGTGGGGCTGGAAATGCAGTGGAGTCTAAATGTGACAGGCAGGCTGCAGGTGTACACAAAAGTAAGTAGGAGTGACTCACATGCTGGAGTCAATTTTTAAGCAGCCCTGACTGGAGGCTGCAGCAACAAAGCCTTGTAAAGGGCACCCTAGGTTATAGGGCAGGGGGTGACACAGCTATTCTCATTTTGTCTGTATGCTGGGTATGTCATACTCCCTCTTCATAAGTATGGCGCATGTGCTTTGCTACCAGATGTATACATCTTTATCTAGGTGTATTAAAATGCATGTTGTTGGCTTGCACCCAGTTGAGTAAGGGCTAGATGAGGAGATACTTCAGTCATTTGTGAGGGGATTTTGATATCCTTTCAAGACCTCTGTGTCCTATCACAATATGTGGTTTTGGGTCACTTGTGGCCCTATGGGTGCATCTACACTTACAAATTAAGTTGATTTAAGCTTGCTTAAGTCGACTTAATTTAATCTGCGTCCACACTACACTTTCCTTAAATCAACTTAAGCTGCTGCTTATGTCGACTTAAGGAAATTTAAAGCCGACTTTATTAAACCTGGTTTAAAGTCGACTTTACTGGCTAAGTCGACTTTATAAAGTCGACTTAGCCAGTGTGGACGCAGATTAGCCCTAAATCGTCTTAGTCAATTTAAGGGCTCCAGGGTTCCCCCACTGCTCTCCCTGCAAGGGTGTCAGGCACAGTCAGAGCCTGGGTTGCCCCCCCTCAGGCAGGACATAGCCCTGCCCACCCCGCTCCTATGTCCTGCCAGTGTCCCTGTCCTGCTCAGCCCCCATTGTACCCAAGTACAATGGGGCAAATGCTGAGCCCCCTGGCACTTGGCAAGGGGTGCCCACCCTGACACCATGGATCAGTCCCAGGTTCACCTAGCCCCTAGAAGTTGACTTAGGCATCCAGTGTGGATGCTCTAAATCAATTTGGCAAGGTCCCCTTGAAGTCAACTTAATTTTTGAGTGTGGACTTAGCAAAGTCGACTTATTTGGCCAAGTGTATACATAGCCTATATGAGGTACAGTTATGTGAATGAAACTGGCCAATCACTGTGCTCTCAAAGTCCCATGGAAAAATGACAAACTCTATATCATGTGTGGTTGAATACTTTTTTATAAAACAATTTCTGCACATGTGATTTTATTCCTTGTCCTCAAAGGAAATGGGCACAACACATTCAAAAGATGAGCCTGGCAATTTAAATTCATAACTCTGCTGCACACACAAACCAGTGTTTAAATCCATGGTTTTTAAGCCCCTTACAAGATCTTGTAACATATCCTTAGTTGGCAACAGGGTATGGCCACACTGAAAATGTTACAGTAACACAGATACAGAGCTGCAACTATGCCACTTTAGTGGTTTCAGTGTATATACTAACTATGCCAACAGCTGGGTTTCTCCCATTGCTGTAGCTAATACACCTCTCAAAAAATCCTTCCATTAAAATAGCATTGCCTACACTGGGCGTTTGGATGGTCTAGCTCCGTCTCTCAGGAACGTGGATTTTTCACACTCCTAAGATTTAATATCCAATTTAAGTTCTCCATATAGGCCAGCTATCATTGTCCTCTGACTGCAGAGGTGTTTAAGTGTGCACTTCATTGTAAGCAGTCTCTTAGCACATCTGTGAACCTTAAAGTGAATCTGTGAATACTTAAATAGAAGGTAGGACAAATTGTTAGCTTAAACCCATCCTGATTCCTCCTCCAGGCCTGAAGAATGCCAAAGCTCAAAATCTTCTCCCTGCCACTAACAAGTTGAGGCAATAAAAAATCATTGTGTCATCTACCTTGTATCTCTCATCCAGCTACACCAATCCTTGAAGCCTAAGGCTATGTCTACACTGGGAAGTTAGTTCGAATTAAGGAAGCTTAATTCGAACTAACTTAAGCCACGGCTACACTAGGCTTTCATTAGTTCAAATTAAGAGCTTCCTTAATTTGAACTAATAAATTTGAATATGTTATTCGAACTAAGGGTTAATTCGAACTAGTTAGTTCGAATTAACCAATGTGGCCGTGTTAGTTCAAACTAATTGCTTAGTTTGAACTAACCGGCCCATTGAACTCAATGCAATTCGCTAATTCGAACTAAGCAAGTGCCATGAATGGCACTTGCTTAAATTTTGCTAGTTCGAATTAAGTTAATTTGAACTAACTTTAGTAAGTGTAGACATAGGTAAGAGAAAGATAATATTCCCTTGTCCAGGAGAGCCTGTTAAGAGCTGGTGGCCTCTGTAGTTGCTAGATAACATCATAACTATACTGTCAGCCATAGATGCCATATTTCAACAACGGTAACTGAGATGGCTTTATAGAACCCATATGGATATAACATGGGAAAACAGAATCAACAATCACACCAAGAAACCTAAAATTAAATTAAAAATATCCCTTATATAAAGTGTTATTAAAAGCAATACTGTACATGCACATTTCAACAGGACATAAACACACAAGTGCTAGGCAAATTAGCTGCAATATGTCTTAATTAACATCTGTACTACCCCACACATAACTTAGTTCTAAAGAATGTTCTTAATTAAACAACTTCCTAAGTACATAAGAAAACACTAGTCACTGCACCCTCAGAATAGATGTATGATTATTTTATTGGTAGACTCACCATTTCTCTCCCTTTCTACTGTATAGCTCAGGGGTCTGCAACCTTTGCCAGCCCCTGTGCCAGCCCTGCCCATCGCACGTTTAGCAGGTGCTGGGGTGGAGCCAAAAGGGGGTGGGACCAGGCTTCCAGTGCCCTGCCAGCCAGGACCTGGGCCGGCATCCCCCAGCAGGTGGCTTCCCCATCCACAGGGCGGCCCGGGGCTTAGGGCTCCTGCTGGACGGCAGGAGCAGAGTGGGTCATGTCGCCCCTCCCCGGCCAGCTGAGAACTGCGCCGCTGCGACAGAGCTGGCCCCGGCCATGGCCGGCAGGAGGGCGGGGAGGCTTGGCTCACCCGGAGCTGCTGCTGCTCGCGGAAGCCAAGAACCAGAGGCTGCCCACCGGAAGCAGCGGCTCCGGCCATGGCCAGGGCCGGTTCTGCCCTGCCGGCAGTGGTGCGGCTTGGGGCGGGTGGGGCGATGCAACCCGCTCTGCTCCCCTCCACTCCCCTCCTGCCGTCCAGCAGGGGGTGAGGCCAGCAGGGGCCCTCAGCCGTGTGGCCGGCTGGGGAGCCTGAGTGGCGGCCACGTGCCGCTCAGGCTCGGCCTGCGTGCCAAGTGTGGCACGCGTGCAGGGTGTTGCCGACCCCTGGTATGGCTGTATCATCACAGTAGACATTGAAGGTGGAGCAGATTCTTCAGAAATGATCTGTTTTGAGCCAGAGTGTGAAAAACTAAGTTCTTAATATTTTTAATAATATATACTTAGAGCACTCTTTTCTTTTTAGTATTGTTGTTTTTTAATAGTGAAAAAGAACATTTTTATTTTAGGAGTCAGAGAAAACTAATAGGGATCAGCTGATCTAGATTATAACAAATAGGAAGGAACTGGGTGAGAATTTGAAAGCTGAAGGCAGCTTGGGTGAAAGTAATCATGAAATTGTAGAGTTCATGATCCTAGGGAATGGGAAGGAAAAACCAGAACAATAAAAATACTGGATTTCAAGAAGGCAGATTTTAGCCATCTGATGGAGTGGTAGGTAAGATCCCATGGAAAGCAAATCTAAGGGGAAAAGCAGTTCAATAGTTGGTGGTTCTTCAAAGAGTCATTATTAAGGGCACAAGACCAAACTATTCAACTGTGTAAGAAATATAGTAAGTATAGCAAGAAACCACCTTGGCTTAACTAGATGATCTTCAATTATATGACAAAAAAACAAAAACAAACAAACAAAAGAGTCCTACAAAAAGTGGAAAGTGTCTGTGTGTGAGCAGTACCAGAAGTGGTCGTTCTCAAAGCAAATCAGTCCAAAAGGCACCCTAAATTGGAAATGTAAGGGGACACAGCTGTTCCGGAGTCCAGATTGTACCCTGAGGAATTTCACACTTGCCCAATATTAATATTACACTTAATCTAACACAATAAATCAGACAAGTTGTTTCACAAATGCAATACAAAAGCAGCTAGTCCTAGTGAGTAAAGTACGGCCCAAACTGTTATATTCTTAAATTGATGGAACCTCAGAAAAGCATATTTATGAACTGCTGCTTACATATCCCCTCTACTTCTACAGAATGCCAGTTTACACTTCAATTCACAAACAAGCACAATGAAAACGGTAATATCGCCCTTTCTGCTTGCTTCCAGTGTGGGCTGAATACTAATGTTATAATACAATCAAACAAGGTGAAATAGCTGTTCTGAAAACCCTCAGAAGCATGTGTTGCTGTTACCTTGACAGAACTAAAGATCAGTCTTACTAGTAATTTCCACACACCTTTCCTTACACGGAATCTATCTTCTACAAAAACCAAAAGAAAACGAAAAACAACCCTGGAAAAATGTTTCCTTTCATTTGCATGGAAGTTGTGAAGAAAAATTGCTTTCTTTTCCTCCAGTGCAGCATTTTCTGGAAGTTCAAATCTTAATTTGCATCTTTTGTTTGTAAGTGGGTTCTTTTCTTGATTTAAAAATATAATGATATCTTCTGCTCTCAGTCAGATTCATGCAGTGCTATGTAAACCAGAGGCAGTGGTCCGATTTGCACTGGGGCACACTGATTAGCTAGCTCTTGAAAATGTCTGCTGTCTAATTTGAATAGATGTGTGCATTAAGTGACTTTGGTATCAGGCATTGGCTCTGCAGCTATATGATGGCTTTGCCACAAAGGTAAGTTGCCACAAAGTCCCACTTTGTCAGACACTTGAAGATGGAGAACTTACAGAATGGTAGGAAAATAAATACAGGGAAGTGTAAGTCATAGGATCAGGACACTTCCCTGCTTTTATTTTCCTCCTGTTCTGTAAATTTTCCGTCTTCAAGCATTTGACGAAGTGGGATTTTCTCCCCTGAAAGCTCATGCAATAAATAAATTTGTTAGTCTTTAAAAGTGCTGTCAGACTCCTTGTTTGTTTTGCTGAAATACACTGACATGGCTCCCCCTTTCGAAAGAGGTATAATGTGCTCCTTATTGTCCCTTAGGGGAAGGTCAGATGTTGTTTTCACTTTTGTCCCTGGGGAATTTTGTAGAGGAAGGAAGAAAAGCTCTATGGCAGAGAGCCACCAAAACAGTAACACTCAGATGCTCCTGGCATCCCTGCCCCCGCCCAGGTTAGCATCGATGTTTTGACAATTCTCACTGCTGGTGGGCACCTCGTTGATAGAGATACTGCAGCTGCCTTCCACCTCTGTAACCTCTCCTAGCAGACACTCTGAAATGAGTAAGAGTCCTCCCCCTGCCTAGAGCTGGCCAGGAATTTTCGGATAAATGTTGTCATCAGAAAATGTTAATTTGTGAAAACCAAAATTCTTTGTAGGAAAGAGTAGGTTTTGATCAATCTCCAATTCAAATATTTGGTTAAAAAATATTTTGAACTTGTCAGAACATGCCCTCTTGATATTGTTGACACAAGATCATTTGGTTTTTGGTTCAAAATGACCTCATTTCACTATTGTAAGTAGTTTATATTAAAATAAATTTTGAAAGGTTAAAATTGAAATTAAACGCTTCAGAATTACAAGAATGAAATGCTGTGACCCAATCTGAACTTTTTCTCCAATTATCAATTCATGAAAATTTGAGGTTTTGATCTTCTGTCTCAATTACCACGGGATGATTTAAAAAAAAAACAAAACTAAACTAAACCGTTCTAAACTCAGCACTTTGCTATGCTTCAGTCCCTGGATAACTTGCATATAGCCCCCCTTTCCACTGCATTTCATAGATTTTAAGGTCAGAAGGGTAGATATAATTATCTAGTCTGACCTGCTGAACAATTCAGGCCACAGAACCTCCCACCCAATCCTGCAGTAGACCCCTAATCTACGATTGAGTCACTGAAGTTCCCAAATCATGGTTTAAAGACTCTAAAGAACAGAGAATCCACCAGCAATCGAGTCATGCCCCATGCTACCGAGGAAGGCAAAAAAACTAAACAAACCAAAAACCAAACCCCAGAGCCTTTGCCAATCTGCCCTGAAGGAATATTCTTTTCTGACCCCAATATGGTGATTAGTTAAACCCTTAACATGTGGGCAAAACTCACCAACCAGACACCCAAAAAAGAATTCTCTATACTAACTCAGAATCAGAGCCGGATTAACTGGCCTGGGGGCCCTGGGCTGCTTCCCATCACAGGGTCCCTCCCCCCAGCACAGGGGGCCAAAGGGTGCTCCCACCCTTTTCCCGCTCCGGCCAGTCTGCCCCCTTTGGCTCCAGGGCCCTGCCTCCCCGCAGAACTGGCAGAGCAGAAGCAGTTTCAGCACTCAGCGAGGCAAGAGGGACGGGGTGGATTGGGGTTTTAGGGCCCTCTTTTTGGACGGGGCCCAAGGCTTCAACCCCTGTAGCCCCTGTGATAATCCGGCCCTGCTCAGAATGTACGTTGGTGCCCAGCACATGTTGCAAACTGCATGCACTTCTACATGCAACCATAATAAATCATTCCTTCTCCACAAAATGGGTCTACTTTTGGAGTGAAATACTAATCAACACAAATAAAGAAGACAAAATAGGGTCCCTGATGAAAGTAGTTTAACAAAAAAAAAAAAAAATTACATTCAAAATCTAGTGTACATCCAACTGTCAACCCCTGTTCCAGTTTTCACTGGGAACACTCCAAGATAACTTGTCAATGAGGGCTCTTTCCCCGATAAAATTCTAGCTTTGCTGGAAAACTGTTAAAACATTTCAACAATTTTTCTCATATGGAAGTGTTTTTCTTTTTTAAAAAACAAACAAACAAACAAGCAACATTTTTCCAGCTGAACTGGTTTTACTCCAGTTTTAAAGTAGAGGGAGGAGGAATATCTGAGCAGAGACCAAGCTCAGAAAATCATGTAATTTTCTAAAACTACTGCTTAGCGGGATGAGTGAGTGAATGGAAATACTCATTTAAATTAACTATAGTCACTGCTTCCTCTGTAATAAACCCAAGCTCGCAAATTGCCTAAGTCACTTGCAAATTTTGTCAGCTTCCTTAGAGCTCATCTGTACAATAATACCATAAAAATTCCAGTTAGAAAAAAATCATTATTAAATAGCAAAATAGAGAAAAGATTATAAACTGAATCAAGTTCTCTCTCAAATCTAATTCTGGTTATTACAATTATAAGTATGTAAAATAGAATTAAAACACAGAACTCATAATAAACGCTAAGAGCTTTGTACAACAAATAAGAATGTCTATTGTATAGCACCATATCAAGTAATGTACCAATAACTGAAATATATTACCATTCAAAATTGTATAAATGTCAATAATTACTCTGAGAAGTGTAGACATATCTGGTGGGGTGGGGGAAGAAGGTTTCCAAGCATTCCCTAAAATGGAAATCTGTATAAGATACCCTCTGAAAATGATGAATTCCAAGATGATAGACAATTTAAGGAGGAGGAAAGTAATTATCCCAAGAGAAATAGGTTGAAATTTATTGGAAATTTTCTGCAGCTTTTAAGAGAAAAAGGAATCCTAGCTGGTTTTGAAATAATTAGGAATTTATCAATGAGAAGTGATGTTACCAGAAGAATAACCAAGCAAAGAATTTTTGGAAATTAAGGTTCCAATTTGTCAGACCTAAGGCTTCCATTCAAATGTTTGAATGACAAAGAGCTCTTTATGCAAGCACAATTAACAAGCCTTAGCGGCTTACCATTTCAGTTATGAATTTTTTTTTTTAAAGCATACGTGTTTTAACTATGAAAAACAATGTACTTGTTGAGATGGTTACGGTTGGTAACAAATAGTGAAAGCTCAATTCTGTGCTGTTTAGCTGATAAATGAATAGCTTTACATCATCTTTAGCTTATGTAGGGCTGCCACCATAGGAGATGTCTACACCGCATCTGAAAGTGTAATTTCCAGCTTGGGAAGATGTACGTATACTAACTTTGCTGAAACAAGTGCACTAGAAAGAGCAGCGTATCCATGGTGTACCAGTGTAGTCTCATAAGTACAATCCCATCCAAGATCCTAAGTATGTACTCAGGCAACTAACCCATCCCACCACGTGTGTCACTGCAGCTGCACTGCTATTTCTAGTGCGCTAGCCTGATCAAAACTAGTGCATGTACATCTATTTCCACTAGCGATATACTCTTGAACAGTATTGTGATATTCTCAGCCATATTGAATGTTAGTTTACGCCATGAATTGTCCCACTGAATTCAGTAGATCTACTTCTGGAGGAAGGGTGTGAGTAAACTCATCACCATCTGGCCTTTGCAGTCCAGGCTTGCTGCCACGGGATTCAAAGCTTAAATTCCCTTTGACTTCAGTAATGTAGGTTTGGATTCACTGATCTCAAGTCTTCATCCTTATGTTTATGCATCTCCTCTTTAAATCAGTGGAAATGTAAGTTACTGGGAGTTTCGTATGTAGAAAGAATGCAGGATAGAGACAGTAAAAATTGTCTGGTAAGCAGTAATGGAGCCATTTAAGGAAACATAGTATAAAGTTGTTTGTCATTTGCTCATCATTTTACTGTTTGCAGCGACTTCTGACAGCACCACACTATAGTAGCTGGAAGATTATATTAATGTGGCTACTATTAACACTTCTAGAAAGAGGACAACTTTTTATATTCTTATTGTAGAAATAGAAAAATAGGAATAGAGAGATAAAGGGCAACATTTTCAAACATGGAGACCTAAAGTTAGCCTTGTAATCCATATTTAATATGGACCTAGTTATGTGACCTGATTTTTCAGTGGTGCAGGAAAGAACCTACAATTCCCACTGGCTTTAATTGAAGTTGTAGGTGCTCACAACCTGTGAAAGTCAAGCCATTGAGGTGCATGGTAATCGTTAGTTCGTTCAGAACTCCAGCTGGTAAACAACGTGAAAATCAAGATGATCATTTCCATATCTTTAAATAAGGAACAGAATAGAAACTTTCCCACAACCTTTCTTTCCCCCCTGGAATATTACAAGCGCACATTTTAATAAATAACTATTTTTGTCAGTTTCTTTTCTCCCACTTCAGCACTACTTCTTCCTGGTTATTGCTACTTTTGTATTGTATTCTGTCTACAGACACTGTTCCACCTTCTTTGTGCTGGATTTATTCCACAGTAGGAGTTGGGGAATGCAGGCAGGAAGGCAGATTTGCTGTTAATATGAAGAGATAGAGTAACTGTCAAGATATTTTACGTGTCTTATTATGTGTAGAAACTTTTCAAATCTTCCCAAGATCATATGACACTGACTGAATTACTTTTGTCCTCCATTAATCCTGAAATGTGCAGAAATCAGAAACGTGTCCAGTTTATTGGTTTCACGTGGTAGAAAGAACCAGTAGAACCCTTAAGATAACTTGGAATTTATAGACCACTTTGCAACACATTTGAATCAGAGATTGTACATTTATTCCAGGATGGAACTTCTAAAAAGCACTCAGGCTATACATAGCATAGAGGACACGGCTCCCCGTGAGGTAAGCCTATTACATATTTTTTCCTGAAATTATCCTTCACTAATCAGTATGACGCCTCGTCTAAACTGCAGAATTTTGTCGATGCAAGTTACACCGATGATGAAAAAGTGCTTATAATTATATGCTTTGTGTATGTTCTAACAATACTCCTTCCCTCAGTGTAGTTCATCCACGGTTGGTGCTCTAGCACTGTCAATGAGAGCAATGCGCTGTCGGTAGCTAACCCACTGTGCAATTCACCATAGTCTGCAGATTGGAGTTGTGGGAAGGTGGAGTGGATCCCAGCTCATCATGGATGTAGGGTCATTATTCAGTTTTCTCCATCCCATCATTCCATGGGTTTCTGACTGTATTTTATAGCACTTTTCTAATGCCCCTGTTTATTGTGTGTCTGCCATCTCTGCCTGAAAGGATGTATTCTGCACTGCCTTCCACTTTCGTGGTCATTGTTATGAACACATTGTAGATGATCATGCAGTAATATAGCATGAGCTCTCAACTTCAACAGAAATCAGAGGTGCCTAACCTGCTGTTTGCCATGGAAAGAACCAACACCAGATTACTTTTGGCATTGACGGAGGAGCCGCACTTAGGAAACAAACCCTGAATGCTGGGATCACATCATAATGCAGAAGAGTACTGGCATGAAGAGTAATGAGTGGAGAATTTTCAGATGTGGAAAGCCATCTTCCTCAAACTGTTTATGGAGATCACCCTAATACTGAGGCACAGGGACACCAAAATAAAAGTTGCCTCTAGCCTGGGGAGCATGTGGTGATACCAGTGTGGAAGCTGGCAACCCCACACTGCTATCACTTGCTTGTGAATTAGTTTGCAGTCGAAGTCCACCATTGGGGCTGAATTAACACAAATGTACAGGGCCATCCACTGCATTCTGCTGCAAAGGACTGTGACTCTTGGAAATTGCATGAACTAGTGCATGGCTGTGAGGCAGTGGGATTCTGTAACTGTGATGTGGTGGTAGATGCCATGGATATCCCAATTTTGTAGCTGGACCATCTTGGGACAGAATGCATCAATAGAAAAGAGTACATCTCTAAGATACTCCAGGCACTTGTGGATTATCCTGGATGTTTCACTGATATCAATGCAAGGTGATCAGGAAAGGTGCATGGTGCATGCATCTTCAGGACCACTGGCTTGTACAGAAAGCTGCAAGAAGGGACTTTCCAGATCAGAAGATTCCAGTGGGGGATGTTGAAATGTGAGTAGTGATCCTGGGAGACTCAGTATACCCCTTACACCCATGGGTCATGCAGCTTTATATGGGAAACTTGACCACAGCAAGGAAGGCTTCAACAATAGACAAAGCAGCTGTAGAATTACCGTAGAAATGTGCATTTGGCAGATTAAAAGCACAGTGGAGCTGTCTTTTTATGGCAGGTTAGAACTAAATGAGGAAAAAATTCCCATAGTCATAATAGACTGCTGTACACTACATAATATTCGTGAGGCTGAGGCTGAAAAGTTTCCCTTGGTATGGACAGGGAGTGGATTGCCTGGTGGCTGATTTTGAGAAGCCAGATACCATGGTTATTAGAGAGGCACAGCATGGGGCTATTCAAATCAGGGAGGGCTTGAGGCTCCATTTTGACAATGAGCACCAGTAATGTGTCTTTGCATACAACATTCTGCCAGGCTTTGTCAATTTGCCAGCTTACACGAACATTTCAATGATTCCTGCCCATGTTTTACAGTTTGCAAATGATCCAATTGCCAGTGTGCTTTTGAAACCCATGGAACCCATGAAAACTGTTTCTTCCTTCCAATCAGAGAATCACATCTTAAAACAAATCCATTTTCATTGTAATAAGTGGAACATAAGCACATGATCAAAGTTAAATGCATGCTTAAGTAACTTGCTGAGTCTTCAATTATTACTTAAATTATAAATTTGGAGCCTCAATCTTTCCTTTAAATCAAAAAGAAAGGTATGTTCTATACTAGGGCTATGTCTACACTAGCAATTTAGGTTGACTTAAGGAGGCTTAAGTCGACCTAAATTACTCCCTGTCTACACCAGACTTTCATTAAGTCGACTTAAGAAATTCCTTCAGTCGACTTAATAAGAACCACCCATTAGGTCGACTTAAGTCGACTTAAGGACAATGTGGACGTGGAGTAACACTTAAGTTGACTTTATTAAGTCAACTTAAGAGTGATTAGGTCGACTTAACTTTAAGTCGACTTAGTCCACTTTGTTAAGTCGACTTAAAGTCGACCTTATTAAGTTGACTTAACAAAGTCGATCTAACTTTTTCGAGTATAGACATAGCCTAGGATTTTACATTGGTATAGCTACTTTTCTCAGGATATGGAAAATCCAGTCTTTTGAGACCCCCAGTTCTTCCATTGACCTAGGTACTGTGTCTCAGGGAGGTGGATTACCTACATCTACAGGAGAATGTGCTGCTCTAGCTAAATCCAAAGGTTCCTTATCTCTTTTTTCTTTTCTTTTTCAGTTCTGATTCCCATTTCCTTTTTCATTCCAAGTACTAAGGTCAATAAAATCTAACCTAATGCCTTAATCACGTCTAATAATCCTCTGTATTTCTGTATAGTTCCAGGGTGTTTTAGTTTGGGTTTTGCTCAGTTTACCTGTGTTCTTCCTCATGTTAGCTGGGTGCTTAATAATAAATTCAAAAGTATACTATTCTGAACTTTATATTGTTTGTTTTCTTGTATGCAATTTTTTTGGTACTATACTTGAAGCATGTCTATACTGCAATGTTAACTCAATGAAAGGGAGCTTATCTCCAGCCAACTCGGTAAGCATACGTACTAGTGTTCCTCCCACCACAGTAACTTGCATGCTACACTGACCTAATGTATTTTAAAAACTGTTAGTTTGAATTATGTTGAGTAGCAGCTAGTACCAGTGATTTCAGTGGGACTACTTCTAGAATAAGAGGCTATTCAGCTTGAATAAAAAGAACAGAATCAGGCCCATGTTATTTTGTATTTCATAGTGGCCCCTTGTTCTACTGAAACAGATTGCAAATATTTTGTTTGGCATGACTTTCCTTGCAGTTTTCACAATACTGGCATCAATACCCATAGAATGACAGTACATTGTAAAAGCTAATTTTTGCAACAAAACATCTCTTAACCTTTGTTTGCCAATACCGCAGTACTTGTGATGCTGCGACGCCGTCTATGTTTCAAACAATCATGTTCAATTTTGTATTTTTCTGTAGGTCAATAAAAGCTGGAATAATTTTCAGATCTTGTCTAGGCAGAATGCAAGTTCCAACTTTAAAAAAGACAGTGTTATAGGAAAGGGACCTGATACATACACTAGAGGGAATCAATTCATTTTTTAAAAATATATAAGCGAATATGTACATAAGTGTATACTATTACTAACTGAAAAGGCAGAAAATAATTATTCAATCTGCAAGGACTCCATTGTAAATGCAAATGACATGCACAGTAGCAAACTTTTTCAAATACATGGGTCCCTTTTAATTCATTCCAGAATCATTTTGTTTTAATTTCTTGCCAGATTACTTGGGTCATATAAACTTCACTTTAAAAATAAGACTAAAATGAAACTTAGAATATAAGAACAGTAAGAAAGATGCTTTTGAAAACCTGCCCTGGGGCATATTTGAAAGATTACCCAATGATGTTAGTTAAAATGTGTAGTGTCGGTATGAAAACCATCTATTAAGATTTAAAGACGTGTACTTACAATTGAGAAATAACTGCTTGATTTATAGTTGTTCGCTACTCTTTCTATCAAAATACAGAATACAAGATGATTTATCACCGAAGGTCAGATTCTGATAACCTTAATCATATTTAGTCCACTTGACTTCAGTGGAACTACTTATGGAGGAAGGAATTATTCAACCTGAGCAAAGATATCAGAATTTGGACAAGAATAACTTAAGTGAACGTAAACCTGTAATTTAGGGTGGAATTTTCAAAGAATTCACAAGTGATTAGGACCAGAAGTTCCATTGACGTGAAATATGGTTTGTGCTCGTAAGTCTCATTAGCACTCTATGAAAATCCCACTGTCTAAAAAAATAATGCAGTAAAGCCTCATGATCCTGGACATGTTTTGCTAAGTACTAACTTGTTACAGTGGTAAAAGTAGTTTCTGTCTCACGAAACTTAGAACCTAAGACAAGCAATTGTGATATATCAAGGGCGGAGGGCAGTAAGAAATTTATCTTTTTTTGGAAACTGGGGAAGTGGGCGGGCACAAGCCATGAGGTTAAAATAACAAGGAAGGAATATGATCTTATTATATTCCTTACTTGCACTTCAAAAACACTTTAAGAATAAAGTGCCATAGCTAACAATAAAATACTGACACTGCTGAATTTACAAATATATCTCATTATTAGTATACACATGTTCGGTGAAATCATCAGATTGGTCTAGCATTGCTGACCAGGCATTAGTCAGCCACTGTTTTCTCATCAGGTTTGTGTACGCTAGTGCTAACGTTTTTGGATAGGGTGTTTTCTGTTGAAACATGTTGGCAGCACTGTTTTTCTTTAACAACCTTATCTCAAATATTCTTTTTCAGAAGAAGCATATTCAGAAGAATATTGATACAAATTCAAATGTGAAGATGTTATATGCTTTGTATTAGAGAGATGAGGTGGATAACATCTTTTTTAGACCAGTTTCTGTTGGGGTGAGAGATAAGGTTTTAGGCTTAGGCAGAGGTCTTCTTATCTAAAAAGCGCTCTCTCTCTCTCTCTCTCGCACACACACACACACACTCTCAAATAGAAGCTGGCCCAATAAAAGATATTAACTCATCCATCTCGTCTCCCCAATACCCCATGCTTCACATGGCTACAACTATGCTGCGTACAACATATGCTTTGTATGACAGGACCATATGGTGAGTTAGATATGTTTAATGTGGTATAATTTTTGGTTAGAGGTACACAAACAGACTATCCTCTGGGAAAATTCTAGAAAACTCTGAGGCATGTAAATTTCAGTCACTAAGACTGCACTAGATTTTCTGTCTTTTGTTCTGGAGATCTAAAGCATTTATTGTGAAGCTGTGCACTTGGCATTCATATTGTGGTGACTGATAAATGCATCGTTTAAGCAGATGTACTATAATTTTTCTATAATTAAAACGAATAGAAGAAAAGTCAGTCAAGGCTAACTTTAACACCTGAGATTTTAAATTAATATTGACTCATTGTATTTCAGAAAGGCTGATGTTAGCCTGCTGTACGACAGCAGTTCTGTCTGCCAGTTTATATATTTAAAGGGGAACAGCATAAAGAAGAGTTTCAGATTATATACAGACCAACTATGTGGACAGACTGGCCTGTAATCCTGGCTGTTTACCTCAGCCGCTGGTCCCTGATGAAGCTTGTGCAACCATAGCGTCACTGCTGCCATTACGTGGTACTTGACCTAGCTAGAGTAAGGACAGTTGAGTATGCTGCACAATCTGCAGTCATATGCCATGACTGCGGTGCAGATTTACCCTTTGTGCTCTCAAATACTGGTGACTATCTCTTATTTTAAAAAGGGAATGCAGAGTATGAGTTACGTACACATTTTTGCATCAAATTATATTGATCCATTGCACTGAATTGAACTTTAAAGTGTTATGAAAAAATATTTGACACAAGCAAGTCTCATCTAAACCAAAATCTCATTACTTAATTTAAGTCAGAACAAAGAGAAAATGGACACATATGGTTTGTACAAGCAGCACCTACTTATTGAAGACAGCACAGTGTCATGCTAGCTTTCAGTTCTTAAAATGAGATTGTATGTTCCTGTATGCCATGCCAGAACCTCTTGTTTCTATTCAGACCAGGACTTACTTTTCTGCCACAATCTGAAAATCAGCACCCTCCTCTTGTTCTAGGCTTGAGCTATTATGAAATGAAGTGATTCAGGGACATACTGACAGAAAGTCCATGTTCTAGAGAGTAAGAGATAGTCAAACTTCTGAGTAGGGGGGAGTAAAAATTTTTTATAGGAAAACCTAGAAGAGTCTGACACCAGCACAGCAGGCTCAGAGGCATCACCCGTTGGGCTATAATGAGAAACTCTGGGAAAAAAAACCCAAAACTCAAGAGGTTTCTTCCTATTATAGTCTCAACTACAGGGCAAGGGAGGACAAACACTTTGGCTATGTCTACACTAGCAATTAAGGTTGACTTAAGAAAGCTTAAGTTGACCTAAATTACTCCATGTGTATACTGGGCTTTCATTAAGTCAACTTAAGAGCATCCTTAAATCGACTTAATAACTACCGCCTGTTAGGTAAACTTAAGGTCTAAGTTGACCTTTTTAAGTCAACCTGACACGGGTGTGGATGCCCTCGGTCAACTTAATTCCTTGAGTCGACCTAGGGCTGGGGGAAGGGAGCCCCAGGGGCTCCCAAGGAAGAGAGCCGCTGGCGGATCTCTTCCCCAGGGCTCCCCTGTCCCAGGAGCCACTGGTAGCTGTCTTCTCCAGCACTCCCTGGACAGGGGAACCTCCAAGGAGGAGTCCTGGTGGCTCTCTTCTTGCCCGGACCCATGCGGGTCTGGGAAGAAGAGAGCGAGGCTCCCTTCTCCGGGACCCGTGTGGGTCCCTGCAAGAAGGGAGCCCCAGCCTGTGCTCCCTTCTTTGGAACCCACGAGAGTCCCAGCAAGAAGGGAGTGCGGCTCCCTTCCTGCCTGGACCCATGGATCCTGGCGAGAAAGGAACTGCGGTTCCCTTCTGCGGGGAAGCTGTGGGTCCTGGTGAGAAAGGAGCCGTGGGTCCCTTCTGCCGGGGACTGCGGTTCCCTTCTCAGCAGGGAGCTAAGGCTCTGTCTACATTTGAAAAGTTAAGTCGACTTGTTAACTTAACAGAGTCAACTTAACATTTATGTGTAGACATAGCCTTTCACTTACTACTGTAGGTGGAAAATCTGGATGAGATTCTGTGCTGTCTGAGCTGTGGCCTACCGAGGGAGAAGGTGGCAGGGGCCAGGCCCCCCTGGCACTGGGATGCATGGGAATGCCAGGATGCGGAGGGTGCCAGGCTGGCCCCTCACAAGGTGCTGGAGGAGTGACTCAGGATGCTCTGAGAGGCCCAGAGCCACCTGCAACCCTCCCGGGTTGTGAAGAGCCAACCCGATGTGCGTGCCCTCCTCCCCATCATAGGAAGCAGGGAGGCAGTAGGTGCTGGAGGGGGCAGGGGGGCTCACCAGCCAGGCTGGACTGGCCCTTCAAGGAGAAGCAGAGCCAATTGGGTGCTGCCTCCTGGGTCCTAGTGCTGGCAGGCTTCCACTTCTATGTCTGATCTGCTGCCCCGCACACATAGAAATGAAAACATTATAGCACTAGGATGCAGGAGGCGGCATATAACTGCAGCACAGCACTCAAGCTGGGGGTGCAGGGTAGGAAACTAACATGGATCTGATCTTGGGTACCCTCAGGCTGATGGATAAAATAATGATTCCTGCTGTTATGCTACTCCTGCTGTTA